>PVIU01000293.1:242155-364508 GCA_004026605.1 Ondatra zibethicus | reverse complement strand
AGACATGCCCACCCCCTGGAGACATGCCCATTCCCTACAGACAGACAACATGCCTGCGGGCCAACCTGATCTAGATAATTTCCCATTAAGACATTTCCCAGGTGATTCTAGTATGTGGGGAGTTGACAGTTAAAACTCACCAGAACAAGAGAAAGAAGATTTCAAAGAAAATGAAGAAAGACTGCAGAACTGTGGAAAGCTTCAAGCAGAAGGACATGCAAGTCTTTGGAGTCTAAAAGAGAGAAGAAAACTGAGATAGAAATGTGGCTCACCTGCTCTGAGTTGTAGGATCTCTATCCCGTAAGGTCACGGCAAGGTCCTGTGTCTATAAGCTCTTAGCCAAGTGTGTGGTGCATGGCGATATGGGGCTTTATTGGGGTCTTTTATAGCTTCTATACTGTACAGTCTAACCTTCACCCTTGGCTCATTCAGTATTAACTTGACACTAGCTAGTCTTCCCTGGTGCTTATACTGTCCTAAGTCTTGTGCTAATTGATTTATCTGTGTGAAATCATTCTAAGGGTTTCCCCGTTCTCTGTGAACTGTACGCTTGTCACACCTCCTCATTGTACAGGGCAGGAGACTGGGAGAGGAAAGTTACCCAAGGCCACAGCAATACCAGCAGCGCTGACATCTGACCGCTGAAACTGTTCCGGTTTCCTTGCTTTATAGTTCATGGAACTGAGGTTCAGAGAGGCTGAAAGTTGCCAGGAGTTGCACAGCACATTAGTGTCTGAGCCAGGACAAGAACTGATGGCCTGATCCAGGCTTTTTCTTCTCTCCCACAGTACCTGCCTAGCAGCTCAGATTTCCTGAGCAGATGGACCTCAGGTGAAGACTGGTTTGTCTCCTCTTTTGTTTTAATATTTCATTACTAATTAATATTTGTGTGCATGTGTGTGTGATGTGTGTGTGCGTGAGCTCACGTGTACGAGCATGTTCAGGGGTGTGTGCCACTGCCAACGCGTCACGTTCAAAGGATAACGTTTTGGAAGTTGGTCCTCTCCTTCTCCCTTGTTTATGAGGCAGTGACTCTCTCTCGCTATTTCTGTTCTCCCATCTCCGTCTCACCCCCATCCTACCAAGGGAGTGCCGAGCCTGGGATTACAGGCTCCTGCCATTGCATCCAGTCTTTAAATATTTTTATGTGCCTCCTGGTGGGTAGGTCATCAGGGTGTGTATCCCAAAGGAGTGGATTTCTCCTAGTGAGATTCGAAGTGTCCACATCGGAAATGCTTCCCTGTGGCAGTGGGGTCTTCCTGGCACCTTTCATTTCACACACCATTCATCTCCTCTTCATTCATTCATTCATTCACTTGGTCAACTTGCTAGACCTCCAGAGGCTCTGTTGGGTGATGACGGCAAAAAAGTGAACTTGTGTAGGGCTTTGTCCCTGTCCCATGGGAAGGCGGAAAAGTGAACAGTCACTGACAATTGCTGTGACAGCTGTGGAATAAACTTCACCGTTGGCCCATCGGGGAAGGGACACGCATTTTGAAGGCTGACTCCATTATCATCCATCTCATTACAAAGTGGACTTCGGGGCTTCACTGCTGCATCTTCGGCAGCCACAACAGTGCCAGGCATGGAAAGTTCTCCACTACTGTTTGTTGAATGAACGCATCGACTTAAGAATCTATCTAAGAAAGGCGGCTGGATAAAGGAACTGTGGGCGTAAAGGGGTGGAGCTATGAAAGAGCCTGGCCGGCAATGGCTGGAATCTCACTGTGGTGGAGCTATGAAAGAGCCTGGCCGGCAATGGCCGGAATCTCATTGGGGCTTTAGGGCATGGTAAGATAGAACCGGTCTCATTCTGGTTCTGGAGCCCCCTTCCTGGCCCTCTACTGGCAGGCATGAAGTCATGCAGAAAGCCCACGGCCATTCTACCACCTTCTTCTGGTTAAAATTCTGGGCCACGGTGTCTTGTATTAAAGTTGATGTTAAGCCATAAAATGTAATATGTTATGACACCATAAAATGCAGTGTAATTGCTCTAAAACCATAAAATGCAATGTAACAGGCACGGTGTCCATTATGCGCCTCATAGTCTCAGCCCGTTAGCGGCGACTCTTAGGCAAGCAAACAGTTCCTAGTCGCTGCTACCTCTGGAGACGGGTGCAGAGAAACTGCCGGATGAGCATGAATTGTAGCACGAAAACCCAGGGAGGACGTGGGCTGGCGTGGAGGAAAATCCCCAGGCTTTGTTGTCAGGCCGAACCTATGTCCCGTGTCCGATTCAATAACGTCTAGACTGAGATCCTGAAAAGCAAAGCCATGCATGGGGATTCAGGCTGGGTTTCTCCCAGAACCCCATTTGTCTGGCTCCTTCTTCTCCTCGCAGCCCCCAACCCTGCTCTGCTACGTCTAGATAGTAAGAGCCGGTGTGTGAGGTCATTCTAAGCTCTCACATCAGTCATCTCTTAGATCAGGATTTCTTCTGGGAACTGATGGCCATGTAGGCATCTTTGAGCAAGGTATATAGTCTTGTATGATAGAAATACTATGTGCTTAGTTAAACTAATGTCTAGGGAATAATGAAAGAAAAATATCTATTTATGCTCAATACAGCCATGTCTTACCTGGGATTTTCATTGCTGTGAAAATACACCGAGACCAAAAGCAACTTGGGGGAGAAAAGAAATGGTTTATTTTATATTACAACTTGTGGTCCAGGGAGGTCAGAGCAGGCATTGCAAGAGGTCAAGCATTGCAAAAACCTGGAGGCAGGGCCTGACACAGAGGCCATGGAGGGGTGTTCTTACCACCTTGCTCCCCATGACTTACTCATCCAGCTTTCTTATACCACTCAGAACTACCTGTTCAAGGTCAGCATCACCAACATGCACTGAACCCTCCCACATCCGTGCTGAAGCAAGGATGTTGCACTGGCCTGACCACATATTGGTTCTGATAGGGTCATTTTCTCAGTCGAGGTTCCTTCTTCTCCAATCACCCTAGCTTGTGTCAAATCACCGTAGTTTGTGATGGAAAACTATCTGTGCATGATGGGTGTGTGTCTGTGTTTGAGTGCATGCGCCCCTGGAGGCCAGAAGAAGACATCCTATCTTGAATCTGGTGGTATGGGCGTTTGAGCCGCCTCGCCTGCATGCTGGGAACTGGATCTGGATCCTTGCGCTGAAACAGCAAGTGCTGTTAGCCGCTGCGCCGTCTCTCCAGCCCCTGCTATCAATTTTACACACACGTAACCACCTCCTCCTGCCTGGGGATTCTCACTCATGGATTCAGCCCAATGCTAGATTAAAGACTATTTGCAAAATAAAATCTAGAAATCTTCAAAACAGGCATAACCAAAAGGCACAGCACAGAAGCATGATAGGCCTCAGCTGCACAGCACATGAACGTGGCTTCAGGCAAACAGTGCTCAGATGAGTGCCAGAGATTATGGCGTGTGAAATGACAGGAGTGTATAGTGAGGCTTGGTGCATCACTTCACTTAGATTCAGTGGTGCTGGGCACACAGCACACTCAAGTAAGGCTTTTTTCAAGATTTCTAGGTGGTGTGGAAATATGGTTGGTGAGCTTTGGAAGAGAAAGAGGGACATGGGTGCTCGCCCAGTGGGAGCTAACACTGCCAAGGAGCTCCGGCTCAATGAGTAAGGGGCACACATGCTGGGGTGTGATAGGGAGGGGTCAGCCGGGTGCATACGGTGGGAGACAGGAGAGAAAGAGACACAGGATGTGGAGGAAGGAGAAGGAGGATGAGTAGAAGAAAAAAGGAAAGAAATGAGATAGGGAAAAACATGCAATAACAGAGACAAAGATAGTTGTAAAAATAGAGAGCGCCAGGATTAAGGGTTTCAGAGGAGGATAGAGTAGTCCCTGGTTGTCTGAGAATGCATTTCTAGATCCCCAGTGGGGATATGAAATCACAAACAGCACTGAACCCTGTATATAGTGTGTTTCCTACTATAGATAGCTATGATCAGTTTAATCCATCAATCTGCCATAGTAAAACAGCAGCAGTAATGGGTAAAATGGAATAATTAGAATAGAATGTAATCAGGGCTGGAGAGATGGCTCAATGGTTAAGAGCACTGGCTGCTCTTCCAAAGGACCCGGGTTCAATTCCCAGTACCCGCATGGCAGCTCACAATCGTCTGTAACTCCAGTTCCAGGGGATCTGGTGCCCTCACACAGACATAACACCATGTAGGGAAAACAGCAGTGCACATGAAAATAAATAAATCTTCAAAAGAGAGTAGAATGTAGTAAAACTTATGTAAAGCTCATAACCTCTTTACTTATGGATTTTATATTTAATTTTATTATTTTGCACCAACAGGCCAGAGGATCCAAAGAGAGTGAACACTGTGGATTAGAGAGGAATTAGCTAAATGTTTAGAATGCAGGAGTGGTATGAGGTGGGTTAAAGAAATAAGCAGGGACTGATAAAGCATGAACAGATGGTGACACGCACCAAAGCACATGATGACATCACCATGTATATATAGCCCACGCTTCCAGGTACCTAACTCACCTAGTCCACACCGTATCTGCCCACACATCTATCTACACAGAGCCCCCTAAAGCTACACGGAATACCTCCCTTATTCCAATCCACTCCCTTAATCCCTGGGAGGTAGCAGAAGGGTTAATCCTAGACAGATACTAAGGAAAGCTTGGAAGACCATGACCCTATGTGGCATTTTCTCTACTCCCATTTCAGGTGGTGAGATGACGTGAACACTAGCAGGCCACAGCCATTCTCTAAGCTAGTGGCCTATAAGACAGACATTTTGTCTCTCTCAGCAGGGGAAAATATGACCTGTCTTGACGTAATAGTTCTGATCGTGCCTCGCTACAGCTTGGCTTCGGGGCAGCCTTCTTCCAAATGCAGTTACGGCCCACTCCGAAGTGTCATTAGTGAACACAACAGACCATAAAAGCAGACAGGAAATGAGTCAGCACAGCAAACCCACTGTGACGTTAGGGAGAAACAAAAAGAGCCAGCAAGCAGGAGAGGCATGCAGCCAGAGAAAGAGGAGCTGTTGCTGCAGGCTCGGCTTCTAAACCAAAAGAGAACATAGAGCCTGGCATCTTCCAGCTCTACTGGCTGTGTGTGCCCGAGCTCAGCTTCTGAGAAAGAGTCCTGTGGATACGTGCATAAGAGTGGCCATTGTATGATTGTGTGTCAGAGTAAATGGGAGAAGGCTCTCAACTCCCAGGGACAAACTATAAAGATTGAGAAAAATAGATTATCTGTGGTCCTGCCTCCCTGCTTCTGCATAGAGCCTTCTAAGGAAGGGAGATATTTCGAAAAGTATATAGGCTACAAGATAGGTAAGGCTGGTGTCTTAGTCAGTGTTCTATTGCTATGAAGAGACACAGTGACCACAGCAACTCTTGTGAAAGAAAAGTTTAGTCCATTGTCATCAAGGTACAGAGTATGGTGGCACACAGGCAGACACGGTGCTGGAGAAGTAAGTAGCTGAGAGTTTACATCTGGATCTGCAGGCAGCAGGAAGAGAAAGAGACACTGGGCCTGGCTTGGGCTTCTGAAACCTCAAAGTCCACCTGCAGTGACACACTTCCTCCAACAAGGACACATGTACTCCAACAAGGCCATACCTCCTAATCCTTCTCATGCTGAGCATTCAAATATATGAGCCTATGGAGACCATTCTTATTTAAGCCAGCACATTTGGAGCCTGTGGGATGTCAGAGGGACTTCAGAAGTTCTGTCATCTGTTGTGGAAGAATCCTGGCCTGGTCCAGGTGTATCTTTCCTTTCTGAGAATGGGCTACCAGGCCTTTGGATTTACACCCAGCAACTTCGGGGAACTGGTCTGTGAGATTGGGAAAAAAAACAAAAACAAAACAAAACAAAAAAACCACCACTCATTTGCTTGATACATTTTGCAGCTGACTCCAGGCATCTAGGAAGGGAAATAGAATGTATCAAAAGAAGATTTCTCAGGAAGGTACCTGATGAGAAAGACTGCCTGGAAAGTCCCTGCAGAGTTTGACTAAAGAGTTTCAAGGCTGGGGATGGTAAGTGTTACATTGTATGTCACCTCCTATTCCCGACTGTGTTGTAATGCACAGGAGACTAGCAAGTCTTACTGAAGAGTGTGTATCAGTTGAGGTAAAGTTCAAGCTGCTGTAACAAAGAACCCCCAACTACAGTGGATTTAAAGAGTTTATGTATTATTCTTGGCTTTGTTCCGCACTTTCCCTCAGGGACTCAGTATCTTTCTGGAGCATCGTCCTTACTCACGTGGCTCTGCTGCACGTAGATAGGAACAAAAAGGAAAATGACACAAATCACATATTTCTTTCAGACAAGCGAAGCAATGCTAGCTATATCAATTTTGCTCCCATTCCATTAGCTAGCCCTTAGCCGATCAAGTTCATCTTGCTCTAAGGGAGGCTGGGAAATGTAGTTCCCACCTTAGCGGACTCATAGTCACCCATCGAGCAAGAAAGAGAGAACGGGATTTTGTTAGAAAACTGGCAGATCTAGTGAGTCTTGGACGTGATGGGAGCGGCTGTGCTTTCTAAGCTGAATTATTGTTAGTCTTGTCAAAAGCACCTTTGCGCTCATCATTCTGAAGCATGGGAGCTACTGAAGTGGGATTCTCTACTCAGCACTGTGTGCTGGTCCTCCTTGTGTGCTTCGGATAAAAGTCAGAGCCCCTGGAATTGTTTACCAAGCACCACTGATTCCCAGCCCTTAACCAAGCTTCTAATCCCATCTCTCTCCTCCTTTCTCACTCTGCACACTGGTCCGTGTCAGACTCGAGCCTACCTGAGGGTCTTTGCGTTGCCGAAGGGCTCAGTCAACACCTTTGAGTGCTCTGAGCCAGGGATGAGCCTAAAGAGTCTCCACATAAGCTGCCCTGCAAAGGAGTGTGATCTTGGACAATAGACTCTCTGTAGCAGCCCAGGAATAAGCCCGTCATTCTTCTGGACAACTTGGACAGTGTATTACGATGCAAGCAACTGGTGTTATTCTGCGATCATGGAAGGAAGAGTCTGGATGGAAACAAAGAGACTATAGAACGGTCAGGAAAGGAAATTTTGTTTATCATGGCACTGCTCAGAATGGCCAAGATATGGAAATAACCTAGCTGTCTATCAACAGGTGAGGATAAAGAGAATGCGGTACAGACAATGAAGTGTTACTGAGACATAAGGAAGAATATAATTATGTCTTTTACAGGAAAACAGATGAATCTGGACATCATTATGTTCAATGAAAAACATAGATCATGTTTTCTCTTGCATGTGGCATATACGTTTAAATAGATTAGGAAGGGGCTATGTAAGGGATGGAGTGGGGGGATAAGAAAGGATGCTAGGAGGGAGAAAGAGAAAAAGTTCTCTCTCACATGCAGAACTTAGATTTAAATAACATAAAGATAGAGCAGGATTAATTGGGGTCAGGGCCTGAAGGAGTCCAATAGTGGGGGACAAGGTAGCATTTGCTAAGTGTTGGGGGCATCTAAATGGCAGCCATGAAGACTATCATCCCTAGCATTCTATAACAGAGTCATCTTGAATCTGGGGGAAAATTATTCAATCTGGGGCCTCAGATGTTTACATTGGCGATTGTTGCGGAATATTTGATCGCACTGTGTAAAGACGTGTCCCTGTCCTTCCTTGCCTGCCCAAGGCACCTTCTGATTGGTTTAATGGCCAGGATAGGTGGGACTTCTGGGGAGTGAGAGGAACTGGGAGGAAGAATCAGAGAGGCAGGAATTTGCCAGTCAGACATGGAGGAAGTGGGATATGCTGTGCTGAAGAGAGACAACAAGCCACGTGGCAGAATGTAGATGAATATAAATGGGTTAATTTAAGTTTAAAGAGCTAGTTGGGAATAAGCCTAAGCTAAGGCCAGACATTCATAATTAATAAGAAGTCTCCATGTCATTATTTAGGATCTGGCAGTCCAAAGAAAGTCTGACTACAGGCAATTCCAAAGCTTCAGCCTGAGGTCCAGCTTGTTCTCCTACGCCCTGGCTACCTTTCTCTGGGGCTGTCAAGGCACTGTCTGGCTGCCTGAAGAATCGGCTCTCCCAAGAACGGTGCTGTCCTGAGAAGGGCATGGGGCACACAAGAGTCCATGCTGACAACAGCACCGTCACGATTTTATTGGCAAACCTAAACTGGCCAAAAGGCAGATCTCATCCTGCCCCGACTGCTCTTGCTCCCTAGACTCTATGCAGGGACAAGATTTGGGGCTCAAATGTTACAGCCAAGGTGAACCCTACACCTCCTCTCCCTGCCCATCCAGGCACAGTGTGCAACGGGCAGGGCATGCTGGGCACTCTCTCTGTCAGTGCAGGGACTCAGACATGCACAGATGTCATGTGATTGCCTGTGAGCTCAGCAAGGGCTCAGACAGGAGTGCGGGATAAAGACCACACGTGTGCATTCAGTGGATGGCGGAAATCCATGCCTTCCTGTGGGGAAGTTTGACCCCTCGTGTTTGAAACCCTTAAAGACTGGTATGTGCATTTTTGAGGCGATGCTCCTTAAGTTAATTACATAAATCTGTTTGCATGGAAGCAGGACTGGATGTTTAACAACTAGATAGTGATTGCTTAAAAGTATATATTTAATCTATAAACTAAATATATATGTATATATATCAAATATATGATGGTTATAATCATTTTTATATTGTATAAAGTTTTAATAACAATCTTGAGTCATAACTGTCACAACATACTTTTCATGGCTTCATACATTACGGTATTTTTAATATTTCCACTAGATGCTCAGACTCAGGTCACACCTTAGAGCTCTTCATCCCTTTCAGAAGAAGCCCTGTGTCTTCTCCTCTTCTCTCCTCCCCTCTCTCCAGCTCTGAGCAATCACTGAGACATTGCCGGCCGCTGTGGATTTACCTGTTCCATAACTTCATGTGTCTGTGACTTTTACTGACATGAGCCAATTGTAAGCTCCGCTAGTTGCTGCTGCTTTGCTTTCAGCTGTTCTTGGTGGCACACGCTGCTTTACAGGTCATGCACTCTGATTCCTTCACAGGACAGCTTCATGGGCCAGTGAGGATTGTTCTGACTGGGGGACTATGCCTCCCAGTCACCTGCCTCAGGCCTATAACATCAGTGAATCTGACAGTAACCTAACAGTAGCGCTTTGCACAATTGCCAGTATTGAAATTTCTTTTGTATGTGTGTGTATTGCTTGTATGCCGGTGTCCATGAAGGCTAGAAGAAGGTGTCAGAGCTAGAGTTACAGATGGCTGTGATAGTCCTTGTGTGGGTGCTGGGAACCAAGCTGAGATCCTCCGCTAGAACAGAAAGCACTCTTTGTTTAAATTGATTTTATTGAGCTCTACAGTTTTCTCTGCTTCCCTCCCCTGAAACTCTCTCCCCTGGTGCCCATGCTCCCAATTTACTCAGGAGATCTTGTCTTTTACTACTTCCCATGTAGATTAGATCCATGTAAGTCTCTCTTAGTGTCCATATTGTTGTCTAAGTTATCTGGGATTGTGATTTGTAGGCTGGTTTTCTTTGCTTTATGCTTAAAAACCACCTATGAGTGAGTGAGTACATGTGATAATTGTGTCTGGGTTACCTTGCTCAATATGATGTTTTCTAGCTCCACCCATTTGCCTGCAAATTTCAAGATGTCATTGTTTCTCTCTGCTGTGTAGTACTCCATTTTCCTTACCCATTCTTAGGTCGAGGGGCATTTAGGTTGTTTCCAGGTTCTGGCTATGACAAACAATGCTGCTATGAACATAGTTGAGCACATGTCCTTGTGGCACGATTGAGCATCCCTTGGATATATACCCAAAAGTGGTATTACTGGGTCTTGAGAAAGGTTGTTTCCTAATTTTTTGAGAAATTGTCACACTGACATCCAAAGGGGTTGTACCAGCTTGCATTCCCACCAGCAATGCAGAAGTGTTCCCTTTTGCCCACAACCTCTCCAGCATAAGTTGTCATCAGTGTTTTTGATCTTGGCCATTCTTACAGGTGTAAGGTGGTATCTCAGAGTTGTTTTGATTTGCATTTCTCTGATGACTAAGGATGTTGAACATTTCCTTAAGTGTCTTTCAGCCATTTTAGATTCCTCTGTTGAGAGTTGTCTGTTTAGGTCTGTGCTCCATTTTTTTTATTGGATTATTTGTTCTTTTGATGACCAATTTCTTAAATTCTATGTATATTTTGAAGATCAAACCTCTGCCCGATGTGGGGTTGGTGAAGATCTTTTCCCATTCTGTAGGCTGTCATTTTGTCTTGTTGACCGTGTCCTTTGCTTTACAGAAGCTTTTCAGTTTCAGGAGGTCCCATTTACTAATTGTTTCTCTCAGTGTCTGTGCTGTGGGGTTCTATTTAGGAAGTGGTTCCCTGTGCCAATGCGTTCAAGTGTACTTCCCACTTTCTCTTCTATAAGGTTCAGTGTGGCTGGCTTTATGTTGAGGTCTTTGATCCAGTTGGACTTGAGTTTTGTGCATGGTGATAGATATGGGTCTATTTTCATTCTTCTATATGTTGATATCCAGTTATGCCAGCACCACTTGTTAAATATGCTTTCTTTTTTCCATTTGATATTTTTTGCTTCTTTGTCAAAAATCAGGTGTTTGTAGGTGTGTGGATTGATATCCAGTTTTCGATTCAGTTCCATTGGTCCTCCTGTCTCTTCTTATGCCAGTACCAGGCTGTTCTCAGTACTGTAGCTCTGTAGTAGAGTTTGAAGTCAGGGATTGTGATGCCTCCAGAAGTTCTTTTATTGTACAGGATATACTCTTAATATATCAATTGCATATATATCATGCATATGTATTTGAGAGACAGGGTCTCATGCCATGTAGCTTAGGCTGGTCTGAACTAAGATTCTCCTGCCTCAACTTCTTCAGCGCTGGCACGGCAGGAGTGGGCCATCACATCTGGCTGCTATGCATATTTAATAGACAATTTCCAAGTAGCTTTATGTTTATAGAAATATTGAGTGCAAAATGCAGCGACGAATCTCATCCCTCCTACACAGTTCCCTTGTCATTACCCTCACATTAATGCCATGCATCCACACAACTGAATATTACCAAGCATTAAAAAGACATGAGCTTTTACGGGATGAGTCAACACTGGCACGTCATTATGAATTGTATTGCTTACAACTGGGTTCATTCTGTGTGTCGTGAATTCTATGTGTTTTTCACATGTGTGGTGATGTATCTTTACCGTGATGGTTTCACACGGCAGGGTTCTACTACCCGGAAGACCTGGACTGTGTGCAGGTGCATGTGTACATGTATGTTCATGTATGTTGTATACATGTGTGTGTGGAGGGCCGAAGCAGATGTTAGGAATCTTCCTTATTCCTTGCCCATACGGCTAGCCTGGCCAGCTTCTTCTACACAGCCCTATGTCTGCCTCAGTTCACAGGACAGAGCATCCACACCATGTATCTGGATGCTGAGAATCCAAGCCCTGGTCCTCAAGTTTGAGTGGCATGTGTTGTCTTCATGGCGCCATCTCCCAGCCTCTACCTTTAGCACTAAATAACATTCCACTGTGTGGCTGTGTGACAGTTTATCTATTTACTTATTAAAGGACATTCCCATTGCTTCTAATTTGGGGCGATTATGAAGACAGCTGCTTTAAGCATTCATGTGTAGATTTCCACCCCCCAACTCATGTGGGTAAACACTATGCTATGACAAGGAACAATGGCCGGACCCTATGGTAGGCATAGGTTTAAATTTTTATCTTTATTCTTAAAATCAGACTTTGTTTTATTTCACGTATGAACGTTTTGCCGGCATGTCTGTGCACCACAGGAGAGGTCAGAAGTTCCAGGGGGTCGGATCCACTGTGAGTGGACTGAGGGATGGTTGTTAACCGTGTGAATGCTGGTAAATTGGACCCAGGTCTTTCGAAAGAGCAATATGTGCTCTTAAGCATGGACCCATCTTTTTTCGCAAAGGAACCAATCAAACCAGCATCCAGAGTTGGTGGACCACCTTGCATTCCCACCAGCAATGGATAAGATGGCCAACTGCATCCTCACCTCCATCGGATGCTGTTGGGGCGCTGGCCATCCTGTAGGCATCACTGTGGGACCTCAGTATTCTGTGATTTGCAGCCCGCTAATAACATGCCTGCTCTATACATGTATGCCATCTGTATGTCTTCCTTGGTGAGACGTCTCCTCAGACATTTTTAAGCATTTTTAAATCTGAATTGTGTTCTTCTATTGTTCTTCAAGAGAGCTTAAGTCTCTAGGATCTCTTTGTACGTTTGGAGAATTGGTTTCTCGTCTGCAGTTTGTCTTCGCATTGTATTGTCTTTCACAGAATTCCAGCTTATTAATTTCTTTCATGGATTATGCGATGTATATTTGAATATGGGATGTCAATGCCAAATCCAAGGTCACCTAGATATTTCTCCCATTGACCCAAACACCTCCCACTAGGCTCTACCTCCCAATGTGGAACAATCATAAGCTTCAATGTGACTTTCCATGAGGACAAACCGCATTCACGCTATAGCAAACCTTAGCCGCTATCAATGAGGTAATCCCCATTCAAGGCCTGGTGCAGGAGAATTGTCTGTATTCTGTCAATCATGATTTAAATAAATGCTGATTGGCTATTAGCCAGGATGTATAGGTGGGACAACCAGACAGGAAGTAGAGGTGGAGCAAGGAGAATAGGAGAATTCTGGGAAGCAGGACGCTCTCTCAGCATTCCTGCGCAGACCACCGAAGAAGCAGGATGTGATCTGCCCCACTGAGAAAGGTACTGAGCCATATGGCTAACTTAGATAAGAATAATGGGTTAATATAACTTATAAGAGCTAATACGAAGCCTGAGCTAATGGGTCAATCAGTTTATAATCTTCTGGAGACCTCTGCGTGATTTTCTCTGGGACTAAATGGCTGGGGGACCGAGCAGGACAGAAACCCCAACAAGCCCAGCCTTCATGGTTACAAAGGCCCACCTCCCAACATTGCCACAGTAGTGGTCAAAGGTCAATGTGAACTTTGGCGGGGCAGACCATATCCAAATGGCTACAGGAACCAGCCCTGTGACAGCACCTACAAAAGCTGGAAGAATGCACAGCTTCCTGAGAAAGCTGTGGGCTTCCATAGTCAGCAAGTCCAGTGACTGAGACAGTAAGGACTTATCCAATGAGCCTCTTAGTCCTTCAGGATCCTATTCTGGTGAGGTCCAGAGGTTACAGCCTGTCCCCCACCATTGTCCATTTTCTCTTCCCTTGTTTACAGGTCCTTTGTTAGGTTTCCTTGGTCTCTCTCCTCTCTCTCCTCTCTCTTTCTCTCTCTCTCCCTCCTTCTCCCTTCCTCTTTCCCCCCCTCTCTTGTTTCAGCTCTGTCCTAGACCAGAATGTTAAGATTACAGCCTCAAAATTCAAAATTGTTCTTGGAATCCACTACCATGTTGGAGGAACTAAACATGTCTCTTTATAAGACTTACTTCCAAGAACAGAGAATAGTTCTCTGGATTTGTGACTATAGACCATGTTGAGATTCTCTTTCTCTCTCTCTCTTTCTATATATATAATATGTATATGTATATATATGTATGTATGTATATGTATATATAGTGTGTGTGATTCTGTGTGTATTTTCTATTTATCATATCCATCTATATTATTTCTTACCTTATTATTTATAGCCATGTATCTCTGCTTACCAATCATCCATCTATCTATCTATCTATCTATCTATCTATCTATCTATCTATCTATCTACTATCTTCTATGCCTATTTATTATCTATCTATCCATTCATCAATCTGTTATCTATATCTGTCTCCATTAATCATCTATCACCTGTATGTCATCTATTTAAATAGGAGTATTACCCTTGTCTATGTATCTTCAGATTCTAGAACCACCCTTTATCATGGTACCCGTGTCGTCTGCCTGAGAAGCAGGTGGACAATGACTGATACAATGAAGGTTCACCAGGCCAAGGGTCCTTCCTGTCTCCCTCTTACTCTGGGGCATAACTTACAAGCATCTCTATAGTTCTACCACTTTCACTATTAACTTTTGAGGCTTCTAAAACCATATTTCATTACAAGGAAGCTTTTCTGCTATAAGCTCCTCACAAGTGACAGCAGACATGCTGGGGTTTCATTCTCTGTTTCTAAACACTCTTGGTCACGGGTTTCACACTAACACCACTTTAGCTGTATTAGTTAGTCATGTGACCGGCACTTGACTCTTTGGTTTTAATTGGCACTTAGAATGTTCTCAAAACATTATGTTATGATATGATTTCCCATTGAAAGTCTCTGCATGAACCGGGGCAGTGGTGGCGCACACCTTTGATCCCAGCACTCAGGAAGCAGAGGCAAGCGGATCTCTGTGAGTTCGAGGCCAGCCCGGTCTACAAGAGTGAGTTCCAGGACAGGCACCAAACTCAGTCTCAAGAAAACCAACCAACCAAACAAACAAACAAACAGAAACAAAACAAAAAGGCAAGTCTCTGTGTATCCACAGAGGCTCCCAAATGGAGCAAGGACAGACGCATGACAGCAGGGAAGCAGATTGTTATTTTGAGAGAATGACTCTGGTTTCCTTTTTTTTTCTTACAGAGCAACGAACAAATCTTTGCTGAACCCCCAAAATGGAAGCAACCACAAGCAGATGAAGCTGTGCTATATTTTGTCATGGCGATATGTGTAAAAGAATTTCATCAGCATTTGTGTATGAGGATGTGTGTGCATGGGTGCTGTGCACATGGCGATCAGAGGTCAACTTTGGAACCTTCAGATGCTGCCAACCTTCTCTTGTTTGAAGACAGGGTCTCTTGCTGTCCTGGGGCTTGTCAGATAGGCTGGGCTGGGGCCAGAGAGCCCCAAGGGTCGCCTCTCTGCCTCCATGGTGTTAGAATTACAAGCATGGATCACCATAGTTGGCTTTTCCTGTGGGTGCTGGAGGTCAGCGTGGGTCCTCATGTTTGCACGGTAAGCCCTGTACCAATGGGCTCAACTCTTTCTCCATTAAAACAAGTTCTTGTTCTATTATACACCAAGCTTTGGGCAGTGAAGATGAAAGGAACTGGCGGATCCTTTAGAACACACAGAAGACTCTCACGTGGGGTTTGCTGAGACTCTCACGGGAAGGACGCTGAGTCTGACTGAGATACTGCACAGAGCTGCTGAGACAGTGTGCCGTCACTTAATTAGAAAAGGTTTCACTTTTCCCCTTCTTAATTTCACCTCAAAGAATGGCGCATCTTAAAATCCATTGTTTTACATTTGATAAAATACCGTTGAATTCAAGCTAATTAAATAGGCTCTACGATTCCAATTTAATGATCAATTAGCTCTCCTGGTATAGTGATGATGAGTTGTATTTATTTAAATTCCTGTGTTTTACCTATCTCCCTAAAGATGACTTCTGGACAGAGAAAAGGGAAGAGGGAAAAAAAAACCCTCCATTTTGAGAGTGAAGTATATGACTAAGCAGTAATACCAACAAAACTGTGTGCATCCATTAACTCAAAAATGCTACTTCTAGGAAAGAAAGTATGAACAAGTGTAAACGCTTAGCTCCCAGGGCATTTATGTCAGCTTCGTCCATGAGAACAAAGCGAGGAGCCGCCTAATTATGTAACAGTGGGGCCGCTCCTAAATCAATGAGGTGTCCATTTGACCTGATTGAACAGTAGGCAGACATTTCAAAGGGAACCCTGTGTTTGGGGAGTGGAAAGATACTCATTGTACATTGTGCACAAAGGGGGGAGGGATACAAACTGGGCCCCTATCATTTTGGTAAGCCGATAATTACAATAATCATCACGATATGCCGGTAGGGGACCAACAACGAGAATCACAGTTGGCTTTCTCCTCTGAACGGGGGAGGGGCTGCTGGTGTCTATTTTTCTTCTAAATTTTCTCATTTTGCTTCAGAAAATGTTTTATGAAGTTAAAAGATAATGCGATTAAGGGCAGGAAAGTAAATTAATGTAGTCCCTGCCACCCGAGAAGCGAGAGGAAGCCGTCGGCTTAAGCTACTCTGAGGTATTTCTTTGGATGGCCAAAGGCTCATGCTCCAGTAATGACTTTGCTGCAAGAAAAGCATCTAATCATTCTACTAATAAAAGAATTCCGGTGGCAAATAGCTTTAGTTCAATAATCTGAGAAGACAGTAGTGGAAGCTCTCTGGTCTGTTTGCATCTGCGGGGGAAGTCAGGGAGGAATCTACTGAGTCGGTAAATATTTGCTGCTTGGTTGAATATTTTCGTCTTCTTGTTTTTCTGTCCCTATGCTTTTTCACCGTGAACAGCTTCTCCGTCACGAGGGTGTGCGGAGTGGAATCCAGATGAGGGAAGTAGAAAAAGTGCCAGAGAATCTGCCAGAGACTGAATGTTTGTTCTCTCAAGGTCCACGCACAGCTCGGCACTGGAAAGGTGGCGGAGGTGGTGAAGAGCACTTGCTGCTTTCAGACACACTGAGCTCAGCTCCTAGGGCTCACATCCAGCTCCAGGGGGCCGAGGCTGTCTTCTGGCCTTCACAGGAAACCACATACACACGTTTAAAAATCTGTGCCTTGAGGCCTCAGCCCCAGTGTGGCTTTGTTTGAAGGTTATTACAGTTTGAATTGGGCTGTGCCCTACACTGACTCAGGTGTTGGACAGTGTTTCTTGATCTCTGGAAATATGGAGTGGTGGGGGCCTGGCTTGCAGAAGCGGGTCACTGCAGCCTCTGAAGGCTGTCATCTCCTCTGGCCGAGCCAAGCACATGAGATGTCACCACCATACACTTGCTACTCTAAGATCAGAGGCAGCCAAGCAGCCTGCTGTCCCTGCCTTAACCAACCGCTCTGAAACCACGAGACAACATAATCCAATTTTCTCCTGTTTCTTTTGGGTGTTTGGTCACAGCGATGTGAACGTAACTCATAGCAACGGAGACGCTATGGAAGTAACCAGACTTAAGTGAGTCACAAAGGCGGGGCCCTGATTCCATGGTTAGTGACCTCACAAAGAGATGCAGGGAGTAATCTCTCCCTCGCGTCTCCTCACCGTCTCTGGATGGCATGGAGGTAGCCATGTTCAACTGCAGAGAACAGTCCTTATGAAAACCCAGGTTGGCCAGTACCTGGATGGTGAACTTCCAGCTGGAGAACTGAGAGACAATCAATACCTGTGTTTAAGCCACGTGGTCAGACTTCTCTGTGGCGATAGGCTCTCAGCTCCATGCCTGCCGTACAACAATGAGAAGCTTCGTGCATGTGTTGTCTGGAAGGGAAAGAAACCATGCGGACCTGAACTCAAATTCTATTTCTCCACTGAGTGACTGTGTGACCTTGGGCCATCTTCTCCGCCTCTGTGTGTTTCTATGCTCTCATCTGCCCAGTGTAAATAATGGACACCTATTTGCCCTCCTGGATGCAGGGAGAACTGGAGGAGCTAACGTCTGTCATACCCAAACCACGCCCTCTCCCACTGAAAACCCATAGCAGATAAGTGGATGAAGAAAAGATGGTCTGTATGCTTATGGCTTGGAAGAATTAATACTGTGAAAATGGCTATTGATGGTCTGTATGCTTATGGCTTGGAAGAATTAATACTGTGAAAATGGCTATTTAACAAAAGTGACATGCAGTCAATACATATCCCATCAAAATTATAGCATCGTTCTTTATAGAAGCAGAAAAACATCTCAAAATTCATCTGGAAACACAAGACCTTGGATGACAGTTCAGTCTTAACGGAAAAAAATACGATTAGAGATACCACCATCCCCAATTTGAAGTTACAGTACACGGCCATGGGGTTAAAAAAAAAAACAACAACAAAACAGCATTGTGCTGGTACAAAGGCGGATGCAGCAATCAGTTAAGAAGACAGATTGTCCAGATAAAACCTGCACAGCGTCAGCCTCCTGGTTTTTGATAAAGACACCAAAAAGCACTGGAGAAAGGGGAATGCTATGTACAAAATGTTCAATGTGCTCAATGCAGGTATATTCGTCTCAGTTTTACAACAGACACTTAAAGAGCAGTTACTAGTGTCAGGCTCTTTGTATGGTGCTGGGATATAGTGGGCTGGAGGGGGCACTGATGAAGCATGCCCACTCCTCTGGGTTTGGAGCATACCCTCGTATCAAGGGGGAAGGTGAATGGAGGATCAGGGTAAGGGCATAAACACAAGGCAGGCGAGGGTGCAGAAGTCTCAAACACTGACTAGGAGCTGACGACCTCTGAGCCCCCAGGCCAGATGAGAAACAGCCCTGTCTGCGCGTGCTGAACTCTATAAACCTTAAGTTTTTCATCCTTGTCTCAGCTCCGGGAGCTGCTAGGTTACTCTGTATGAACTACCATTTTTTAAATGTTGAAACAGTCAAGTATACAATCTAGGAAACACAAGGGAAGACATATGTTATATTGATTTACTTACTATGATTATCGTCGCGAGCATTTTCCTGCAGATGAACAAATGAACTAAGAGATTATCCTCAAAAGATAAAGTGCACATGTGCAGTAAACATTTGATAAATCTTAAGCTTCATTAACCATCAGGGGCGTGACGATCAAAACCGCAGCGAGCCCATCTTACCCCAGTCAGGATGTCAGTCACTAAGGAAATAAGAAACAACAAATTCTGGTGAGGTTATGATGTGGACGAAATGGGAGGAACGCCAGGACTGTCCTGACTCTGTCACCTTACTCTTTTGTGGGTCACACACTCCCTGGAAACTTCCTCTGTAAGATAATGACAGGAGCAAGAAGAGGGGAACAGTACCTTCGCCATGTTATGAAAGTTTGATCTTGTTGTAGGCACCCTTCAGGATCCCTGCTGCTCTCTCTGAGAGCCATGGAAGGGATCTAGAAGGATGACATCCGTTTAGCATTTTATGGCCATGAGCTGGGGACGTGAAGGGACCTTCCTACAACCGGAGGAGAATTCCTCAGACGATGGTGACACAGAGTACCAGGCACAGAGCTCTTCCTGTGTCTTAGCATTGCATGGAGTCTTTGACACCGTTCTTACAGAAGGCCTTATTTGAACTCTCTCTTTTTTAAAGCTTGGAGGGGTGGGGCCAGTGTTCATGACCACACAGCTGACTGAAGCTGTCAATCGGGATGCAAACTCAGAGCTGCGTGCTTGAGTGCTGGCTTCATCTATCATGCATACGTCTGTGTCATAAAACTGTATTGCATGTGTTGAAAAACCTGAGGAGTAAGATCCCTTTAAAATGTGGGTGATTGTCCTCGGGCACTGGAGAAGGTGGGGTATTTCAAAGGGCTGCAACAGTACTGAAGGGTCCTGGCTCTTGCCAAAGTCTGCAATGAGTAGGAGATGCATCTGGGTGGACTTCCTCTAGTTTCCACAGGGGGCGCTGTATCCCTCGTGAGAGGATTTGCCCACTCCATCAAAATCATTTCTTCAAAGCTCAAAGATTTGAAATTTAAAATCCCACTGATCAATTGATCAAGTTGGCTATATTTGCCTATTTTTCAGAACTTGATTTTAAGGCTGATTCGTATCTAATGCTAATGACTATGAATATACTCCTTTTGAAAAAGTCCGTGACAACAATCCGGCAAAACGCTATTTTAATGTGCTCAGTGATAATCCTCAGTGAATTTATATTTCCAGAATACTCTTATCACAGAATTATTCAAGGTATTTTAATTATATTCAAGATTCTGTTTAAGATATTCTTCAAGAGCAAGCAGTCCTAAGAAGGCTAAACAGCCCCCTTGATATTTAGCTTCAGACAAATGGGGCTTAAAATGCTGCCAAGGAGAATGTGTTCATTGAATACATTTAAGACGAATTTATTAAAACCATTTTCATATTCATTGAATATAAGAGTGTCCATCTTTAAGAACACTTTTAGCAAGTTCAGCAAATTCGTGTATTTCTGGTCTGGTTTTGAGTCAGGTGGATAAGTACCCTACAGTTTCTGTGGGATTTCAGGGTGTGGCAGGTCCCACTTCAAGTTACAGTTAGAACCTAGGAGAACAGGACAATGTGGTTATGTCCCCAAACACCACTGTGACCCTTTGGTCATGCAGAGGAAAAAGAGGAGGAAGGAGCCCACACTGGCTCCAGTGTGCTGCTCAGGACCCTGCATCTCTCTCCTCTAAGCCATCCTAGGCTTGGGCTATGGATATTTCCTTTTAGGGCTGAGAGTCGGTGCAGTGGTGAAGAGCATGTCTCAGGTTCAATTCTCAGCAGCCCATGGTGGCTTCACCACCATCTGTAACCCTACTTCTAGGGGATCTGATGCCCTCTTCTAGCCTTCATGGGCACTTGTACACACACACACACACACACACACACACACACACACACACACACACACACACAGGCATACACTCATACACACAAATTTTTTTTTAAAGTATCCCTTCAATGACAATGATGATGAAAAGACAGGTGAGGTGGCTTCCCTAAGGTCTTCTCATCACCAAGGACAGAGCATGATTCAGCCTGAGGCAGGGTTAGATTTGAACCTAGAATAGGAGTTTTCCTTGGCTGGGAATTCAAATTCAGCAGAGAAGGCTGTCATCTAAGGTGAAATGGGGATTTGAACTCAAAACACAGTAGCCTTGGTTACTGATTTGTACTTTCTGTCCCAACCCAACCCCCTGCAAAGTTGGCCTTCCTAGGCCTTCGTTAGAAGTGTTTGTCTGGTACATTTGCACAGCTGAGTCCCATCCCCAGAACCAGGTTTAAAAGAAACAAAGCTGGGTGTGGCGGCTCAGTCTCATAAGCCCAAGTGCGGAGACGGGTGGATCCCTGAGGTTTGCTGGTCAGGCTGCCTAGCCGACTTGGTGAATTTCAGGTCACTAAGAGACCTCAAAACAAACAAACAAATGGGGAAAAAAGGTAGGTGGCACTTGAGAAATGGCGATTGAAGCTGTCCAAGGGCCTACACACACACACACACACACACACACACACACACACACACACACACACACACACATTTTCTCACACACATGCACGTACAAATAAAAAAAAGTTTAAAAAAATGAAAGATGAACTGGAGTCCTGCTCGTGAGGGCTGAGTGGGCAGGAACTTTGCCAGAAGGGCCTCTGGGAATTGGAGGGCAGGACTTGATGTGAAGGCTTCTGGGAATTGGAAGGCAGGACTTGATGTGAAGGATTCTGGGATCTGGAGAGTAGAGATTTGGTGTGAGGGATCCTGGGAGCTGGAGGGCGGGGACTTGAGTTAAGGAATTCTGGGAACTGAAAGGCTGAGATTTGGTGTGAAGGATTCTGGGAGCTAGAGAGTGATGACTTGAGGTGAGGAATTCTGGGAGCTGGAGGGTAGCTCTCAGGATTCTGCTTGGATATCAGAGAACCCAAGGAAAGGAAGGCAAGCAGTGGGGAATCTGCTTTCTCTGTGGCATGCGGAAACCATGGAAAAGGTCATGGAAACCTGGCTGACTTCCCTGTGTGCACATTTGTCCAGTAGCCATGTGGAGCTCATGTAATGTTCTCTAAGATGTTAAAGACAGCATGGAAGATTGCCAGGGCAGATGTAGGAGCGGCAAACACCAACCACAAATGCATTGCTGATGAATTAGAAAACATACATTAAAAACTTCCAATGGACCTATTCTTTCCTACATGAAGTGTCATCGGTGCTACCAGGCATATATCTGTTCAGGGCTTTGGTTTTTGTGCAGTTTTTAAATGGCATCATAGCGTCCATACCATCTGAGAAAAGATGGGAGTCAATTACTGTGATCATAAAGGCAGTTCCCCAACAGGATTTGTGCTGTGTATGTGTGCATATGAATGTGTCTGTGAATATGTTTCTGTGGTTGCCTGTGTGGGTACTTGTATCCATTCATGTGTGTGTGCATGTATGTGGAGGCCATGAGCCAAACGTGTGTGTCGTTCCACAGGATCCATCCACTTTGTTGACTGAGACAAGGTCACTCCCTGGCCATCAGCGAGGCCCAGGCATCCACCTCTTCGGCACTTGGTTATACGCAGACGCCACTACACCCAGCTTTTTCTGTCGGTGCCTGTGAGCTGTCTTCCCGGGCCCTTCCACAACTTTTGTAACTGTAAATTTCTGTTTGTTGGTTGTTTCCTATTCTCAAAGAGTTGAGAGAGAGAGATGAACTCTGTGGCTACCTGCCTGTAGGGCGAAGAGCATCCAAGAGGACTGTGGGGTTTGGAAGCATTTAGGGAAGACTTGGGGGTAATATTCTGTTAGTATCAAGAGGCTGAGGCCCTCTCCCAGGACCCCTCGGCCAAATGGTTGTTTGGGGAGCTGAGTAAAATGTTCCTGTCAAACATCCATCTAGGGTCATTCTGCCCACCCACCCCACACCTCTGTGGACCCTGGGAGGGTTCCGCAGTCCCCTCCCCCACTCTACAGCTTAGTGTTCCACCAATCTTTTATTTTTGGCAGCACACAGCGGACCTTGGCAGGGCAGTGTGACAAGTCTCCTCTGAATGAAAGGACTTCAGCTCCAAGGTCTCTCTGCCCTCAACAGCCCCAAGGGCTGGAATTTCCCAGTTCTTTCTCCTCAGCCTCCCACTCATTTACTCACCTTCCATTGCCTTTTTTTCCCATAGTTCACTGCAGAGATGGGATTCTGGGAGGGTGATTGCTTCTGCTACTAGTGTTGGTGAGAAACTGGGGACATCCTTAGGAGGTGACTTCTGACCTGGGGCTGGGCCACCTCTCTTAATGTTTGTTATTGACATTAGAGGAAACATAGATGACCTCAAACTCAGAAGTTTCCTCCATTCCCTGTGGAATGGAGACGTCCCCACAATAATTTATGTGTAGCTAGTTAATGAGATGATGTGTATTTAAACCCTCCCAAAGCCTTTGCACAGTAAGCACTCAGGACATGCTACTTGATAAGACTGTGATTATTTCAAAGCCACAGAGATTACCAGGACCTTGCATCAAAGCAGCGTGGGAAGTCAAAGACAGATACAGTTCTGGCAATGAGACCTTTCCATTGGTTCTCACTAGCCCCTTGGAGCTAGCCCTAGGCAAAGTGCATGCTGGGAATATTTTCATACCCTTTCACAGCCCAAAGACTTCCAAGCATGTCACCAGGCAGATAAATGAGCTCATCTCCTCCCACTGAAATTGGCACGTCTAGCGTGGGGCTTCAGTGATGTATTTGCGAATGCCAGGGTTTCCTGCTCTGGGGTGGAGGTGCCCTCCCTGACTTTTTCTTCATCTCTCCTTGCTGGGCACGCAGGATCCCAACGCCAGCCCCCACTAGTGCCTGGTTCCTCTCTAGCCTGCTGCTCACATGGAGAGGGCGGGAGTGAGCGCTGGTGCAATGTTTGCCTTTCCGCCTCTGTAAGCACCTTCTTGGATCCTCTTTGCGTAGGAAGGTCACTGGGGGAACTACTGTGTGGGTGGCATTAGAGATGCCACAGCTTTCTGACCATGGGTCTTTGTAAGGCACTATGGGAGTCAGACTTATATACCACCTCTGTCATTATGAACTGGGGAGCCTGGCACCTTCCATTCCTCCATCGGCTATAGGGACGATTCTCCTTCCTGCCTTCCTGGGAAGAACACATTGGAAAACACCTGGCACACAGCAAAGCAAGCTCAACACACACAGGAAGCTCTTAATAAAAAGGAAGCGTTTTTCTTCCTTTTTCTTACGACTCCCCCGGGCTCAGAGCTGGTCTCTGGAGAAGGAGTTTTCTCCTAAGCTTCTGAAATCTCACAGCTGGAAGCATTTTAACAGAAAATGCCTGGCAGCAGGGCGGAGGCTCTGACTTCCCTTGCTTGTACACGGCTTGACGTTCAGACAAGCCATTTCCTGCTCTAGAGCCTCGGTTTCTCAATCTGTAAAGTGGGATTAATGGAATGAGCCACTGCAGGAAAGTGGCCTTGACATTTAACTCACATCCCCTTAGTTACAGAGGTAGAGAGAACAGGGAGTGGTGAGGCCGGAGGGCCGCAAAGGTAAGAGAGTGTGCGGTACAAGGCAGAGGAATTCTTTAAGGCTTCGCACAAGCCACAGTAAGAACTGTAGGTTTATCTTTGAATGAACTGAGATGTGCAATATTTGAACACTTACATCATCATCTGAGTCCTGATTTCCCTGGAGCACTGTATAAAATGTCTGTCAGAAGACAAAGGTGGGAATGAGGCAAGGGGCACTCATCCAATGTAAAAGAAAATGCAGCTGTGGAGAGAGAGGGACGCTGACACGGTGCAATGTGAACAGCCATTGAAAACACGCGCTAAGTGAGAAAAGCCAGGCATAATCACACGCACACGTGTGCACACGCACATATACACACACACAGAGTTCTACTTGTATGAACTCTTTTGAGTAACGTGGGCACACTCAGAGACAGAACATATCAGAGGCTGATACCTCTGATGAGACAGGCCGGATGAGGACTGAGTTTTATCTTGACAGCAACGGTAATGATTTCCTGTGATGTGAATATGACTCATGTCCCTGAGTTGCTCACCAGCAAAAGTGGTGTAAGGGTTAATTTTCTCTTTTATTGACAACGTTGTCTTAAGAACTTGACCGTCTTGAGTTGACCAGATGGCTCAATGGGAGAATGAGCTGTAGCCAAGTCTGGCTTGCGTTTGATTCCCCAGGACCTGCACGGTGGAAGACGACAGTGACTCCCATAAATTGTAACCTGCACACGACATATGAGCACCCCTCCCCGCACAAGTATGATTAAACTTTTGACTGTTGAGACACACATAGGAATGGTCTTTGTTTAATACACCCTTGATCTAAGCAGAGAATGGTTCAAGATTCAATATATTTGTGAGGTAAATATTTCCTGGGGGCTCTGGCTACTGTCAGTAATTCCGGCACCCCGAATCCTTCCAACCCTGCAGGACCATGCACAGGGAGTGTTGTGTAATCAGGGTGAGTCACCAGCTCCTGGTGGCCCTGCCAGGACAAGGTGTTGAATGGGGCTGGCTCCTAAGAGCCCTGTGAGCCAGTTCCACAGCAGCGACATTCCAGGCTGGGATCCTGTGAGGATGTCAGCCATCTGTCCAAAGCTTGTACCACCAGTCTGATCTGGGCAACTCAGCTCTGTGCTGGCAGCTCTGCCTCTGTTTGTTACATCACTCTCGTTGCCTGGGAGATGAGTTCCCAGGTCAGGTCCTGATTAGGAATGGGGTGGAGCAGGATGAGCTCATAGACAACACTTGGATGTTTGCATGGTGACCTTAGAAACAAATCAGAGGGAGATGGGCTCAGATTCACCCTCCAGAGTCTGGGCACCATGAACAGGGTAGATCATAGGGGAACCAGCACTGGGACTCAGACAGTGCTGGTTCAGATCCCACCAGAGCTTCCTATTTCCTGTGTGGCTTTGGGTAGATACTTTCCCTGATCCAGTGTCCCACTTTCTCCAACTGAGATAAAACCACCCACCTCCTGGCCGATGGAAAAAACTAAATGATGCATGACTATATGGATGTTATAAAATGTCAGTTGCTGGACAGATGAGCGGGCATCTGTGACAGAGGACATCAGAAAGTAAGATGGTGGCATGCCTATAGGGAAAGGAAAGCTGGGGGTGTTGATATTGATGCTAAAGCTGGAGAGCAGGTAAAAGCAGACGTCTGCAGGGCCGTTGCTGAATTTCATGACTGACACGTGGGAATTTGAGAGGCTTGGGGGCGGAGATGTCTAAGAGTTGTCTGAAGGTCAGGAGAACTCGGTTGGGTTTCCATTAACTTGAAACAACAGGGATAATCTGGGAAGGGGGCACCTGGATTGAGAAAATGCCTCCATCAGACGGGCATTGGGGCAAGCCCATGGGACATTTTCTTGACCAGTGCTTGATGTGAGAAGGCCCACAGCCCCCTGTGGGTGGTGCCACCGCTGGGTAGGTGGTCCTTAATGGTATATGAGAAAGCAGACTGAGCAAGCCAGTAAGCAGCACCCCTCTGTGGCTTCCATTTTAGTTCCTGTCCCCAGGTTCCTGTGTGATGGACTGTGACCAGGATGTATAAGACAAGCCAGATAAGCCCTTTCTTTTCTTCCCCAAGTTGCTTTCGGTCGTGATCTTTGACACAGCAATAGAAAACAATCTAGGTCCACTGTGAGTGGGGCTCAGGGCTATTAAACGGAAACGGTTACCACAGCTATCACAGGCAAGGCGTCCTGAGAGAAGCCCAGGGGCCAGGCCAGGACTCAAGCGCCATTCACTCAGCATGTGGAGGTGCTTTCAGAAAGAAAACCCCAAAGCAGAGCTTGTATTTCTTTATAAGTCATCTCTAGAAGCTAATTTCTCCTCACTGCTTCACACTTCCTCTCCCGCATAGGGCTGCCTCCCTGGAGGTTTAGAAACTGGGCCCAAGGGCATTCCCTGAGGAGGTTAAGTCAGGTGTGCAGCTAGTGTGGTTGGCCAACCTAAGGAATTCATCAGTGCTCCATTAGCTCTGGCGGGATCCCTGAGGAATGCGGTACAAAGTGGGACAATGTAGCTTTCATGAGAGGAGGGAGATGTTTTATAAAATGACCTCAGTCATTCGGACTAATTAGGATGGATGGGGCGCAAGGTATCTAGGCTGCCAGAGGGCTTTTGCATGGGCTAAAAATTGCCCTAAGTATTTTACATACCTGGGTTCATTTATTTTTCCCCTCAGCCTAGGCAGGGCGCTCAGTCATCACCCCGTACTTCCGCCAGGGAGAGCCCGAGGCACCAAGATGTTAAGACATTTGCTCATTGTCACCCAGCTAATAAATGATAGACCAGAATTCAAACTGGGGCAGCCCTGCTCGGTAGCGTGTATCTAGACAAGCCCAGAAGGCGACATGAAGCCAGAACCCTGCCCAGGGAGGAATCCATCAGGTGATATTACTGCTGCGTGAGAATCCTCCGTGTAACAGCTGGGGCCTTTCCCCGTCTGAAGCGCTGTCACTCCCGGCTGACTGCGATGGTGTATGCTTGAAGTCCTAGCACCTGAGAAGCTCGGGCAGGCAGACCTGGAGTGTGAGGCCAGCCTGGGCTACAAGGCTCCCGACGATGTACATTAACTAGTTCTCCAAAGAATGACTGTAAACAACAGAAAAATCTTTATCTTGTTAGTCTGGGCGTGTTTTTTATAAAGTAACCAAGTCTAGGCAGGTTGTGGCCAGTAGGAACCGCTTTCTACCAGTTCTGGAGGGTGAAAGTCAGGGCTGGTGGCACTAAGTGTTGTTAGCTCTGGCGAAGCCTCTCTCCAGGATTGCGTGCTGAATCGTGTCCTCATGTGGTAGGTAGATGGTGGTGTACACGGGGGTCTCTTTTAAGGGACTGACCCCACATCTAGGGACCCACCCTCACAACCTAATCCCCCCAGGACCTCCAGCTCCCCCTACCATCATGCTGAGGCTAATGGCACCAACATACAAGGTTGGGGATGTTCAAATTTCCAGCAGATGTAGCCACCCCCAAATCCATCAAAATTGAATGCCCTCCTTTCTTTTTTCAAGACTGATCATTCGGGCTGGAGAGATGGCTCAGCGGTTAAGAGCACTGACTGCTCTTCCAGAGGTCCTGAGTTCAGTTCCCAGCAACCACATGGTGGCTCACAACCATCTGTAATGAGATCTGGTGTTCCCTTCTGGCCTGCAGGCATACATGCAAACAGAATACAGTATATATAATAAATATTTATATAAAAAACCTGATCATTCTAAACAATAAGTATAAATGCGAATTTATTTCACATTTGCTTCAAAATGAGGCCCCATACATAGTGATTATTTGAAGTCTAATCTCCCCATGATTAGGGTTGACAGTCATCTTCAGAGATGTGCTATTGAATGACTACGGGACTGTCCAAGGAGTCATTTGTCCAGTTGACCCTTTGCTGTTGGGCAGGTTGATCCTTTCTGGTTATTTGTGAGTCTAATAAAGCTGGGAGTTTGCTCAGGTCTCCTCTGGACCCAGTATGCTGATTATGTGGACCCCGCTCCTAGTTTCTGGGTGCTTTTGTTACTATACTTCTTTTGTCTGTTTGTTTTGAGACGGGATTTCTCTGTGTAGCCCTGGCTGTCCTGGAACTCACTCTGTAGACCAGGCTGACCTCGAACTCACAGAGATCAGCCTGCCTCAAGGTGTGCACCACCGCCACACGGTGCTACTTTATGTTTTAACTGTGACTCCCATAGAATCCTGGGGTGACTAAAGCCACTTTGCACACAGGGTTGAAGTGTGAGGTTTCTGTCTTATAGTGGAGCTGGCATGGCCTCCTATCCCCAAGACAAAGAGGATCCAGAAAACATAGACTGTGGTTAAATTAAAGCCCAGCTTTCTGTTCCTAGGTGGGGACAAATCCAGAGTCCGCTCTGGGCTCTTTGACGATGCTCCAGAATTGCTCACCAAAGGCTAATTGCTGCCTCAGGTTCTCTCTCTTAGGTCAATTGCTCTGGGGAAAGCCAGATGCCCCATCAGGAGGGTGTGCCAGAAGTCAGTCCCCTGGAGAGGTTCACGTGATAGAACCCTGAGGCTTCCTACACACGTCACAGGAATGAGCTTGGGGCCAGACCGGTCCAGCCTGTGGCCTGGGTTGATGTACTGAGTGCAACCTCTTTTGAGACCCAGAACCAAAAGTCTCCAGGGAAGTCTCAACCCAATGCTTGGGTTTTAGAAGCTGCAGCAAAGACTGGAGGATTTTGACCTTTGTTGTTGCTCTGTTGGTTTGTTTTTTATTGGTGGTTTGTCTTTTGTTTTTCAAGACAGGGTTTCTCTGTGTAGCTCTAGCTGTCATGGAACTCACCCTGTAGATGAGGCTGGCCTCGAACTCTTAGAGATCTGCCTGCCTCTGCCTCCCTGAATGCTGGGATTATAGGTCATCTTAAATTTTTTTTTTATTCAATCACTGTTCCCAGCTGTATGTTACTCTTGAAAGTTCACCATGTGCACACCAGGCTAAAGAAGGCTCCTTTGCTCTAACCTTACACTTTCCAAGCTTACTTGACTACAGAAGACTCACCTACTCCTTGCCTTTTTGTGAGACCCACTCACAAACATCTGAGAGTGCATGGAATCTTGGACACACCCAGTGTCGTCTTTTCTACGTCCAGATTCTCCCCAATCCCCGATACCCTAGTCTATGCTGGCTTGGATCTGAGGTGAAAATGAGCGGGTGGGTATGCCTGTACACACACACACACAAACACACACCACACACAAACACACACGTGCATGCGCACACGCACATGAACATGCACACACACACACACACACTCATTGTATCTGCTGTGAATTTTATGAGCTGTCACTATTGGGTCCAGAGAAGGCAAGTGTGCCCTTATGAGGGAAGGAACTGCCCACAACAATAAGTAACTGCAACGCCTTCAGGACAGCTGACTCTGTCCTTCCTGTTGCCCTCAGAGACTGGGCTGGTGCTCATAATTCCCAGTCCTGTTTACTCTCTAAACTCTCTTGCTGTTCTGATTTCCCAGCAGTTCTTCGCATAAAATAATATTGTGATAATAAAATCATGATGAAATTCTCATTGAACAGATAAACTAAGACTCTGAGTGAGGACTGCAAGTTTAGGATTCCTTTTGCCTTTTAATCCACACTGAATCTTTGAATTATTCTCTTCTCTGCTGAAGAGAGTTATTCTCCAGAAACTTATCTGGGAGGCTATTCCTTGCTTTTTTTTCTTTAACAACTTATTTTTTATTCATGTGCGTATGTGTGCATGTGTGTGTGTGCATGTGTGTACATGTGCATGTGTGTGCATGTGTATGTGTGTGTATACACGCACCTACAGAATACAGAAGAGGGCACCCTGGAGCTGGAGTTACAGGCAGCTGTGAGCCACCAGACATGAGTATTAGGAACTGAACGCCAGTCCTCTGAAAGAACAGAAAGCCCTCTTAATCGTCAAGCCCTCTCTCCAGCCCCTATATTTTCATATTTTATAACATGCCTATAATGTAGAATGTTGCGGGTTTCATGATGTTATTTCTATACATGCGTGTAGTATGAAGTATCATTTCTATACATGTGTGTAATATCTTTGATAATGATAATTAAATGATGTCATTTCTACACATGTGTGTAGTGTCTTTGATAGTATTCATTCCCCTTCATTTCCCTTTTAATCCCCGTTCCCTTCCTTCTGCTTTGCTAAGGATCCCCCTTCCACATGTTCCATTGCCCCTAGATTCCACATGAGAGGAAAGAGATGATGGTGAGGGTATGGAGACATTAACCCTTATGTACTCTGCTGGGAGTATGAATTAGTACAGCCATTATAGCGCTCAGTATGAAGGCATCTAAAACAAAACAAATGCAAAGAACACAGTGCATCTACTATGTGATCCTGCTGTACATACACCACTCTTGAGAACACACCTGAAGGGCTTGAAGCCAGCTTTCTGATGGGTCCCTGGACACATGTGTTTACTGCCTCACTATTCACTACAGCTGCTATGCCGCTAGCCTACAATGTCCACCAATGGATAAATGGATGAAAAAAATAACACACACATATGCACGTATGCACACATGCACACACATGCACACACGCCCATGGGAGTTGTATTTAGCCATGAAGAGTGAAATTTTTCCATCTGTAAGAAATGAACGAAACTGAAGGTAACCATGTTAAGTGAAATAAACCAGACTTAGAAAAATGAGTATCAGGTGCCAGAAGCATTCAACTCCTCGTCCTACCTTTTCTGGCCCCGCCCTAGGTCACATTGTCCACAATGTCCTAGTTTGAAACCGGCTCAGCTACTCTGCCATCTCACATTTCTGCGGCACTGGGGTGCCACGGTGCTGGGAAGGCTGCCCGCTAAACGGAAGGGTGGATGTGAGCGACACAGCGATTGCAACTGACGTCACCAATATCCATCCTCCACGTTTCAACTCTGTAGAAGCCCCTATTGCCCAGCTTGGACTGGGACCAAGCCAACTTTGGGTGTAGCTCTTCTTTGTAGCCCTCATCACCACACCCATCCCCACTGATTCTTTCAATCCTGCCTAAACGTAGACTCCCTTAGGAGGCTTGTAAAAGGGTTCATGATCAAACCTCTCTCCAGCCTAATTATACCAAAATCTTTCCAGGTATTTCTAGACTGGGAGCTTCCTGGATGTGGGGATTTCATTTGACTCGTTCAGTGGGATTTCCTGTCCCATACTCACCCCAGATTGCTCAGGTTCTGGAATGCATCCTGGAACACCACCTGGACCCTTGCATTCAAGACTGGCCACCGCACAAGGAGGCCAGGCGAGGCCGGCCAAGCAGCATGGCCCAGAGATTCTCCTTGGGTTTTTAATCCTTGTGGAAGAGGTTACTTCATTCGGCCAGCTGCTGCCCTGGTCCTCTCCTTCTCCTGTGAGCTATTTTTAAAGGAACTGTTGCCGCCTTCTGAGTTTGTGTCCCCTACCGCCAAACTCATATATTAACACTTAATCCCTACAGTGATGGTTGTAGAGGTGGGACCTTTGGGGTGGATTAAGGCTGTGAGGGTGGAGCTCTCAGGAATGGAAATAAAGCCCTAGAGAGTTCCTCTCCCTCTACAACCAAGGGAGGACACTGAGAAGCTGCCCTCTGTGGCACAGGGAGCCAGTCCTTGCCAGATACCTAATCTGCCACCCATTTGACCTTGGGCTTGCGTCTCAGGAACAATAAGAAATACAAGTTCTGTAATTTATAGGTTGCTGTGTGTGCTGTTCCGTTGCCCGGATGGATGAAGACAGCCTTCTTTACTGTTTTGCGAGAGATTGAATCTGGTAGTATCTTGCACTGTGCCCCTGCTAAATTCTGCTTATCAATGGCGCCGTCTTTCTCTTTCCAGAAATGTACACCGTTCAAATCTCCAAGGAGTACAGTGCAGATTTGTCCTATTCTACTAATCACAAGTCTGTTCCTGAGTAGGGATCCAGGATAAGTTAACTAAGCCAATTGGGATGTGGTGGTGTCAAGGTCATTGCTAAGCCTCCGGCAGTGAAGACTTAGAAAGACCATTCAGTGTTTCTTAATCCTTATCTTCTCTCAAACAGAGGCAAAGACTGTGGGGACACAGACATTCAGAGTGTCAACTCCAGGTACAGATGCAGAAACATATCACTGGTCCCTGGAAGATCCTGGGTTTTGCCTTTCTAGAAGGAGACGGTCTGGTTCCAGCACATTCGACCCAAAGAGCTGCTTTCTGCCAAGGAAGGATGCCTTTATTATTGGCTTTCTCTGCTTCGGCACCTGTACGCTGAGCACTTTGTACACACATGACTTACATCTGGTCAGCTTTAACTGTCAGCTTGACAGAGCCTACACTTACCTAGAAAGAGAGCATCAGTAAGGAATAATATTTACACCGAATCAGCTTTGGGCATGTCTGAAAGGGGGCTGCCTTAAGTTCATTGGTGTGGGAAGAGCCAGTTCACTGTGGGCAGCACCATTTCCTACACAGAGGGTCCTGAACTATGTAAGAGTGGAGAAACCGAGCTGCGCATAAACAAGAAAGGAAGTGTCATGCATGCATTCATTTCTCTCTACTCTTGGCTGTGGAAGTGGTGGGATCGGCTTCCCCACAGCGATGGACTATAGCCTGGGACCGTGAGCTAAAATAAACCCAGAGGTATCACAGCAACAGAAGTAAAACTGAGACAGATGAAGAAATAAACAATGGCAGGGTCAGACCTAGCAGCCGACAGCAGAATCAGGATCAGGGCCCAAGGAGCTTTGCAGCCTCACATCTTTGTTTACTCATTTCACAAAACCTAACAATGTAGCAAAGACCCCTGTCTGTTCTGCCTGCATTTCAGGGCTATTCCTGATGCACTGTAGTAGGAGTGGTTGTGATGGTGATGGTGGTGGTGGTGATAGTGATGGTGGTGATGTCAGTGATGGTGGTGGCGGTGATGTCGGTGATGGTGGTGGCGGTGGAGATGGTGATGGTGATGGTGGTGGTGGTGATGGTGGTGGTGGTGATCATGGTGATGGTGGCAGTGTGTGTCTTTCAGAGCCTTTAATACAGAGGATCAGAACACCAACCATTCAGAATGGCCATTGCTCCAAAGGCCTCCTGCTTAGGAGACAATGATCCTTTCATATGTTGGTTCTGCTGAGGATTTGGATTGGGGGTGGAAGCTGCTTACATATGTAGATTGCATTAATTAGGCATTTGGACAATTAGTATTGAAAAATAGCTTATTATACTCCCAGATTCAATGAAGGAGGGCATAGCAAGCCACAGGGACCGTGCAATATAGCACAAGGGTTGGTCAGGAGACAGGGCAGCCTGGGAGCAAGAATATTAAGTGTGGTTTTCACAGGAAGGAGCAGGCAAGAAAGGGACTCAGGATTGACCGGCATAACAACCGTGGCAGGTGTGGCAGGACAGGGATGATCTCTGGGTGTCTGGTACCTCTCTCTGGGATGATGAGGACTGGTAGGTAGTGAACCCAGCATGTCAGAACACAAAAGAGGAGGCCATAGGGACTGGGCTCTGGACTGTCCAGTGTGCACATGAAAGGCCATTCACCATTGGTTGCCTGGATAGACCATCACAAAGGCCTTTCCTAGCCAGGCTCTAAACCGACAAACATTCAGAATAGAAGGACATACTTACCTCAAACCGAAATCTTAGAGGGCCACGTAGTGAACCAAACCCAGGGATACAGAAGGACTGAAATGTCAAATATTGCTGTTTGGAGACATGTAGTGTCTGTATCCAAACGACCCAACCAAATTAGCACTGAGCACAAGAGCTTAGTGCATACGTATATGGTAAGCGGTGAAGAGACTCGGTTTCCCTAACTTTTGGAGAAGCTGCCCATTCAACTGCCCTTCTCTTTTCCATCTGGAGTCACCAGGTAACCAACCACACTTTGCACTTGGGAAGCTGTTGGACTGAGGTGGGGGTGGGGAGTGAGGGAGTAGACAAGGGGCCTGGCTGACCCTCAGCAGCCAGAGAGCAAAGCCGACACCAGGCCTTGAAGTTCTCTCTGCTTCTAACAGCTCCTAGGCCTGGGACACTGGGAGGGAGGGGACCTCCAGGCAGCGCCAGGTGTTGGCTCATTTAGGAGACAGTATTGATTTTCAAATTATGATGCATAGCTCACAAGACACTGCAGGGAGGGAGTGGAGGAGAAGTCAGCCGCTGATTCTGGGAATTTATTTTGAGACACATTAATTTGTTTCTTCCCTTCAAGGTCAAATCAAGCCATCTCCATATATCAGCTGCTAGAAGGCAGCTGGGGGGTGTGGGTTGGAGGTGCTCTGTGGTTCAGACTTCTTGGAAGCTGGGACAGGGAAGAGGGAAGGAATGGGCTCCAGGCATCCCTCGTCCCAACATCATCCCAGTGAAGGGTCAGCGTGATGACTCATACCAATGGTCAACTTGACAGGGTCTGGAATCCCCAGCAAGCGAACCCCTGAGCATGCCCATAGGGGATTACCTAACTAGTTGAACCAGGGAAGACCCACCCTAAAAGTGAATGGCTCTGATCCATGGCCTAGAGTCCCATCTAGAAGAAGAGACAGAAAGCAACTACTTCCTGACTGTGGGTGGACTGTGTGTGACCCAGCTGCCTCTTGCCCACAACCTGCCTGTCTGCCACAGTGAACTGTACCCTCAAACTGTGAGCCAACGTAAACCCTACCTTCCTCGAGATTTGTTTTCATTTTCATGAGTTTTGTTACAGCATCAAGAAAAGTAACTAGTCTAGTTAGGAGCTGTGTTCCCTGTCCCTGTCAGAAGCTGTGCTCCCTGTCCCTGTCAGGGGCCGTGCTCCCCGTCCCTGTCAGGGGCTGTACTCCTCGTCCCTGTCAGGAGCCGTGTTCCCCGTCTCTGTCAGGAGCTGTGCTCCCCGTCCTTGTCAGGAGCCGTGCTTCCCATCCCTGTCAGGAGCCGTGCTCCCCATCATTGTCAGGAGCCGTGCTCCCTGTCCCTGTCAGGAGCCATGTTCCCCGTCCCTGTCAGGAGCCATGTTCCCCGTCCCTGTCAGGAGCCATACTCCCCGTCCCTGTCAGAGGCCGTGTTCCCCATCATTGTCAGGAGCTGTGCTCCCTGTCCCTTTCAGGAGCCGTGCTCCCATCCCTGTCAGGAGTCGTGCTCCCCATCCCTGTCAGGAGCCGTGCTCCCCGTCCCTGGACTCAACTCATCTGACTTCATACCTCGTGTCTTTGTTGCTCTCAAGTGAAAAGGGACAATTTCTGGGACTTGAGATTGTGACTTTTGCTTAGTTTGCGAGGATGATCTCTCTCATCTTTTTCCTCCTTTTCTGCCCCCTCCCTGCCTCTATCTCTCCCTCCTCCCTTCCCTTCATCCGTTTCTCCTTCACCCCTCCATTCCTTTCCTGTCCACCCATTTCTTCATCTATCTATTTGTTTATCACACACCAATCCTTCCCCTCTTCATTCATCCATCCCTCTCTATACCCATCCTCCTGTCCACCCCACCACTTCCGGATATCCATCCACCCCTCCCTCCCTCCCTTCCTCCCTCCCTCCCTCCTTCCATCTATCCAGTAAGTATTTATTGTCTCTGATGTACCAAACATTCTACTGAATGTATTTTTGCAACACAGAAGATGACCAAATGTATTGTGTGGGGATGCATTTTATTTTACAGCTATGGAGGGCATGCTGGGGGAGCTGATGGGTTAACACATGTATATGTTTGCCACCGGTGCAGCACGCATGTGCTCTGAAGTGCTCTGAAGGAAGTCATGTAGCAATGGGTTTAATCGTGGCCGCAGGGACCTGTTGTGAGTCACTGTGGGACTTGAGCAAGCAGAAGGACAGATCCACAGCTAGGTGCGGGGGAGGCCTGAGGACAGTGAGGCAAAGATCTGGGAGCAGAGTTCATAGCCGAAAGAACAGCACGTGCCAAGGTCCTGGGGTGAGAGTGAGCCCGTGCATCTGAGGGGAGAGAGAAGTAACCACAGAGGGGTGTGGGACAGGAGGCAGGTGGTGACAAGGGACAGCACAGAGGACTTTGGAGGCAGCAGGATGGAGTGTGGATTTGTTTGTTCAGTCTGTGGGTCTATGTGCTTAGCAAGCATGAGCTGCTTCTACCCTGCAGGCATTGTTGGAAGAGACAGATTTGGTGGAGACGCACCAAGACACGGCTCTGTCCATCTGTCCATCATGAGACCTCTGTCAACTTTGTGGGTTGGCAGTTCAGAAATCTGGGGGGGTCCAAACACTTCTGAAATGTTTGGACAAGAGTGACTTGATTTCCTGCGAAGCGCCCTCCATTGGGTGCTCTTCTCTCAGGAAGCCCTGTCCCGTGGCCCCTTCTCACTCCAAGTCCCTCTCTGAATGGAATTCTCCTCTTTTTCTCTTTGCTCTGTGTTGTCTCAAGCCCTGCACCACCCCTGCCCCCAAGCTGATGCATGTGAAACACCTGTGCATGCATGAGACATTGCTGCAGGTGAGGTGGACATGTGAGTTTCATATCTAAATGCAATGTTGGGCACCATATTTTTAGTTTGCAGGCGTGGCCTGTGCCTAGCATGCCCCACTTACCATTTCACACTGAAGGCCAGCTACTCGCTGTCTTTGCTATGGCTCCCTCCAGTCCCTTCAGGAGGTCACTGTGGCCCTCCATGCACTTGACTTCATGGGGACCAACCTTCCATTCTACCCACTTAGCACTGGCTAAGAGATGAGACCAGACTGCACGGATGGACCTGGGAATAAAGCCCTTGCTTTACTCTTCCCCTCCCCTTGAAGAAGAAACCATAGTCAGTTGAAACACTAATTAATAAGTATTACTAATAGTTAATAATGTTTTGTGCACATTAGATGTTTAAAAATATTTGCTGAACAAATACCAAAGGAGTAGGAATTCCCCTCTAATTGGGAACATTTCCCACTCTCTTCCTTGAAAGTGGGCCAGCTAGGAACATTTGGGTTTTGGTTGATGCCGTTATTTGTTTTGCCCTGTGAGCACCCAGCCTTGTATAACGGTCTATACTGTGTTAGGATAGGGGTAAGGGACAGGGGCTCTGGCCAGCATGTGAGTGGCTCAGCTGAGATTCTATTGAATTAACTGAAGAACAAGGTAGGAGAGTCGCTCTTGGAGAAGACAGAGCTCGCTGTAATTAAAGTCCTAGCGGCTTTAAAGGGAAAGTCTGTTCTGAAGAATAGAGAGGACCTGGGTGGGGGCCATGGGGAATCAGGTTATGGGGGAGAAAGGTGTGTGTGTGTGTGTGTGTGTGTGTGTGTGTGTGTGTGAGAGAGAGAGAGAGAGAGAGAGAGAGAGAGAGAGAGAGAGAGAGGGAGGGAGGGAGGGAGGGAGAGAGAGAGAGACATGATAGCTAGCCAGCTAGAGAAAGATAGCGAGATAACAAGAGGCGTCTGGCAGTCTTGTGAAAAACACCGGAGTTGGTCCTATAAACTATGAACTTTCAGAACAGAAACAACGTGCCTTTCTCCTTGGCTCATGTGTTTTCTTCTGCTTCAGGCTCCTCACACCACTCCCTGTTTATTCAAGTCTTAGAATTGTGCGTGATCACCAACCCTGACGTGACTGACTCTCCTTCCATCAGCTGCACAAAGCCCCATGTCTTCTTTCCTAGCAACTTCGCTTTTGCTTTGCAGGAAGAAAGGAGAGCGCAATGGCTGAGAGTGAAGATCCCAGGCTACCTGGGGCTATTGCTCACCGGGTGCATGGTTTGGGTGGTAATTTCATCTTTCTAGGCCTCAGTTTCCCCATCTGTAATGGGGGAGATAAGACTTGGACCTAACTCATAGGATCCTAGCGTGATTAAATACATGAAACCAGTTGGCCCCAGCTAGGGTGCCTGATGTCTAGTGAGGATTCAGAGTCACTGTCCTACCTTGATCTATGTTGGAGAAGGGGGAGATGTTTGGACCACACCCTTCAACTGTGAGCCAAAGCAAATCTTCCCTTCCTTAAGATGCCTTTTGTCAGAAAAATTTATCACAGCAACCAGAAAAGTGACTCTGACATCATCCTGTTCTCTTGGGTCAGGAATTGGTGTCTGGGCAGACATATGAACGAGTTTTGGCCAAGGACATCAAAGAAGACATTTACTGGGCTTCTGGAAAATGAGACCACACAGGGAAACCTTTCACCCTGGCCTTCTCTGCCCCTACAGTGTCGTGGGAGGATGAGATACTTGTAATAGTTGCAGCCCTATCGCAGCCACGAGGACAGACTGCAACCATGCAGCGGCATGGCAATGGGCGGAGTCATCACAATGGGCGGAGTCATGGCAATAGGCGGAGTCATCGCAATGGGCGGAGTCATCGCGGTGGGTGGAGACAGAATATGGGACCTTGAGCTGAAGAAACCGTGCTCTCCAAGCCATCTAAAGTCCTCGTGGAGCTGGCTGACAGCATTCATGCCGTCCACCACGCCATCCATTCAGGGGTCATCTAAAGCTGTAACACTCCCGGTAGCGTACGTCTTCATGACAGAGCATTTAGTTTTTCACAAAATAAAACACAATATGCTAAGAACATCAGCTCCTTTATTGGTATCATCATCATTGTTATTATTTACTGTTATTTTCCCCCTAAACAACAGCACAACTCACACCACAAAGACACACGCATCCCCTCACATACACGATACCACTAGCCTGCATGCCAGGCTATCTGGCCTTTGCTTGGTTCCTGGTAGAGCTGTTTGGAGACAGCTTCCTGTAAAAATCTGACTTGGACACAGGGGACACAATAAAGGGAAACCTTCGTCGGAGAATCAACTGAGGGGTTCCCAGAGTCCACAGTGATGATAATTTGAGAGCCATGGGGTCATGCGGTATATATTTGTGTAAGGAACAAAAGGCACTGTTTTGTGTGGCTGAGAAATCCCATATGGGGATATAAGACCTGCCTATAACTTCTCCTAGACAAAAAGTTTAGAAACACACTGAGGGGAGCCGGCAGGCCCCATCAACCAAGCCACACATTAGGAGAGCCCAGAGCAGGGATCTGGGTGATGGGAAGGTCCCCAGAGAAAAGCAACCCTTGCATTAGCTGTAAGGTAAAGATGTAATATGAAATGTTCAGTCCCCATTTGTTTGTTTTGCAAATACAGACGGTGCGGCGTCTTCAACCAGACAAGATGAAGGAAATTCCTCCTAATGCTTTTACCTAACGCAACCAAGCAAGGCTCGCCCATTGCCTCATCCTGTGGAGAAACCTATTACTACGTTATCCAGGGACTCTCTGGCCATTCTCTTCTCTCTCCCATCCCCCAACATCTGAGTTGCTTTAAATCTGAGTTCTGCTAAAGTAGTGTATGTACCCTCAAACCAGAGATTCCCTGGGACTGGGGACAGGAACAAAGAAGGACCAAGGCTGAAGTCTTAGGAACAGGTGACTTCCGGATTGTCTTGGGGAAGCTCATGGTTGAAGCTGCTCTCTCCAAAGGGTGAGTAAGGAGGGACTTGGGGAGCTTCGATGATGAGCAGACCCTCTGGGGAAAGCGAGGCAAATACGGTCACTGGATCCACTTCTGCGGGAAGCCTAGGAGAGCGAAACACAAGATCTGTTGTTTTTCACATAGCTGAAACAATTGGAAAGAAAATATTCTTTTGCACGGGAGCAGGTGTATGTGTGTGTGTTTGGTCCATGCGTGTGTTTGCATAGGTGTGTGCACTGGAGCGCACGTGCAAGCGTGTGTATGTGTGTGTTTGGTACATGCATGTGTTTGCATTGGTGCGTGCATTGGAGTTCACGTGCACGTGTGTGTGTGTGTGGAGGTCAGAGCTTGGTGCCAGGCTTCCTCCCCTATTGCTTGCCGTCTTACTGTTTGTGGTAGGGTCTCTCACTGAACCTGGAGTTCACTGATTGGATGAGGCTGGCCAGCTTATGAGCTTCAGGAACCCACTTGTCCTCATCTTTCCACCTCTGGTTACAGATTGTGCTATCACACCTGGCTCTATTTATAAGGGTGTCCGGATCTGAACTCAAGTCCTATGTTGCCATCTTTAAGATGCTGTGAACAACATCATTTAAGCTTCTACCTCCCAGATCACGAGACGCGGGGGCACCCAGGCAGGCTTAGACAGCGCAGGAAGCGGGTGGGACTTCTGTTCTCAAATCCACTTCTCACAAGGGGACAGGGTCCCACATAACCCATGCTGGCCCTTATGAACTTGAACTCCTGGGCCTCCTGAGGACTGTGACTGTAGGCATGAGTCACCACGCCCAGCTCTAAGGATTAAAATATTTTTCTTTGTTGTTCAGAGTGAATGAAGCTACCCAGTATGTGATTTCCTCAACAAACCTGAAACCCAACAGTGATGGCATGTTAATGGTCTCGGTGGAATGCTGTTACTGGTAAATAATAATAATAATAATAATAATAATAATAATAATAATAATAATAATAATAATGGCCTGCTGAGCACTATCAGGTGTTATACCTGACTTGTCTATTTACATTCAGTAGCTAAGAATCCTGCCAAGAAGGTTCTATTACTGCCTCCCACCCCCAGACAAGGGTATGTTGAGACTCAGAGTCCTGAGCTGATTTGCCCAAGGCTTCACAGTTCCCACCAGCGGATGGACTCAGAACTGAAATCTTGGGCATGTTCTCCTGCCTCCCCGGTATTAACCATGTGAAGGCTGGGCAGAGGAGCCAGGAGTTTCCATCACCGAGAGACCTACCTTCTCACAGGCCAGTCTAGCCCTAGGCATGCAAAGAGTGGTTTGCCCACCTCTAAATGTGATCACGACTCTAACTGGGGGGCCTGGGAGTCATTTCCTGTCATCAGAAGCCCGAAGCCATACCCACCCAAAGCCACCGTGCCAAATCGGAACTACGAAGATCAACAAGGGTGCTTTGAAAGAGCTCCTCGGATGGTTGCCAAGCCAAGCTTTGGGGAGCAAGAAGACAAAGCCTTGCTATGGGCCTCCCTCCCGCTGCCAGGGAGGGGTTAGTTCTCTTTAACCATTTGCTGTGTGCCAGCCAGTGAGCACCTGGTACAATCACAGCGTGGGCCTTGCAGGCAAGGAGAGACCCATGTTCAAATTCTGAAGCGTCTGAGCTGTCAGAATGTGAGCGGGTGATCTGACTTCTCAGATGCTGTTTTCGTGCAGGGAGAAGGGTGTCAGAATAGTATCCGGTGGCCAGGTCACGGTGCGAGGAAGCCCTGCAGTCACCGGCCCTGCATGGTGGTATCCTGACAGTTGTAGATACTTGAAGGGAAGGCTGCACAGACACCAGAGCCCAAAGACTCTTCTGCTGCAGCAGAAGGATGGCCGTGCACATGGAGAAACCGAGGCCTAGAGGTGGGAGTAGAGATCTGGGTGTCTCACCAGACTGCTGAATTCCCAGGTGGGAAAAGGGAAAGAAGATCCCTCAGGCCCTCATTTGCATCTGAATGACGCTCCGCTGAGTGTTAAACAGCCCAGACACCTCTAGGACCCGGAACTAACTGCTTCCCTTTCCCAGTAAGAGCTGGCTTAAAATTTGGGCCCCAGGACAAGTGAATTTATCTAGACAGAGAGCCCAGGGTCAGCCTTCTGGTGTTTATTTCTCTCACAGGAGTCTTCCTTAAGGATTTCTAGGGGTGAGAATTTCACTTTATTAAAAATGAGCTGATCTTAGAGGGAGAAAAGCCCTGAGCTGGTGCTGGGACAGAAACGGAAGTTTATGAAGTAGAGAGCAGGGAAGACAGCCTGTGAAGGCTGTGGTCTGAGCTCCCTTAACACAGCAGGAAGGTCACGGGCTTTAAAGGTGGAGAGAGTGTTCAAATTCCATGGTACCTCTTCTCTTTCAGAGACAGTTTTACTGGCTTACTAAATTGTGCGGTGTGTGTGTGTCTTCACATGGGTGTGATCACATATGTGTGCCTATGTGCAGATCAGGAGTCAGCCATGGGTATTGTTCCTGGGGAATTGCCCAGCTTGGGTATTATTATTATTACAATGAATATTTGTTATTATTATTATTTGGGACCGAATCTATTAAAGGGATTTGGGACTCCCTGATTAGGCTAGACTGTCTGGCCAGTGAATCCCAAGGATCCTCTTGTCTCTGCCTCCCCAACCCTGAGATTACAAACTCAGGCCACCACACTGGGATTTCTTCCATAGGCTCTAGGGCTGAGGTCTTCCCACGTGGCAAGCACTATACAGACCGAACTAGCTCCCCAACCCCTATCTCCCTATTCCCTTTCGTCTCCAGCCCGACAGCCACATCCTACTCCTTCCCATGAAGATTCTGGTTATTTTAAAGTCCACACAAAGCGACGTTCTTTCTGTGTCTTGAGACTTATGGTCCTCAGCTCCTGGTGTGGTCAGATTTCTCTTTTCTTCTGAAAGGCTTTCTAATAATCCAGGTCTATTCTTTCCCGTTACCCCAATTCTATCATCCACCCCTCGGAACTTCAGTTTCTTCATCAACAAGAAGAGTTTAGTAATCTTAATGGGATCCCTGTAATGGTTAAATAGGATTGGATCTGCAGACCTCATGGCCACTGGCTTATCACAGATGTCAACAAAGGACTGAGCAGATCCCTGGGAAGATGTGAGCCTTAGAGAACAGGGAGTGTTCGGCTGAGCATCTTCTCTGCTGCTTCCCGCATCCTGTTTCCTGTTTTCTCCTCCAAGCTGGGGGTAGAAAAGGGCCTGCACCCAACCTGTTAAGTACCTCCAAAATGTCTCTCTCGCTCAACCCAAACAGGCTTCTGGGATGTCCTTCCAAGCCCAAGGCATTTACTGTAGCACTCTGCAGAGGTGGAATCCTCCAAGGACCCCAGGCTTGGCTAAAGAAATATTTCTGTCCCCTAAAGACTTTCCTGGGAAAGGCCACCAGGTTCCCTGATGCTGGTCCAAGCCTGACTCCTTGATATCTCCCATCTGCCAAAGCCACTCTTGCGTGACTCTCAGGGAGCCTACTAGTCCCCACCACTCAACGTTTCATCCTTGCCCCCCAACTCTCTAACATTGCTTCAAGTGGGAGGGAAGGCAACCTAGGAAGAGTTAGTTACCTAGGTCGCTCGAAGCGACCCATTAATTTTATCTTAGTATGGGGAGAGGGGAGGTGTCTCTATACCAGGGCTAGAAGTCAAAACTCAACAAGTAACTGGCACAGCCTGACACTGACCATCCACAATGGACGGATGCACGCTGTGCTGATGGAGGAAGACCCTGAGACCCTCGGTTGTTTGGGTGGTCCCAGGGATACAGAGTGAAGCTCAGTCTTGAGTCAACTTGCTTGGACCTCAGAGAGGGAGGTTGCAGAGTGGATTAAGCCGGAGGAGACCTGATACAGGCAGCACTATCCCATAGACTGGGGGGATGTCCAGAAAAAGGAGGGGAAAGCAGAGTGTCCCCAGAGTGTGGGTGCTTTCTCTCTTCTTTCTCACTACAGTCCTGTGTGAGCTGCTCCCCTTCCCCATGCCACCCTCCCCACCCCGATGGCCTGGAGCAGCGAGTCTGATACAAACCTCCTCCTCTGTTTCCCTCAGACATCTGTCATTAAGGAAAAGCTAACTGTCGCAGCAGGTCGGTGTGTAGACAACTCACCCTTCAGCAGCTGAGTAGCTGCGCTAGCTTCAGCAATTTGAGCCTTTTCTATCTAGTTGCTGACTTCCCAGAGCTCCTTCCTGCATGGTCTCAGAGGTGGGGGAATCCACAGGAACCTGGCATGTTTGAGACAGGGCCTCCCTAAGTAGCCCTGAATAGCCTATAAAGCCTGGGCTGGCCCCTAACTTGTGATAATATTCCTGTCTCAGCCTTCATGGTTCTGAGATTATAAATGGGAACCACCATGCCCAACTTTGGACAGTGTGTGTGTGTGTGTGTGGTGTGAAATATGCTGATATGAGTGTGTGGGGAGTGTGCACCTGGCATGTGGAGGCCAGAGCAGGACATTGGCTGTCTTCCTCTGTCACCCTCTGCCTTGTCTCTTGAGGCAGGGTCCCTCACAAGAAGCTCGCCGTTTCAGCTAGGCCGGCAGGCCACTCAGGATCTGTCCTCCTCTGCCCCACAATGCCAGGGTTACAGGCATGTACAGCCATGACCAGCTTTGAACACAGGTGCTGGGGATTCAAACTCAGTTCCTCATGCTTACAGAGCAAAAGCTTTTACCCCGTGCGCCACTCCCCACCCCCTGGACATTGTTAAAGATGACTGATTCACCACGCTCCCTGCCGGAGGTTTTCCTCAGCTCTTCCCTGTCTGTGACTGTGCCCTGAGCTGGGGTGTGAGACTCTGAAGAGACATCTGTGCCCTCCCTTCCTTCTCTCTCAGTTCTGTTTGATCTGGAGCTGAGCTAAGGAGAGAGGTGAAGGTCACAGATTCTGGCAAGCCAGCGAACGTAAGAAGCTGGTTGGTATTTGCCTTATCGGGAAGTGTCCAAGGGCTTCCGAGAACCGTGGGGGTGCTGGGGCTGGGGTCAGGAAAGGGCATGAGTATTCAAAGACTGGGCTGCAGACTCCCAATACTGAAAGACATCTCAGAATTCAGTTGGTGTAGTCTCTCCGCCGCAGTATGTCTTTGCCAGGGTTAGTGTGGAGCTCAGACACAGTCATGAGAATCGTGGAGACAAAGCCTGTGTGAGGCCCCCTAAGGCCATCTGCCACTGCCTGTGAGGATCCTGAAGCAGTATCCCTCTACCAGAGGAGGATGCAGCGGCAGAGACCTGTCTGTGGCATGCTAAATCCTCACGATAGACCTCAGCCCTTTCATCTACTGGAGAATTGCTTCCCCCAGAATACACGGAGGGTTTGCCGTGCATCTTCTTCCTGTTGTATACCCTCACTGCAGAGGTCAGGAGGGTGATGGCTGTGAAAGACCTCAGGGTCAGAAATACAGTTAGTGAGTGATGCCAGCTGGAGAGCCGGTGTGTGACAAGCAGCTGAGCTTCTAATGCAGCCAGCGTCCTCCACTGGGCCTTCCCTCCCTACGGGCACTGCCAGTTAGGGGATGTGGCCCATGCTTCACCCGTTCAGCTTGGCTGCCTGCTTGCTGCTCTCTTAAGACCAAAGCTAATGAGAATCCCTCCCTTAAGTCAAACTTGTCCTTCCTCTAGAGCAGTGTCTCAGCCTCCAAACCTCCACGGCAGATGAGAGTGCTCCCAGGAAGCCAGACAGGGGTTCGAATCAATATTTGGAAGCACACAGATATGATCTTAGCTGTAGTGGAAGATAGCGTATTGGAGGGGTCATGGAGATGGCTCAGTGTGCAAGACTGCTCGCTGTGTGCACGAGGATCTGAGTTCAAATTGCCAGCACCCATGATAAAACCAGGCGTGGCAACATATGTTTGTGACCCCAGTGCTGTGGGAGAGAGAGGCAGGAGGATTGGTGTGGGCTTTCTGGTTACTCGCCCAGCTCTAGGTTCAGTGAGAGTCTGTTTGGGGGAAAAAGTGGACAGTGACGGAGCAGGACATTGGACATCTGCCTCTAGCCTCTATATGAGTACAAGAGTCCATGTACTCCACAACACACACATTTGCATGCACTACACATGCAGAGATGCACACACACACACACGTAGCACACGCACATGCACGCACACACAATCCTATTAGAGCAACTAGGAGTCGGGGTGAGTGGTCTTACTTCGACAGTGATTGGTACCCTCCTATCTATGTCTTCTGTGTGGGTGAGCATTCCAATGCCCAGTATAAAATGGACGAATCGTTTTGCCTCTCTGTTCCCACAGGGCACTGAGCCAATGAGATGATAATCTAACCCCCCCACACACACTTGGGGACCCCAATTGCAGGTTTATTATGACAGCTTCTCCCCTTGAGGTATGAGAGTTTGATTCCTTCCTCAGGTATATCTCCCAAGATCAGGACCCCAGAGTTGAGTTCTACCCTCAGTGCCTGCCTGAGGGCCACCGTGCAAAGTACTTACTGGATTTTCTTGGTGAAGTTCTTGGAGACAATACCACCTTCCTGCTGCTTCTCTTCATGTTTGCCTGGAAGACAAAAGCATCGTCATGTGTCAGAATCTATATCCCTTGGGCCTCATTCGGGGTTTGGGCTTGAATTCAAATCCTGCTCTGCTGTTGCTTTCTTTGGTGTGGCTTTGTTTGGCACAGAGACTCAAGCCCACCTCCCAAGCTGGCAGAAACTGAGCTAATGAGATGGGCAGCAAAGAGGTCATTGGTGATGTTTTGTTGACAACTGTTAAACGGAGACACCTGTTCCCTAGCTTCCACACTCCCACTTAACTTCCAGCCCCTAGCCGGCCAGCAGGTCCCAGATTTGGCGTCGCAAATCTATCAGTGAGGTAAAAGGGAGAAACAAAGCTAAGGCTTCTTGGCCCCATCCAGCACCCTTTCCTGGCTCTTGGATCAACTTCTTTCTCCTGTTGTTACTGAAGTGTAAACTAAGGTCCCAGAGTGGGTTCAAGGTCACCAGAAGGTGCATGGCTGCTCTGGCCTTTGACCAGTACTCACTGGGTCAGTGCCAAATGCTGTGACCTCCTGCCCCTCTGCCCTTGGATTTGCAGTGAGTCTTCTACAACACTTTATCCAGCCCGGAAATAATGTTTCCATCTGCTGGACACCCACCCTCTCCTAAGGGACCTCTCCTCAGAGAGGGAGCTGCAGAACCAGAGAGGCGAATTCCACCGCCACGCCTCTTAGGGGCTCCTTCTCCCAATTATGGAGATAAAGATGAAATTACAAGAAGGTTCATACCAAGCTGGCTTTTAAACTGCAGTACACACAGCAAATCGTGATCCTCTCAATTCTTCTCATTCTTCATCTTCTTTTTTTAAAATAGGGTGTCTTGAATTTTTCTTTAAGCAAACAGGATTAGAGCTTGGCTCTGTCTTTTGCACACTCCACTCCTTTTTGAGGTCACATTCCAAAGCCCAGGCCCCACATTCACACTCAGGAGGCCTTCCCGAGGAGCTTCAGAACACAGGCTATAAATACCCAGAGGGAATGAAGCATCTTGTGGAGGTCCAAATTGTCTTAAACTCATCATTTACAGGTGATTGCATTAGTGATACTTTGTACTGTTAATCATTCCTTTAATAACCTTTTCTGATTACAAGATAATGCATATGTATGTTAGAAAGTGTAGGAAATAAATTTACAAAAAACCCACAATCACCCATAGTCCCATTTCCCCTCCCCAAGGCTATCATGAATAAAGTGTTTACATCTCCAGACATAGAAGATGCTTCTTAAAAGTGTATGGATTTTCTAGAAAACAGTCATGCATCATACATCCTGCCAAAGGGATCATTCTATGCACCAGCTGGAAATCTGTTCTCATCTGGCTGAGAAGTTATGATTACTTGTCCATTCTCCCTAAATACTCTTCTACAGCATATGTGTGTGTGTGTGTGTGTGTGTGTGTGTGTTGGGGAGGCCACAAAGTAATATTGAATGTCTTTCTCAATTGCTTATCCGCCTTACTATTTTCTTGCCTGTTAAATTAGCTTATTAATTTTGTGTGTTCGGTATATGCCACAGAAATCAGAGGACAGCTTGCTAGAGTCAAACATGGATGGTCAGGCTCTGGAGCAGTGCCTTTTACCCGCTGAGCCATCTTGTGGGGCCTCCACCTTTGATTTTGAGACAAGGTCTCTCATGGCACCTGGAGCTCACCAAATGGTTTATGCTGGCTGGCCAGAAAGTACCTGGGACCCTCCTGCCTCTGCTTGCCCAGTGCTCAGCTACTGTGCCCAGCTTCTATGCAGATGCTAAGGACCAGAACTCAGGACTTCCTGGTTTTCAATGGCTGTATGGTATTCCCCTGCAGACACCATAATGGCTTTCTTAGCCAGTCTCTTCCTTTCCGGCACTGACGAGGCTCCCAATGATTGAAGCCTCCCTTCTCTCTGCACTAAAAATCCTTGCAACTTGATCTTCACACCAAGCCCAGTGACTTCTGGGATTTGAGCCATGCGTGAGGCCTTCTAAGGCCTGACCTATATTGCCATGTGGTCCTTAGGAAAATCATCTGATTTATCCTCCCAAGACATGGGGGAAAGGTATACTGACCGGAATCCACTTTGAAACCGCAGTGTCTGGAGGCCAGAATTCTCTAGTCTGTGAATGTGCTGTCAACCCAAGAGGTTCTTCTGTCCAACTCTGTGACAGTCATCCACTCTGCACCGGCATGGGCCTGTGACCACAAGAGCACTGTCTGTCCTCTGGTCCCTACCCTGAGGCCTGGGCCTCAGAGAAGCCTGCTTCCACTGGGGACAGGCCAGGGCCTCTGACTCAGCTCTTCTGAACCCAGTCCTCCTCCTGCTGGCCTGGTGACCGCTGGAGACAGCGATAAAGATGATGAAGCATGAACAGCCTGCTCACACAGACATTGCAGGCTTTGAGTTTACTCCGCCACTTTGTCTACCTCACTGCTGTTTTTCATCTGTTCAATAAACGACATGAAATGGTCGATGCTTTGTAATAAAGTCAGCATTGTGTGAGATAATTTTGCCTAACAGTGGGCCAGGTTCAGGGAGGCAGGGCTCGGCTGTAATGTTCGGTAGGTCAGGCATATTGACTGCATTTTCGGCTTGGGATCCTTTGGATTTATGATGGGGTCTCTGGGGTCCTTGTCCCACAGTACGCCAAGAAACACCTGTGTAGTCTGGATTCGGTGTCAACCACTGTTCTCAGCAACTTACTTATGCCAACTCCTTTAACCCGGGACTTTATCACCACCACCGCGTGGACAGAGAAACTGAAATTCAGAGAGCTTCCGCAAGTCTGTGGCCACACCACCCTGAACACGCCTGATCAAGTGATGTTCCCGAGGCCAAGCACCCTGAGCGATGGAGCAAAGCAGAGTCTGATGCCAATCCCTGCTCAAACATTTCCTGACAGGGCTCCACCCTTCTCTGAGCCTCAGTTTATTCTTCTCTAAGATGTTCTGAAAACTACTCCACTGGATCCCTGGGAGAAGCCATGAAGTGAGTCACAAAGCCCTTGCAAGCTGCACAGGTGTGAGCCTTATCGTTCGCTTTGATGTTTAGGGAAATGGGGCTTCTCAGACCTCTGTGAATGCTGCCCATGTTCTGAAAAGGGGGTGCAGGCTAAGGGGAAGGAGGGAGAGAGGGAGAGAGGGAGGGAAGGCCGCTGGGCAGGAAAGGCTGCAAGATTTCCATAATGAGGGCCTGTGGTGGGGGACAAGTTGAAGGAGGGCCAGTCATCTCGGTATTTCATTTGTACATTACTTATTGGACATCTGATGGTATACCAGCAAGTATTCATTTATTAGCTTGCGTTCTGATTTACATTTTATGCCATCAAAATGTTGTATTTTTGTACACAGAAGGAAGAAATGATGACTGTTTGTACAGATAGATCTCTGCCATCCCGGAACAACAGGGATCTCTTGTAGCTGGGATGTCTCTCAGGTACCCTAAAGTTCTGTGTCTGCACTGAGGCAAGCGTGCGACCTGACCCATCAAGGAGAGGTGCTCTTTCTTGGGGCCAAGACAAAAAGCCTTTCCAGTCTCTCCTTAACCAAAGCATGGCCCAGTAGTCCTTGAAGGAATCATTCTTGGCTGGTGGCTGCAGGGTAGGGGGAAGGTGATGTGTGATGGAAATCGTGAACCCACATTTCCCAAACACTACCCCGGAGCGGGTATTCCTACGTGGTCAGATAAGGTGGGACTGGCTCTCAGACTGTAGACTGCACGGACAAGGGAAAGCTCTGAGAAGTCCTGGGTGAGGAGGAGGAGGCTTTACTCATGATTCTGGCTCATCCAGCCTCTCATCAGGATAACTCAGAATAGCCTCTCATCCATTCCCCAGACACTCGGGAGCAGATGACGAGGCAAATCTGACCCTCGCCTCCTTCTTTGTGAGACAGCATTGAAGCTGAGCCCAGGGGTTGGGGGGTGGGGGATCTAAGCAGGTTCAAAGTCAGAGCTAGGGTCAGCCAATGAACCTCTAGGCAGGCCTGGCTTTAAATAATACATACTGCCAGAGAGGACGCAGATCTCAGGTCGTGCTGGGTGAGTTAGCCTCCCTGGGCCTCAGTTGCACTATCTGTAAAATGGACAGGGGTGGTATTACAAACCCACCCACACTCCTAAAAAAATCACGAGTAACCAAGCAGTGAGCCAGCCCAGGTGGAGGGTGAGCAAGGTCAGCCTGAGCTGCTTGAGGAGAACTGGGTCTTGTATGGTGTGGCTGGGGTACTGGCTCTGTTCCCTGGCTTCCCCTTTGGAAGTCTGCAGGGAGCTCCAGATCTTACTTCTTATACCCCTTTCAGGGAAGAAAGCTTTGGCATGCACCCTCGGTGGGTTTGGAGTCTGTAGACCTGGGGTCACATTAGCTGCACAAGCACAGGGTTTCTCTTTTTGGTTTTAGTCCCCGTGTTCCCATCTCTCAGACAGAGGCGTGGAGGCTCTGTGACCCACCCCAAGCCTCTGGATCACTCAGGGTCCTGCCTGAGATCTCAGCCTGTGGCTGCCAGACTCCACCTGCTAAGCAGTGCCTTAGACTACAGGGTGTGGGCGATCCGGAAGCCTCCGCCATTAAACAACCGTAGTTAAAACCGAACAAGGGCGGGGTGATGATGACCTCAGTCTGCAGGATGCGCTATTAACTCCATTTTACAGATGCCCTGGATGTATCATCTGCATTTACTACGCTAGCCTCGTGTGACGGGAACGGCACAGTTCGGTTACCTCACAGTTGGGCTGGAGCTCAAACCCAGATCTCATAGAGCAGTATCGTTTATTATTCACTGGAACCTCCACACCATGGCCACCACTGTATTGCTGTTTACAAAAACAAAGTGCTAATATCCCAGGAGCCATCCACGCATCTGCCATATAAATACTGCCCCGTTGGAGGCTACCACCACCCTCCCTGAAGACCCGTGGGGAGCTTGATGCCCAGAAAAGGAAAAAGACAGCTAAAGATGTAGCTAGCCCATCCTGTTGTTAGCAAGCAGCAGAGATAGTGTGGGTTCCACCAGCCAGTGGGGTGCCCACACCCATGTCAGCACGTGCCCGGGGGTGCCTGCCCTACCACACCCACAGACAGGGCCTTTGATGTTTACAATTCTACTCCCAGTGACTTTGAGCCGCCCATCCCCCGCTGAAACACTGCTGAGGCTTGTCCCTGCCCAGCTAGCGCCTGCAGCAGGCTTGCTATTGATTTTCTGGCTGACAGGCCCCGCCAGGAACAAGCTCTTTTTAATGGCCTGTTAATTGGGAGGGAGGCAGAAGAAGGCTGTGCTGAGGCCCAGCTTACCAGGGGCCAAGCTTCCTGTCTCTGTCTTTCCCTCTCCCCCTCTCCCCCGCCCCCAGTGTATTCTTTCTCCCAGAGTGCAATGGCGTAGGGAAAGCCCTGGGCCTAGTGCTGTGGCCAGGCCTAAGCGCCACTCTGAACCTTTTGCTGACTCATCGTATGACCTGGGACAAGGCCTCCTCAGCTGCAAGATGGGAGGAGATAGTCCTAGGATGAAGGGTCAGAGGAAACTTGGTTTTTAGGTGGTTTTTTGTTGGTGGTGGTGGGAGGGGAGTTATTTTGTGTGCGTGTGTGTGTGTGTGTGTGTGTTAATTGAAAGATTTTATTTCAGCTTAGAAACTTAAATAAATAAATAGATAGGTAGATAAATTCCCTTCCATTCCTCAATTCTCAATGCAGCCTGGATTGGAACCCTTTGCTGCCTTGAGCAAATTATGCTGAGCTCCCTGGTCCTCCATTTCTGAAGCCCAAAAGGGAAAGGTGCCTCCTCCATCACCAGCTGCCTCCTCCAGCTGTCCTAACACAGGTGCTATAAGGCCCGGTCCCAGGTGACAGGCACTAGCAGCTGTACCATCCTGCCTCAGTTTCCCCGTCTGTCGATAACACAGCGACTTAGCGCTCACCCTGCCCCACTCCCCTGTGTTGTGACTTTGGGGATGTGGTAACCCCCTTTTCCTGTGTCTTCAGAAGTTCTTCACACATCAGTCTATTCTTTATATTAATTTGTCCACTTCAAAATATACAAACTGGTCTCTGTCAGCTGTCAGGTGGGCACCACGCCCTGAGGACCCCCCCACACACACACACTGGGTTCTATTCAGACTCTGGCACCCATTGAGAAGCACTTGTCTCTAAAGATAACATTGTTGGGCTGCATTCCTCAGACCTGAGGTCACCTGTGCCATGTTGTCTGTCACAGGTCTCTTCTACTGAAGTTCTGTCTGGGAAGAACCTGCGTGCGGGTGCGCACACGTGTGTATACACACACACACACACACACACACACACACACACACACACACACACGCAAGATCCTCACTCACCTGACACCTCTACGTATCCATCCTTGGTTTTAACCATCAGCTCTTCCGGCTTGAAGCTATGCACATTGACACACACTTTCCAGGGCTCCCCAGGGAAGGGTGGGGGGCTCCTGCCTTCAGCAGGCACTCCAAACCTGGCTGTGGCTGTAGGCCCCCGGGTCACCATCCCGGATCTTAGGGTTCCGGGCCAGGCAGAGGAGAGCCGAGGCAATGCCCACTCAGGCCAAGGGGCTGTCAAGTCGTCTGGGAAGGGGTCCATGCCAAAGCCATCGTCCAGCAGGCGGGAAGAGAGCGGTGAGTCTCGGAAGGGGTCTCTGCGCAAGCGGCTCGGGTAGGAGCACGGGAAAGGCAACTGCCCATCAGCCATGGTGTCTGTTGCGCTCAGAGGGAGACAGAGGCTCAGAAAGGCACAGCCACCTACCCAAGGTCACACAGCTAGGTGATGTGGCTCGAGATGGTTTTCAGAGTTTAGTCCTCCACTTCGGAAAATGCTGATCGTCCGTTTGCCACAAGCCCAACCATCCGCTGCCCAGAATGGAGCTGGGGTCCTGGCTCACAAACGTGACCCACCAAGCAGGCCCAGCAGAATCCCAGAGGGCCTCTGCCTGTCCCACCGCTATCCGCAAGTCACCGGCCTCCCAGGCTGCCCAGGCTCCGAGCCAAAGCCCGCTGAGGTCTTGAGCACAGCCAGGAGTTTAATAAACCTCGGGGACGCGCGCCTAGAAACTTCTCCTGGCTTCTGGGGTGGGAGCCTTCTATTTATTTGTTGCAGTGGGCTGGGGGCGGGTTTTGCAAGTACCTCCTGTCACAGGAGTATTCAAAGGTGATGAACCAGCCCCTGAGAATCCGCTGAGAGAACACTGGGCTCCCGGAGGGGGTGGGGAGCTGGGAGGGGCCCTGGCGTCTGAATCCAGCCAGCCTCTCCCGCACTCTCTCCTCCCCGTACTCAACTCTGCCCCGCCCTCTCTCTGCCTACAACAGTGTCCACCCCAGGCACTAGTGTCCCTGCAGGGCGCTAAAGCCAGACTATTAATAACCCTCCGCCTGGCTGAGTGCTCAGGTCACACTCCGGAAATACCAGCCCCAGAACATGTTCCATCTTGCCTCCCACCCTGGGGACCCACAGAAGAAGAGAGACAATGGCCCATTGGATTGAAAAGTAAATGGGAATCTCCACTTACAGTGTGACCAAAGGTGCCTCAGACTTCTGAGAATGACTAACAACAACAACGTATCATAATATGTTAAGTTATGGGGGGGGGAAATACAGACATCGTCAGGCAGAGTGTCTGTTGGAATAGGAAGGTCTTGGGGCAAGAGAAGAAACTGGACTCAACTCCCAACACTGCCTGGAGGCAGAATGGGAGTCAAATGATGGGAAATGAATCCAGGGATCTGAGGGAATTCTAGATAAATGGACCTAACTGGATTCCTCTAAGGCTAGACTGGGGTGGCCAGACCTCACTTGAAAACTAGTGGAGAACAAGCAACTGGTGGGCCGTGGAGGTGGAGGGATGGTCGTGGTGGTGGGAACCATGGGGGCTGCGGCTAAACTTGTTAAAAATGGGCGAAGAAGACAGTGCACGCCTGGCGGAGTCTGGCTGAAGTTTGGTCACGGGAAGAGTCTCATTAAGGCCACGTCTCTCCCGGGCATGCCTGAGCTGCTTGTTCCCCACCTGAAATGGGCAGGAGAGAAGCCTGCTTGGGGATGTATCCTTGGGAATGGATGAGGTCCTGTGCTGCGCAAAAGGCTCTCAGCTTTCAGCTCACCAGTTGCGTTCTGTTTGCTCTTAAGTGCGCTCCCACTCCTCCATACACTGATAGCTAAGGGCCCCACTATTCACTGTCCCATTAGGCAGCAGAGCAAACACTCATAAGTCATCAGATGACCTTTTTAAATTTTTATCGGTTGATTGTGGTACTGATGCATGCTGTGTTTCACCACTGAGCTGCACCCTAACTGTAAGAGCTGCCCCTCCTTCTCTAAAATCACGTCATTGAGGTGGGTTCGCAAACAAAAGCAACACACAGCTGGTTTAAACTAGCCACTCAGACCCCTGCCCAGACCCAAATGCAACTGTCGCAGTGAGCCTCTACACGGAAGGGCCACGCCGAAGCCCTGGAATGTCACTCTGTGTTTTAGGCTTGGCCTGTCACATGTCCACCACACAGGACAAAACAACAACAACAACAAAAAACAGTGACAAATTAGGGTTGAAACTAGAAAAAGTTGTTTTCTAGCATCTTTCATGACTCGTGTCCTTGTCCTGCGTTCCATCCTTCCCTCTCATTGCCTAATATGACCGTGTCTTGGCGTCCTTTCTAAAGGTCACTATGCCGCCCTACTATGTCCTACTACTCCTCATGTGGGGATCCTAATCTGTAATACATATTCACATGTGTGATACATATTCACACGTGTGTGTGCCAATATGCATATCCACGTATGTAAACGAATAAGGAAACCCTTTTACTTCCTTATTTTTTATTTTCAAATAGTGTCTCATTCACCTACGTAGGCTGGCCTTGAACTCACTCTCAGCCTAGGTTGGTCTTGAACCTGTGACCTTCGTGCTTCAGCCTTCTGAGCAGCTACAGGCCAAGTACCACCAGGCTGGGTTTATATTTTTATTCTGAGTAATAGTAATTACTGCAGAGATGCGCTATTTTCCAGATGGGATATTAGTTCTGAACCAAAAATTCAGGAAGAAATGTTTCTAGAACCCCTTGTTCCTCCATACTTCTGGGAGAATGGATTTACAAATCTTTTAGCCTACAGGGCCCTTGGGTTTGGAGTTCTGGTCTTTGCACAGAACTGTCCTCAACAGATGCACAGCTTGGGATGTGTCCCTCTGTGGCTCTAAGCTCTGCTTTCTTTATGGGGTGGGGGGGGGTTGGGAAGTCATTTGTTAGGAAGTTCTTCTCATATGAGGCAGTTTATTCAGAATAAGAAAACAGGAAAGGATGTTGTTTCCCTGTCGTGACTGCTGGCGTGGCAGGCCATGTTCATAACCCTGTCTCTATTATCAGTACCCCATTTCTCAGGTGGGGAAATGGGGTGGAGAGCCAGCCTTGCACACAGCTGTGAGGTGGCAGGAGTCCTGGCGGGAAAGCTAATTGATCTGTGCTGAGTGGGTGGCTCAGTGGAGAGAGGGTCCCCCGTCCCCGTGTGACTGGGTGGCCTTGATGCCCATGTGGGATGAGCTCATGGTGCCAGAAACCTTAAGCTGACGTCATGGCTGGGCACAGACCGCAACTGGGAGGGGCCGAGTGAGCCTGCAGCTAATTATGAGGATAGTCACCCTGTATGATGAGCAGGGAGAAATCTGACCCTGCCTGGGACCAGGTGGGGGCTGGGGTGGGGCTCCTGAGTTGGTGGGATGTGGTGGGGGAGGGGAAGTGCTGTCTCTGAATGTGTGTGGATTTGGGTGGGTGTTGTGTGCGTTTACGTGCTGCTGGGCTGTATTGATTTACGGGCGTGTTTGGAGGACGTGTTCTAAAAGGTTTTCTCCTTCCCTCCCAGGCCTCTTTGCACAACTTCACTGAAAACTTCTAGAAGACCCAGGAGAAGGGGAAGACTTGACAGCAGCAGGGACTGAGCCTCCATCATGGCCTGAGCCTCTCTCTCTTTCTCTCCCTCCCTCCCTCTCTCTCTCCCTTTCTCTCATCTCCTGTAGTCCAGGCAAATCTTGAACTCCTTATATGGCAGATGGTGATCTTGAACTCCTGACCCTTTTGTTGTTGTTGTTGTTTTTGTTTTTTGAGACAGGGTTTCTCTGTGTAGCCCTGGCTGTCCTGGAACTCTCTTTGTAGACCAGGCTGGCCTCGAACTGACAGAGATTTGCCTGCCTCTGCCTCCCGAGATCCTTCTTACCCCCAACTTCATTAAATGCTGGGATTATAGGGGTCTGGAAAAGAAGTCAAGGCTTGGTATGTGCTGGGCCAGCACTTTGTCACCTGAATCACAGCCTCAGTCCCTCTATTCTTTGTGGTGAGAAGATAGAAATAACCACATTTAGCATTCACGGGGCTCTTGCCAGGTGCTACCTCCTGCCCTTGGCACTTTGATCTTACCTTTCAACTCCTCCAGTCCTCCCCACAAACTGGTGAGGAAGGGGCCTTTAGTGTCTTCATTTTATAAATGGAGAACTGAGCCATAGGCCGACTTGTCTAACTCTGTGTGCCTCCTTCAAGTGACAGAGGTGGAATTCCACCCGAGGCCTTTGGCTTTGACTGGCATAGTCTCCAAAATCAGATTTGTGGCTCACGTCTGTGCAGCACTGCCCATATACCAGGCCCTCCCTAGTCCAGCAGGTTTTCGTTTGTTTGTATGGATCTAAGTCTTTCTGTGTGGTTCCGATTGACCTGCAATTGCTGTCCTTCCTGCCTTAGCCTTCTGAGGGCTGGGGTTATAGATATACGTCACCGCACCCAGCTCTGTCATTTTGATCCATCATCTCATAGTCTTCATAGTCCAGAGAGGTGAAACCACTCCCCCAGGTCACACAGTCAGTGTGCTGCTGAGCTCTTGTAATAACTACATGGGGATGATATCACCCAGGCCTTGCCCTGTGGTCTTCTGTACCATCTGGCATCCTTTTCTGGGCTCTTGCCTCATTCCTGGGTCAGGCCAGCTTTCTGCTTGGGGAAATGGAGAAGTGAGACAGCTGCTCATCCTGCTGACTGAGACACCTGTTGAGAAGTAAGATGACATGTAGGAATAGTGATGAGTAAAGGCCACTGGCCATTGTCAACCAGCTGAAAGCAAGGGGTCAGACTCCCCCAAGTCTGGGGAGAGGCTGCAGAGAGGGAGGAAGTCCAGGCTGGTTCTGCTAGAGAAGGAAAGACCGTGTGTGTGTGTGTGTGTGTGTGTGTGTGTGTGTGTGTGTGTGTGTGTGTGTGTGTGTATGAGAGTGTATGTCTGAAAGTATGTGTATGTGAGTATGTGTGTGTGTGTGTGTATGAGAGTGTATGTCTGAAAGTGTGTGTATGTGAGTATGTATGTGTGTAAGTGTGCGTGTGTGTGAGTGTGTGAAAGTGTGCGTGCACGCGCGTGTGTTAGGATGTTAGATCCAGAGCAAATACTGTGTCACTTGCCTGACATCTTCTTAAAACTTTCACATGGGAAATACCACAATTAATCTTCAAAAGAGACAATCGAGAGAGAAGGTGACATCATCCTGAATTCCAGAAGCTGGGACCTCCTGGAGGAAGAAGCAATGCTTGGAGTCGCACAGGCGTGGCAAGACAAAGACCCACTGTCGAATGTGTTCTCATTGTATTGCAATGCGACCTGGAATCTTCCTCTCCTGAGATACCTAAGTGCCTCCTCTTCCATCCTCCCGTTCTTTAACCTCAGCCATCATCAGCAAAGACTGAGGGTCTCTCGAGGGCACAGGCTTCTGGTAAGAGTTTTGCCGCCTGCTCCATCACAACCTTTCTTTGAGAAAGCTGGACGGCTCCTGGGGTTCTTCCACCTTCACTGAGACTCTAGGTCCAGGGAGACCCCAATCCCTGTCTTCTGTCCTTCACTTTGTCAGACCCTCTACAGATGATGCTGATAGAGTCCATAGCTCGCCTCGCCTCTCATTGGCAGCAGGCTTGGCTGGTCCCGTTCCTATGTGGGGTCCTCAGAGATGCCATGCCAGGGACACAGCAGTGTCTGTTTGAGCATCTGATGATCTCTGGGTTTGGTTTGCCCTGCCCTGATTAGTGTGTGCAAGTCACGGGACTTGAAATCGTACTGAAATATCCACGGTGGGTAGAAAGATTGGAAGGTTCCCGAGAAATCTCCATTTTACAGAGGAGGAAACTGAGACCAGTGTCACCACCAGTTTGCGGACACTCAACCCAAGTCTACGTGAACGTCAAGCACAGATCTCTTTGCTCTGTGCCGTGAGGCCGTGCCGTCTGCTCTCCATGCATGCCCAGCTGGATCCCAGCCCTCCAATCCCAGCCGAGCCAGCAACCACAGTTGACCTTTAGATTGCCAGTCCATTTCTTCCTCCTTCTCCAGGACCCGATTTTCTGAAACCTTCTCCCAGCGGGACAAACGACACTAGGTACACATTGAGACTGAGGAGCTGGGCAGTGGCCTGAGAAGGGGCAGAGATGTGCCAGCTACAGGCACGTGCCCCTCGTGTGAGTAGCAGCTCGGAGCTGCAAAGGCAGAGTGCTCTACCCTGTCTCCACTAGTAGAGATGGAAGTACTGGACGGTCAGCTACTCTGCTCTTATTCTTAAGTGCCTCTTCCACACCGCTAGTGTTAGTGACTCTCTGTCTTAGTCTGGGTCTGCTGCTGTGATAAAACACTGACCCAAACTAACTGTGGAGGAAAGAGCTTATTTGGCTTACAGGCTACAGTCCACCACCTGCAAAATCCAAGGTAGGAACAACCTGGAGGCAGGAGCAGATGCAGAGACCGTGGAGAAAGTCTGCTTACTGTTTGGCTCAACCTGCTTTCTAATACAACCAAGGACCACCTACCGGCCTAGGGGTTAGCACTACCAACAGTGGGCCAGGCCCTGTCATAGAAACCATTAATTAAAAACTGCTCACACACCTGTCAGCTGGAGGCAGCTTCTCTCTTGCCAGGTGACTCTAAGTCGCTTCAAGTTGATGAGGATTAACCAGTACGGTCTGCATCCAGGACACTGATACCTCACCTAATCGCGTGTTTAGGGTGGTGACATTTGGCTTCACTGCTGAAGGACAGTAAATGGCTGTGTAGGAACCTAAATAGGACCTGCGTTTGAATTCTGTCTGTTCTGCTGTTCTAGGTGACCAACTTAGCCTCTCTGAACATCTGTCTAATGTCCTGTAAAATGGGGTTAAGACTATCACCTGCTTTTTTATGATTCTCTAAAACAATAATCACTGCTGTGGTTTAGAGAGGCCCTCGTGTTATAGTACCGGTTGCCAGTCACGGTGCTATTGGCAAATGGTGGGATCTTGAAAAGGTGGAGCCTAGAGGAAGGGCGGCGTGTCATTGTAGGCGTGGCCTTGGAGGGGGTGCTGAGACCCTAGCCCCTTCTGGCCTCTCTCTCCTTCTTCTCAGAAACCATGAGGTGAGCAGCTTCCCCTACCACAAGTTTGCTGGACTTGGAACTCACAGAGACCTGTGTAGAAAAGAGAGCACTGGGCCCCTTTGTTCCGTCCCACCCGGCTCTGGCTGCCTTTCCAAAGCTTATACCCAAAATAATTACACAGAAACTGTATTCATTTAAATACTGCCTGGTCCATTATCTCCAGTCCCTTATTGGCTAACTCTCACATATTAATTTAACCCATATCTAGTAATCTGTGTATCACCACAGGGTTGTGGCTTACCAGGAAGATTCTAACCTACGTCCATCTCAGGCCGGAGATTCATGGCATCTGCCACACTGCCTTCTCTCTCCCAGCATTTTGTTCTGTCTACTCCGCCTACCTGATCTCTGCCCTATCAAAAGGCCAAGGTAGTTTTCTTTATTCACCAATGAAAGCAACACATAGAAAGAAGAACCTCCTACACCAGACCTGCCTGCCTCTGCCTCCAAGTGCTGGGATTAAAGGCGTGCCCCACCACCACCCGGCTGAAACCTTTCTTCTTAGCAGGTTGCTTGCTCAGGCCTTTTGCCACAGTGATGAAAATCTGGCTAATAAAGTACCTGATATTGTCAGCAGGTAGTCCCAGCCATGACATGGGGAGGGTGGCATGCCGTGCAATGAACACACGAGGAGGAACAGAGGCAGGGTGTGGCCTGCTCGTTTTTCCTTCATTCCTTTCTCTATTGCATGCTTATGTGTGCAAACCACTAACCTGAAGACTAGAGATGGGGGTAGTGGAGGGGAAGCCTCGGCCTTCATGAGTCTTAACAGGTAGTTAGAACGGTTGCAAATACGGAAAAATCTCTGTGAAGGGAGCAAGCTTTCGGTTAGCGTCCTCATTGGATTTTCTGCTGCCGAGGTCCCCACGCTCTTGGTACTCCAGCCTCAAAGGCCTCCTGTCTCGCAGTCAGAAGAGTCAGGCACATTCTTATCTGAGAGCCTTGTTCTTTCTGTTCCCACCGCCTGGAACAGTGTTTCCCAGGTCCCCAAACTCATCCGGGTCTCTACTTACATTTCATCTACTCAGAGGAAACTTTCCTCACCCTCGAGTGCCACATTGTCTCACGTCTGCTTGCTCAGCTTTCTTCTTTGCACTTGCCACTAACTGAAAAATTATATCTTCACCTCTAATTCTATGTTTGTATGTCCTGTTCCATCAGCATAGAAGAGGGAGGAGGAAAGGGACTTTAATCTGATTGTTCATGGCTGTGTCACTAATACCTGGCACATAGTGGCACATAGTGTTGTGGTTGTCATTGGGCCTGTTTGTCAAGCATTTCCAGTTTCTCCTTCTGTGGAACCTAGTTTTCTCATTGCTGTGGCCAATTCCCTAGCAGAAGCAGTACAAGGGAACAGAGCTTCCGCTCACAGTTCAGGGACACAGTCCATCAAGGTGGTTGGAGTCGCGTGGCTGGAACCGTGGATGCATGTGGTAGCCGCTTGCTACAGGACACGTCAGCCAACTCAGAGGGCTCAGCAGGAAGTGGGTCCACCCAGAAAACTCATGTCCTGTCTCCTTGGGAACCTACATCCTCCAGCTAAGCCCTTGAGGGTTCCCTTACCTCCCTAAAGTGTACTACCATCTGGGGACTGTGTTTAATACAAGAGCCTATGGGGATGCTTCCTTGTGCCTCTGTGGTTGGGAGGAGCCTTGCAAATGCTTATGGCCAGTGAGTTCTGAGGAGAAAAGCCTACAACTCATTGAAATGCCTGTGTCTTTCAGTGCATTTAATAGTTCAGGGGAGTCTTGGCTGCATGAGCTGCTAATTATCAATACCACAGGGGATGTGAACGGGACACAAACCTTTGCCCTTTGGGACGCATTCATTACAGCAGCCTCACCTAGCTGATTCTGATGGTCAGACTTCTCAGTCGTGAACCTCTGCATGTGCTGGAACTGTCAAAAAACAGTTCTCAGCATGAACGCCCCTCAGACAGCAGAAGCTTCCAGACTCCTCATTTGACGGGATTTGTCCGGCAAAGCGGTGCCCATTCCTCTCAGACTGGGACATTTCTCATGTATAAGTCCCTTATGCAGAAGGTGGCTCTGAGCGCTTTGGGCCCCATCCCAGAAGCCTCTGAGGGTAGAGCAAGAGCTGGTTTGACCAGTTGGTGACCATGACACCGGGCAACCGCTTTGGAAATTTCTTTTTTGGGTACTGGGAGTGACAGCTCTTGGGAGTGTACAGCCTGAGAAAATTCTCAGAGTCTGTGTTTGGGTTGGGGCTGGGAGAGCCTGGATAAAGTGTAGAGGTGGAGAAGATGGCTCTTCAGGTGCCTGCCTTACCGATTTGAGGAGGCTTCCTTTGCCAGCTTCATTCTGGGTGACTATAAACCTAGTTACAAGTTGAGGGACTTTATTAACATGGAAGGAACAGTAAAGGCCCTGGGAGGCCCCTGGAGAAATGTTCTCTAGCCTGAGAGTGGGAAGATGGTTTTGTCCAAACACCCTAAGATTTCCTGTCAGTTTTAAGAAAGATGTAACCCTGTGCTGATGCCTTCACACACTAAATTGGGCTGGGAACTTCAGACTCCGAACATTTCAGGTACGGATGTCATGGATTCTCTTTGGTTAAGACACTGTAATATAAAAATAAGGGAAGAGAGGCTGAGGAGAAACAAACTCTCCCTCCCTCCTTTGTGTGTGTGTGTGTGTGTGTGTGTGTGTACCATTTCGATCCCATTGTCCTTTTCATTTCTGTTTATTGCAAGTGTGTGTCTGTGAGTGTGTGCATGTGTGTTCTGGTACACATCTACACACACACACACACACACACACACACACACACACACACACACTGGGGCCCAGAGGACAACCTTGAGGGTGTCATCCTTCAGTCTCTGTCAGCCTTCCTTTGTAAGAAGGTCTCTCTCATGGGAATCTGGGCCTCACCAGCTACGACAGGTTGCCTGGCCAGAGTCACATGTCATTCTGGTGTCTCCGTCTCTCCAGTACTGGAGTTAGGAGCACACATGCCGTCCCTGGCTTGTTATATGGATGCTGTGGATTGAACTTAGGTTCTCAGGCTTCTGTGGCAAGCACTTACTGACTGAGCTATTGCCCCAGCCCCCTTCAGCCCCCGGTTTATTAGGCAATGCGGCTCCATTTGATGTGGTTGGTGTTACTCATCTCAGGTTTAGATGTGAGCGTGTCGACTGTCAAAGAAACCCAGTGTTTGTCGTAGTTTGAGAGAGCATGGGGGCAAGTTTCTACGGCCAAGCAAAGGAAAGCAAGACAATAAGAAAAGCCATCCATGAGTTAGCCATTGGTTGGCCCTGGTTACCCAACCATGTGGAGATGCAGTCCCAGGGTGTGGCAAAGTAGATCTGTCGTTCCACCTTGATGGACAGGCATGAACAGCTCACAGTCTTTCCATGAAAGCCCTGAATGGCCCAGGTGGAAAGCGTCAGTGGAATGCCTGGAGGGTGGGGGCGGCAGACGATGCCAGGCTCTTTAGAGACTCGAGTCTTCTGAGTGGAGGAGACAGTATGGAGGGCAGCGGGTAGGAGTACCTGCTCTTCCACCTTCAGCCTAGGTGTCATGGAATCTTCCAGAAACTTCGTGTGAGCTTACCTAGGCATTCGATTTTCCTGCTGCCCTTTCCTATCATGGGGGTCCATGCTCGGGTTGCCAAGTGCCTTGTGCACCCCAGCCACTCTGGTCTCTGTCGTTTCGTGAGGTTGGTCAGAGAGGCCGAGTAGCTCACACCCAGACCCAGTTACGAGGTAACAGAGCCACACTCACATCTAGGTCATCCTGAGGCCCAGGTCTTTGGTTCAGCTGCTCCTTTTAAGATGTGTGTCCATCTGAAGCCCCGGGATAGGTGTCCTAGGGCCTCAAGCAATGCCAGGTGGATGGTAGGTGTTCACGTCTGCCCTGCCATCTGTGTTCCCTTTTCTCTCTCTCTCAGGGCATGTCATGAGAGATCATTGACATTGCTGCAGCTTTTACACACACACACACACACACACACACACACACGCATACACACACACACACACCAATAAATACACGTTAAGCTTTGGGAAGGAGTAGAGCTGGCAGCCCTGGGCAAATCCAATCACTTGGCAGTCAGTTACATACCAGGTATAGTGTCCCTGCAGGGACAGGGAATGAATGAGGTAGAGAAGGCTCCTGCCCTCAGAAGTGGGCGTTAAACAAACAAGAGAAGTAATTACGGGTCATAGAGTAGCAGTCCAGTACTCAGGAAAGAGCAGGAAGGAAGGGGTGGCCACGGGAGGTCAGGGTGGGGAACTGACTTCAGGCAGCTGCAATCACTGCCTTGCCCCCATTCCGTGCACACGATTGCCCCGAATCCTCCCTAAGCTTCAGTTCTGATCTTGGCGAATTCCTACTCCTTGTCCAGCATCTTTCTTCACCCTATGATGTCTTGCTTGGCCCTCTAAGGTGCAGCTACTCTCTGCCTTCCCCCACCCTCAAAGCTAGCCACATAGTTTACCCCCAGTGAGACCTGGAGCAACCGTTTGTGCCCCAGTTTCTGCAGCCATGACATTGACGCTAACACAGCATCTCCTACAGATGCCCCGGAGATGAGTGTGTGGATAACTTACACTGACATCAGTGGAGCGCCCAGAAACCTGCCTGGCCCTTGATCAGCACCGTGAAGGTGCTGGGTGATCTTATGGCTTTATGGTCGGCATGATTTAAGTGTGTCTTCCATCCTGGGCCCTGGATAGCGTTGTGGGTAGCATCTCCAGTGTTTCCCACCCTAGCTTAATCCTGGAAGAGCATAGGGATGCTTGCAGGGCCATGGATGCTTGGCATTCTCCTCGAACATACCTATTGTTTGGGGTGGGTTAAACATGGGCGTTTTATAAAGGTCAAGGTAATTTTAATACTCGGTCATGATTGAGACTCTGGTCTAATCCTCCCACCCCTTTTAATAGGTTGAGTAGAGGGTTCTAGAAAAGGGCTTGACTTGCTTAAATGGTCATGCTGCAAGCTAGGGGCAGGAGCCTGGATTCCATCTCTTAGGAAGTTTTGTTTTCCAACATTCCTCCCACGCCTTGAATTGTTTCATTGATTCTGCCCAGCAGAGAGGCTGCAGGCATCCGCGGGTCACCAGAAGCAGGAGTGCTGGATGCAGTCTGCCTCTGCTCCATTCTTGAGCAGCTGACAGTCTGGTAAGGACAGAGCATCGGCAGAAGCAGGTTGCTTTCCTCTGCAGCCAGGACAGGACTATGGCGATGGGGGTGGGGCCCCTGCCCAGACTAATGGCTGGATAAACAAACACGTGGTTTCCCCATAACTGGGAATCTGTGCCGGGAGATTAAAAGGTGAAGGCCTCTCCGTGAGTCATGGAGAGGTGACGAAATTAGTCACAGGGACAGCCTCCTAAAAAGACTCACTTTCTGAGAAGTCACCTTTTTTGGAACCCTTTGCGGGTGGGGGACTAGCTCTGCACTGACAGGGTTTATGCACTCAGGATGAAACATAAAGGAAATCCCTCAGACCTGGACCCATTAGTTGTGCAAACTTGCCCCTGGAGCTTAACTGTCAAATGGAGCAATCCAAAAGTGAGGTACCGGTGTGGGTAAAGGGCACGTGACTGTTAAGTCATTGATGGGTCTTAATGTCCTGGTCACCAGAAAGCCTCAGTAAAAAACACTGGGTATGGCTTCACAACTAGCCTATTTAGAAAGAATGAAATCAGTGTGTGGGTGGGGGTGGTGACTAGCCACAGATTTACCTAAGAGAGGTCACCCCAGGCTCATGGTTCCCAAGGCAGGTTTTCATTGGGCAAGACACAGGATGAGTGGTGCATATAATTGGTTGTGCGTGTGCGTGTGTATGTCTGTCTGTCTGTGTGAATGAACGTGTGTGTGACTGTGAATGTGTGTGTGTCTGTATGTGTGTGCTTGTCTGTGTGAATGAACGTGTGTGTGACTGTGTGTGAATGAACGTGTGTGTGACTGTGTGTGTCTGTGTGAATGAGTGTGTGTGTCTGTGTGAATGAACGTGTGTGCGACTATGTGTGAATGAGTGTGTGTGTGTCTGTGTGAATGAGTGTGTGTGTCTGTGTGAATGAATGTGTGTGTGAGTGTGAGTGTGAATGAGCATGTGATTGTGTGTGAGTGAGTGTGTGGGGGTGTCTATGTGTGTCAGTGTATAATAGTGACTCACATGATATTTGAAAGAAATGATGCTATGAACACTTTAAAATACAAGGTTTTTAACCTAAAAAGTAGACACCTTTGAAAACTGGAGGACGTGGCAACATTGAGCTGAGATTCTCGCCTGGAATTTGTACATTGTGCTCCCCACATCCCCGCAGCTAGTCCCGCCCACTCCCACTTACCCCCTAAGTACTTTCCACCTACCCTGAAGGGGGAGAGATGTTGAATTTTGTCCTAGGAACCTTTCCGGAAAACCCCTGTGTTCCAAGTCAGCTCCATTGGGCTAACCCCGGGACTCCCACTACCACGCCTCAGACTGAAAATCTAACTTCGCTCATTAGCATCAGTTGAATGCGCTCCCCTTTTCATGTATTTAAGGGATGGAAGGTCTCATTTTGTTCCCGTAGCAACAAAGGGAGGTGGCTGCTGCTAACCCATTCTACAGATCAGCAAATCAGCCATTCACAGGGTGTGGCCCTTGTGCAATGCTGTATAGCTAGTAGTAGAAAGACCCTAGGTATTTAGGATCTAAAATCTTTGTCACAACATGAAAGTGTCAAGACAAAGGCAACTCAGTTTAAGAGGTTAGATATTTACATATTCTGGACCCTATAGAGGAGAATTGGCAACCTGTGGTTCTGAGTCAGCTTATCTGAATTCTGTCCTAGATTCTGGGGACTGTGTCTCTTGAGCAAGTGGCTTTGTTTTTCTAGACTTTGGTTTCCATCTCGTGAGGAAGGAAGTCTAATGTTGGGGTTTCAGGGATGGCTTACAATGAGATGACTTGGAATAGGTTTCCTGAGGGAACCCACAGATGCGACTAAAACCCAGGCTGGGTAGACGGCTCAGTTGATACAGCATTTGGTTCACAAATGTGAGGAAGTGAATTTGACCCCAAGGCTTGGCCTGGTGCCCCACAGGTGTCACCCTAGCCCTGGGGGAGGTGGAGGTGAGCTAATAATCCTGGAGGCTCACTAGGCCATCAGGGCAGCGAGAGACTCTGTCTCAGTTGAACAGCACCCGAAGAATGACCCTTTAGCCTCTGCATGTGTGTGAACACACATACCACACACTCACTCACGAACTTACACAAGGGTGGTGCTCAAGTGTTTACAGGTCTGTTTGAGAAACTGAATAAATGCACTGAGCCGTGTGTGTGTGTGTGTGTGTGTGTGTGTGTGTGTGTGTGTGTGTGACAGCAGGTGGGCCATGAGAACTTCTTAACACTCCATCTTCCTTCTCACAGAAGACACCAGGTCACATACAAGAACACGATACCATGAACCTTTAACTAGAACAAAGATGTGAATCCTACAGACTTAATACCTGGAAACCCTGAGTAGCCTGTGGCCCCTTGTAACCCCGGGCAAAGGACAGACTCTCAGGATGCTGGAGGACACAGCAGCTTCTCTCTCTCTAATGCGGACATTCTGGGCAGATGTTAGGTGGTCAGAACTGGGCTACTTGATCCTCTGCTTTGGGAATTTTCAGATGGGAATCCCAGCCCCCAATGTAGGGATGCCTTGAGATGCACCAAATCCCTTGAGCCAGTGTGTCAGAATCAGCTAGGCCCTTGGTCAATGACCACTTGAGAAAATAACTTAACCTGGGGAGAAAGACACAGTGTAGAGTCCTCATAATTTAGGACCCTTGGAAAGGATCCACTGAGGGGACAAGAGACACAGAGTCAGGCAGACACTGGTTCTAGGAGTTGGGAGTAACAGTTCCCTTGCATGGGCCTCAGCTTTATCTGAAAAGTAACAATAGGACCTTTGTCACCAGCTTATCAGAATAATCATATAAGACATGACTTGACAATGGACAACAGTTAGATTCAGGACATGGCGAAGACAGTTTGTTTTCCCCATCATGACTCCAGGGACACTGGACTTGGAGAGTTTGAGTTGGACTCAGGACCCCTTGATGTGTCCCACATCTCAGCTATTCCAACCCTGCATCAAGCCCACCATCATTTTTCTTCCTTCCTGGGTTGATATTCTTCCAGCAAAAGCTCCAACCCCAGTACACACCAGAATGGAGTCCAGAGCATCAGAGCAGCACTTTCCCACTTGCCGTCCCCAGAACATACTGGCCAAGTCCTGAGGCCCAAGATCCACTGCTTTTATCCCCAAAGGCAAGAAAACCACAAAGGTATACCATTGCTTTCTCTTTGGCTCAGCCTGTTAATAAATGAGACATAATTTTACGTGGCTGGAAAAAAAATATTCTCTCTCTGTATTTTTTTCAGTTGTGACTTTTTAATAGAAGTTGGTTCGTGTACAGGCATTTGAGTTCTTCAATTAATTTCCATCTAAATGAGGTTTTCTGGAGATAACCAGCGTTTTAACTCCATTTGGACTTAATTTGTATGATGGGAGCCTCTGTTTCTGCCGGTTCCAATTCTCTGGTGACTCCAGCATTCATTGCCTGGGTGATAATTCCTCCACTACAGACAGCAGCACCCAGAGCTGAGAGATAGGTGGTTTCCAGTGGCAATCCAAGGGGAGGCCTGGCTCCCCTCCCTTCCCAATTCCACTCAATAAATAGAGGAAATAATAATAAATTATTAAATAAGCCATGTTCCAAGGACAGCCTCACATCATGGTATTTACAATGCAAAATGACAACCACCAAAAAAAGAAAGGAATAAAACCAAACATCAACTCACAAAAGGAAAACAGAGAGGAGCAACAAAACCCAAATACACAAACAGAAAAAGAAGCTGCAGAGGGTTGGTGATCATGGCGTCAATGCCATTGGCTCATCAGTGCAGAACGGAGAAGCGATAGAGTTCTTTAAAGTGTTGTCCAGTGACGTTGTGTCTGGCCCAAGTCTCTGGTGGGCTGGCTAGCGGAGGAGGAGGACATGTGCCGTTTTAATATCAAATCAATTTTTCTCCCCATCAGAAGGGAAACCAAAGTGAAAGACATATGCCCGTGAGACCATTCGGAATACACACAGAAGAGATGAGGCAAGGGAACCTAGCACAGGGCCGAGGGTGTGACCCGTTTGCTAGAGCACTTGACAAGTGTGCACGAGCACTTGGGTTCCACCCCCAGCACCAAAGATAAAGAAATGTGGCAGAAAAGTTGGAAGTTGACCTTGAGAAAGACAAAGCTCATTGCTTTCTTCCACCTTTGGTAGCACCCCAAACTTGTACTTCTTTAAGCAAACCCTTCTGGGAAAGAGAACGGGGCAGAGAAATGTAAGGATAGGGGCTCTCTGAGGCTGAGACCCAAACTCCTCTCCAGCATCTCCATTTTATTCTGCTCCTGAGAAGCTGAGTCGCCTTCCAAGGAGGTCTCAAAAAGGGCCTGGAATGAAGTCCAGCTTTGGTAGACATGAATGGGGTTCGTCCACTTTCTAGCCACCCAGTAGGAATTCAGCTGCTGCTTTTAGCTATTCCTCGGAATCTTCTTATAGCACTTCAAAACCTTTTCCCCCCGAGTCCCAGTGGAACTCATTGTGTTTGTTGGCTCTCTCCGGCCTCAGGCCAACATCCAAATTATTTGCCAACTACCCCACCTTACTAAGTGGGAACCCTGGTCCACAGTAAGGTGATAATTAGCCCTATTCCACTCACGTAGAGCACGTCCACAGCAGATGTTGCTCAACCTCAGTCTACTTTGGATGTTGGTGGTTGAACTACATCCTCACTGTGAACAGCCTCTGCAACACAGTGCGGTAACCCACTGTACAGGCATGGCTATGGATTGCTTCCAAGTGGAGTTATTCCCCAGAAGCGGAAAGTAATGAGGGTAAAGTGGATATATATACCAGGGTTTCATGGTTCTAGTTAGCCAAGGTTATAAGTGTCCTGGAAGGAAATCCATGTTTGCTTGGAAAGCAAAGCAGTATAGAGGAGAAAAGGAATGAGGAAGAGAGATGAAGGAGAAGGAGGAGGAGGAAGGCAGTGTACCTTAGCCTTACAGGTGTCTAAACAACCTTCTGAAAACTGTTTCCAAGGGAAGAATGACACCTTCCTTGGGTTAGAGTATGACAGCCATGTTGAAGGGAAGAGTCAGGGATATGGCGAAAGTTTTACTAAATCCACAACTGGACCAGGCAAGCTGGCCATGAAAGTCCATGGAGAATGACCACAGAAAGGGCAAGAGCTCGCTGTAGCCAGCAGCCAAAAGTCACTGCCAGTTGGTTAGGAAGGCAGAACTGATAAAGGTCTCCAGGACCTAGCTCCCAGAATGAGCTTAGAAATGACCTTTCTGGGGACGCCTGGCTGTCCCCTCCATCTGTACTTTATTTTGTCTAATTTCAGAAGTTGCTTTGTGCTACCCCGGATGGAACACAGGAAAGGGGCATTTGCTTTGGTTGTGTGGGTGTCCCTCAGGATGGCCCCTGCTCTTCACAAAACAGACGATCTACTGCAGACAATACAGGCTTTCCAACCTCAAAAGGGGGAGGGGAATTAGATACCAGGCAGAGGAGCAGGTGTAACTTACACGAATCCAACCAGCTTCGTTCACAGGAAGGAGTTGGTGCCTTCCGCTGATATCAGGAAGAGCACCATGTCTTCCCTGGGTTTGTCCTGCTTTTCTCTCCCACTGTGAGCATCAATCAAACCTCATCAAGTTGACATCTTGTCTCCAAGAGCTATGCTAGTATCGAACCCTTCTTACCACAGGGTTCCCCAAACACAAGGTAAGGGCTCTATCATGCATGCCACTGATGTCTCTGAAGACTGGCCAAGACATGGCATTCTGACTCTAAGCAGTTAGCCAAAGATTTAACAACTCTTTTACATTTGCGTAGCTACATTCTAATGTCAGGCTCCAGCCTTGGATTTAGGCTCATGGATTCTGTGGCTGACTTCATCTTTCTGATACAGTAGTGGTGCAGCTTGTGTCTGAAGAGCTGAGGCACAGACCTGCATCTCACTGGCAGCAAGCTGAATAATGAACCTTGGGACTCGTATATTTCCCGGTCAGTTCCAGGATGTTCAGGGCTTAAAACATTCATGGAAAAGACCAAGATGCTTCTGACCTCTCCAACTGCAGCCATAGCAACAGGATTTTTTTTTAAAGCACAAATAATTTAGAAGACCATCCCACCAAATACATACATGATCACATATCTTGATACACAATCTCTCCAAATAAATAAACAAACAAACAATAAATAAATACTGCTGATGGTGATAAAGAAGAGCTCATCACATAAATAATGAATAAATAAAAATAAATAAATCAAATAAATAAAAAGTTTGCTAGGAGCCCTGGGCAAAATGGTCCCCTAGAGTGCTCTGAATGAAGATAGTCTGTGTCTTTGAGAAAGGCTCTCATGCCTTCAAAAGCTGTCCTGCTGAGGAGGTTTGGTGGCTCCTGGAAGCCTCTGTCTCCATGAGGGAGATGAGGCAGGGTTGGCAACCTGGCAGGGATGAGGGCTATTTACAGTTGCTCTACATGCCCTCCTGGGGCACCTACTCCTGTGCCAGGCACCTGCTATCCGGCCTTTTGTGGTTGTCAGCATAGGCATCCTTGAGTCTTGGTGGGCGGAGTTTTGGTCTGGGCTGGAAGCCATGGTGGGAAGGCCAGTATGGTCACTGATGCTCCTCCTTGCCTACCAGATAAGGAACTTCCCTGGCGCTCGCTGGACCCCTAGGCTGATAGGTTGGGAAAGAATGGCATGGATAGATCATTATTTTTAAGATGGGATCCCTCCCCCACCCCCAGGATGTTTTCCTTGGAGCAAGAGGGATGAATAATGCTGGGTCATGGCAGCCATTGTGTTCCAGTGTCTGAAGTTGGGGAGAGAACCTCTTTTTCCATGTGCCCTGGCCCTCAGCTGTTGCCACCACAAACTCAACACCTACTAGACTCTGGAAAAGCCAGGCAGCTGGTGAGGGGGATGCCCGTGGGTTTATTTTAAGGACCATCTCTCTCGCCTGCCTGTTCCCAATGTCTTCGGCAGACAAAGCAGCTGATGGCATTTGTGTGTCAGAGGGCAGCTTGCCCTTGCTGCCCAGCCCTGGGGAGGAGGAAGGGTAGTGTGAGGCCAGCAGCAACCGCTGGACTTTCCTAAGCTGACAGCAAACTCAGAAGCTAGCAGGAGCCCCCAGCCAGGGACCACTCAAGTCCTCTGTCACAGGCTCTCTGTGTTCCCCTCTTTCCCCACAACATTGAGCTACACTCAGTGCCCCCGACTTGACAAAGTTCCTGAGAGGCAAAGAGAGTGGTCTCTGTGTGAGATGGTAGGTGTCAGCCGGCCCTGGGTAGAATCCAGGGTGTGGCAGTCTGGGCGATGTGGAGGGGGCTGGCAGGCGCCAACTGGAGGGCAAGGGCAGACTGGCTGGCGCTGGGGGCTGGCTGCTAGCCACAGCAGCGGTAAGGCTCAGCAGATGGTCCCGTGGAATCGCGTTGGTGCCAGCTACTGGGGATGAGGCGAATTTGGGGAATAGGGCTGTAGCCCAAGGTATGCTGACTGTTCCATCATCTCCTTATCGTTGCGGGGTCACAGGGCCCTATGTAAGGGTCGCCACGAAGCTGGAACCCGCTGTAGTCCCTTCCCTGGCCAGGCTGACATACTAGGGGGCAAACTACCTGACTCTTTGCTGCTAGCGATAACTACAGATCCCAAATCCAATCTTCCCCGACATCTACCTCCCCTGCTGATGTCTGCTTTCTCCCTGCAGGACTCAGGAGCTCCCAGCCTTTGCCCATGTCGGGAGGTAAAAAGCTCTGAGATCTTTTCTTGGACTTCACCCTTGGTATGCTCTCTTTCCAACACTGGGGTCCAAAACGTGCAACCATGAGACCGAAGGAGGGGGGAGAAGGAGGTCGATGTGAGGGATGGATGGACCCTGGCCTCCAGTATACAGCCTGTGAGCAGTGGATGAGGGGGACATGTCACCACTTTTGAGTCATGGATGAGATAGCTTTCCACAGGTGGCCTTCTCCATTGGCCCAGGTGACCCTCAGGATGATGCTGGTAGAGGCTCCTAGCAGCTTGGCAAAGGAACAGGAGTCCCTGTATCCCGTCCCACCTTCCCAGGAACGCATAGAGGACACGAGCCAGGAAGCCTTCGTATCTGTCACCAGGGGGGCTGGCATGAAGAGCGGGTAGTCAAGGACACAGAGTACAGAGGGGTCGTCCCGCTGGGCAGCTGGCGCAAAGGAGGGCCCTTGCTTAGCGCCTCGTGCTGGCGTAGCTTTCCGCTGAGCTGTAGCTCAGGCTCCGACTCCGACTGCGGCTCCGGGAGCCCAGACTGAGGCTGCGGGAGCTGGAGCTGCGGCTGGTCCGCGTCCTGCTCCTGGTCTGGCTCCTGCTGCGGCTCCGGCTGGGACTCCGGCTCCGGGAGTAACTGCGGCTGGCAGAGCGGCTGCTGCTGCTGCTGTACCAGGAGGAGGCGCTGCTGAGGCTGCTGGATGAGGAGGGGCTGGGTCGGTAGTAAGGGATGGGGCGTTTGCGGGCACTGCAGAGACCAGAGATACAATGCGGTGAGGGCTCAGCTCTCAGGGAGCGCCAGTGCTGTTCCCAGGAAAAGCAAAGTCCTCCCATCCCCCCAGTCTCTTAGGGAGAAAAAAAATTAGAAAAACTCCAAACCCCAACAAAACCACAACAAATTCCTCCATTTCGTCTCCTCTCATAATTCCGAGACCAAAGAAAAAGCCTGGCTTAGTACTGTTCTAGCCTGAAAAAGCGATAATGTCACTTAAAAAGAAAATCAACCAATCAGGCCTGGGCTCAGAGTTCCCAGCTGGCAGCACAGTATTTGCATCAACACTTTAATTGAAGATTTATTTTTCTATTTTTACTTTTACTAGAAATTTCTATTTCCAGTAGTTCTATTTCTAGGAGGGAAAGGCTGGATTTTCCATTTACTGTAGTACACCGTTTCCTTTTATGAAATAAGTGTATGGAGTGTGCCTGTGTTGCGGGGGGGGGGAGGCTGTGGAAAAGGGCATACTGAATTTAAGAAAATAAAATACATCCATGACTAGCTAACATGGATGCTGGGATGCTGAGAAGACAGCACTGTGGACCATGTGAGCAGGCAACTCTATCTTCCATCACCCCGGGGCACCCTGTTCTTGTCTTGCCTCCTGATCCTCTCCAGGAGGGATACAATTGACTTCCAGGATTCCTTCCCATGTGGGTCTCTTGGATGAGTGGGGATGTCTGGAAAGATAACCTAGTGTTTTTTTTTCGGGGGGGGGGCACATTCTGCCATTTTCCCAGCTTTCGAGGCCTGAGAAATTCAATTTCTCTCACAGTCTTTGCCCTCTCTCCCATCAGCTCTCCTCCTCAGATACCTTAGCTGCCACAGGTCACACCTTCCACCTAGTCTGACCATTCAGTCAATAATGATAGAACGAAGTGTGTCCCACGTTTAAATTTACAAGGTGAGGTCACATCTTTTCGTCCCCTTTCATCTCCTCCACATGACATTCCCGGGAGTTATGCCTTGTCTTGTGGGTGAGAAAACAGTCCAGAGGAGGGGAAACGAGTCTAGGTTCCCTAGGGAAACAGGTCCGGAGGAGGGGAAAAGACTCCAGGTTCCCTAGGGAAACAGGTCTTCATTCAAACCTAATGATGCTTTTCATAACCACGGCTCCACTGACGTCCTTGAAAATCCCAGTATGATCATTTGTGCTATCTGAAGCTGGTTCAGATAACCACGAACAGTTTAATTGCAACCTGGCATCTAAGTAGGCCAGGGTGCAGGACTAATTCCGTCGAAGAGGGGTTTCACCACCAGACCAACACCCTGCCCTATGGTGGTCTGCTCCCCTCTTTTATAACCCTCTCTTCTTAGATTACCAGCACTAGCTGGTTTTCTAGCCTCCAGGACACCCCCAAGGCTACACGCTACTCCTCAGATTGGTCCATTGTATTTCCCTGAGTCCCCCTGCAACCTAGCAAATTGGGAGCTTGGTAAGATTCCGTACTAGGGTAGACTTTGAGGCAAAAAAAACCCCACATCATTTTAGGGTTTGGAAGGGGCATCCCGGAGCCCCCACAATCCTTAAGTCCCAGTCTCAGCCCCAAGGTCCGCATGGGAAGATGTGACAGTGTGGAGAAGCAGGCCATCCTTGCTTTAGGGGTCTCACCTGGTTATCCTTCGTGCCTCCAGGTGGCTTGGGGAGTCTCTCCGGCGCTTCCTCATGGGTGAGTAGGACCGCCGCCTCCTGCGTGCACGCTCTCGGGGCTGCAATTCTTTCTCACCATACTTAAGATCCCTGCAGCAGCAGGGGTGGGAGGTTGTTTGGTAACTAGGGCTGGGCTAGTTTTTCTGCAGGTGCGTGCTGCGTGATGCTCTTAACTGTCCCCGCCATCCCACTGAAACTGGCCTTTGCCAGGGCTCCCAAAGAAGACAGGGAATCTGACCCACTTTGAGAAAAATCTAATTAGGTGAGCATTGTGGGGCAAGCCGGGCATGAGCAAGAATCTTAGCCTCTGCGTGCTTGCGTGCGTGTCCCTTGGCAGAAGCATAAAGTTTTGGTGGGTGAGAAGGAAAATAGCAGAAGGCCCTGGAGTGAGTGGGCAAGAGTTGGGGTTGTGAATGCAGGGGCAAGAGGAAGAACAAGTGTGCAAAAAGATGGAGTGCCTGGGAGTGAAAAAGTCAAAGGGTGTATTGGGGCCTTGTTGCCACTCTTGAGTGGACAAAAAAGATTGCAAGAATTCCCGTCCCTACCTCTCCAGGGCTAGGGATTGGGCAGGGCTTCGAAGATTGGTACAGAGAAGCAAGGGGTGTGGCCCAGGAGGCAGGACCCATCCTGGGGGTTGAGGGAAGGACGGTACCTGCTGGGGCTGTAGCGGGAATAGCTGGGACTGCGGCGAGACCTAGAGCTTCTGCTAGGCGGGCTCCTCTTGCCAGACTTGGAAGAATAGCTGGGAGAGCGAGAGTAAGACCTGGGGAAGAGGGAAGAGCGCCTGAAGACCTGTGTTAGGGCTGTGTGGACGCTTAGGACTCTATGCACCTGGCCCCTAGGTGGCGCTCTTTTTCTTTGCGCAAAACTGGTTAAGGACTCGTAACCAGAGAATGAAATCCTCTCCTTTATGAGTAGTTAATAATAATATGGACTTCCTGTTATTTCTGAATGCTTATTGTTCTGGCCACTTTTTCTCTGTGTGGTCTTGGGCACTTTCTGTTTTCTCATCTGCAAAATAGGGTACTAGTACCAGGCCTGCAAAGTTGGCTGCGAATCCAAATTAGAGTAAATCACTTCGAATACTGGTATATATCCCAAGTGCCAATTAGGCAGTACAGTAACCATGACTATTATACATTTTATTAAGTGACATGCGTTGAACTGAAAAATGCATTCGTCTCACTTAATCCTACACATATCCTAGAGTTTGGAACTGTTATTAATTTCATATTATGGATGGAAAAACAAAGACACAGAAAGGTGATTTAACTTGATCAGGGTCACACAGCTAGTGGACATTTAAACCCAGGAGTGTCTGGCTACAAAGTGCTTTTTACTTCTGCAGATTATAGTCCCACCCCACCCCTTACCCATGGTTTTGCTTTTCTATGACTTCATGAATAGATTGAAAAAAAAAATCAGCAAGTGGAAAATTCTATAAACAAATAGTTCACAAGTTTTATATTTCAAACTGTTCTGAGTAGCATGGTAAGCATTGCTGTCCTGTGTCACCCCACCTTGGAAGTGGATGACTTCTTTGTGCAGGGTTTCCATACTGTATTATGCTACTTGCCTATTACTGAGTAGCCTTCTTGTGACCAGACATACCATCACAGAATTGTAGTCCATGTGTGTAAGCAATTCCTATTTACTTAAAAGTGGTTCACAAGTATGAGAGTGGTGATGTTAGTAACTCATACATATTATAAAAGAATAGTGGCGTGCTTCCACTGAGTGAGTAAGCATTCTCCATTCAATAAGAAAGGAAACAAAACAAAACAAAAAACCGGGGGGCAGAGTGTCCTAAGCTATGTGTCAGGAACTGAGCTCTCCAGGAAAGAGGAGAGCAGAGCTCATGCTGATTTTGCTACAACACCTCACATTGAAAATATCCCATCATAGTGCACGATAAAGATGGGTAATGCCATTATAGGGTTTGATACTTATCCAAGGGCTTGACTACAGGCAGCCATTGGGGGTCATGGACCGTGTCTCCTGTTATCAAGAGGGCAAGGACAACTCTTGGTGATACATCTGAATTACTAGCCCTGTTGTCCGTGCTTACTTTCCCTCTCTCACTACAGATGACCTTGCTCTTAGAGAACCTCACGGGAGAAGGAATAACTCATTCCTGTTGCAGTTGTACCCCCCGCCCCCAGAAAAGTGTCTTGCCAGTTTGCTCTTTGCATTTGCATTCAGAAATCTTATAGGAAAAAAATAAGGCAAGTGCTGGTTTTGAAATTACCAGCCAGGGAAGCAACTGAATTTTGATTATATGTTTGTGGAAGAGGAACAACCGACTTGCTGTTGGAAATTTTTGTTTGAAGAGGGAAGCTGGGCTCAAGGAGGCCATGAAAGTTGGATTAGATGGGCTATTCTAGTTCCTGAGATCTCATGTCTGTATGTTTGAAGACAGGGCTATTCCATACAAGGTAACCAAACAATACCGATGGCTATTGAAGTTGTGGGGCAGAATACAAAAACAGCTGCAATTCTTCTCTCTATATCTTGCATAACCCCTGAAATGCAAACTCTGTAACTTATACCACTAAGGGATAATCTTCTGACTTGGTCTCATGACTTACTAGGGCTAATAGAATAGCAAAAGGGATGGAATGTTATTCAAGCTGAGAAGTAAGGAAACCTTGTACATTACTGTTCTCTGTCTCTCTCTCTCTCTCTCTCTCCCTCCCTCCCTCCCCTTGTCATTACCATGTATATAAGCAGATAGGCTTGCTGGTTGATGAGAGACAACACAGAACAGAGATGACTAATCACTGGATGAATTTCCATCCCCAGCCCCCCAGCCAACTCACTATCTGGTCAAAAACACATGAAGGGGCTGAAGAGAACCAACCTGCTGAACCCAGCATACATTGCTAATCCACAGAGTTATAGGAACTTAGTAAATACATTTTATGTGAAGGATGACTTTGGTTACTTTCTTATGCAGAAGTTAATTGATACTCATCTCATCCCCATGCCAACAAAAACAATAACAATGAATGTTCTCAGTGCCTTCATCCCAGGAACGAGCCATTGGGCCACTGAGTCATGCATTCTTATTATTTTTCACACAAATAAACAGGAGCTCAGAGATGTTGACTGTCCTCCCAAGGCTGTCAGGAGTAATGCTGGAGCAGGTTATTCAAAGTCAAGTCTTACTCCTCTTCCCCACGGGGGAATAGGCATCTCTAGTTACCAAAACTCCCTGCCGAAAAGGGACACACAGCAGATGAAACATCAAAGACATACCTTTTATCAGAAGAGGTGGTCCGGCTCCGGGTGTACCTGGGGGAGGCTCTGTGGTTTGGGGACCGGGAAGAGGAGGATCGCGTGCTGGTGTAGGAGGAGCTACGGGAACACTCTTTGATGGGGGAGCTCCGGGCTGTGGATGGGACCAAACTAGACTTCTTCACCTCAGCGCACTGTAGACACGGAGACTGAAATCCTCTGCAGGACGGAGAACATCTGTCAGTACCCAGCTGCCCTTGCTCTGGGGGCACCTGGACCTGAGGCTCCCTCTACCACCTCGGACTCAGAGAGAATATCCTCAATTTCTTTTTCCACCTCCCCCCTTTCTGGGAAGAACTGCCAGGTGACAGAATTTAAAAGGGCTGAGATAGAAAAGACCTCACAAGTAGAACGATATTTAATCCAATTCAGCATCCCCTAGGTAGGAGACACATACAGAGGCCACTACAGAATGTTCCAGGAGGGCCTTGAGGGCACAAGGCTTAATAACATCGTGTGGTGAGAGATGCCTCCTTCTCCCTTTCTTGCCCTTGTCCAGTCCTTCTGATTGCATGAATGAGAAAGCCCTGGCTGGGTGCTAGTGGGCTATTAACACATCTATAACATTTGGTAATCTGTAGGCCCTAGGGTCAGAGCCTTGAGCAGGGAGCTGTAACTGACCAGCGTTAGATACACTGTCGTAATCATATTCTCACAGGTGTTTTCTATTTAAGACCTATTATGTTTCAGCAAGGGATATACATTTCCTCACAGAAATAGTGATGTGATCTCAATAAGCAAACCAATGAGAACAATAGCTTAAAAGAATCAAGAGGGCGACTCATGGTTAGTTTAAGTTTGGGCAACTTTGATGTAGTCCACTTTGCAGATGGAGAGACGGAGAGACTCCAAAGCAGTTGGGTGGAGGCTTGTTCATAATCAGACAAAGTGTAGGGGGTCTTTGTTTTACATTCTCTCTCGTCTAGGGCCATTCTGAACTTCTTCGGAGGTCCTTGTGAAGACATGTTCATTCATTAGGCCAAGAGTCAACTTCAAGTCACATTGATATATTTGAAAGGTTCATGATGAATGATCTGGTTTTTGCTCGCCTCTATAGTCTTGGCTCTTGACCCTAACAGGCTGTCTCCTCTGAAACAAAATGTCCTATTCTGTTCTTTGTCTTCAGACCTTAGAACATGTTGGCATCTGAACTTGCCTTCTCTGTCATCTAGCCATTCATTGCTCTACACATGGTTCTGGCTTGACCCCATCTTCTTTGAAAAGCCTTTAAAACAGTCTCTCTACCCCCCATTCTAGGTTTAGGGTTTCCTGTGTGTTACCATGGCCCCTTCTGCCTAGCTCTCCCCCATCCCTACATGACTCATTTGGTCTTATGATACTACGCGTCTTCCTCCCTGGATACTGAGCTCACTGGGGAAAGGACATCTGCCCCCCTGGACTCTATATCCTCCACACAAGGCTTGTCACGTGGTGTTTTAAGTCATCCTGTCTGTGTCTTGGGCTCTCCACAAACATCATTTCATTTACTTCTTCTCAATAACATTATGTATCTGGCTCTACTTTTACGGCCAAATTATGGAGGAGGCTCGGAAAGATTAGTGACTCGCTCAAAGTCACTTGGATCTGTTTAGACACACACACACACACACACACACACACACACACACACACACATCCCTGCCACCTCTCCAATTCCTTACCCTCCGTGTCTGTGGTGCCCTTGACTTCCAGCTCATATCTCTTCTCTTAACCCATATTTATTGAGCCCTTTGTCCATAGCTGGCAGGACATAAATACCCATGATTTCACCATCATTTACATTCCAAAGTGAAAGGCCGGCTCTAAATTATTTAATTTGGCTGTCTATGTATATCAAATGAAGCAAGTAGCAGCTATATATCTCTTAGAGCTGGGGTCTTGCTTTAGAGAGAGGTCTGAACAGGAATGCCCCCATTGTTGCTTATTAACTGCGTTTGTCTGAGTCTGTGCCTCAGTTTCCTCTCAGCGTTCAGAAAGGTTAGAACAGTGCCTATTGCAAAAAGGCACTAATAGGAGTGGAGGAAAGCTACTCGTGGGAAGCATATTTTTTGCAGTGTCTATCTGGCTCAGTAGAGACTAATGGCTTTTTAATTAATTAATACTAATACTTTATCATCATCATCATGATTGCTGCCTTTTCTCTTGATCCTCCCTAATCACAGCACTTTAGTGTGTCAGTAGATATGTGACGGCCTTCCTCCCCCATGTGGGAATTTCACTGTCTGCTCTTGAAGAGGCTGACATTTGCACTGACCTAACTCTGGCTCCCAGCAAGCGTGGGCATGAGCTGAGGGCAGGGATGTCCCAGAGCAGGCCACCCAGAGACTGGGCTACACATAGACCCAAGCTGTTTGTCCAGCCTGACTAGGTCTTGTGCTAGAGATAAGGGGCTCGCTGTCCTTGAAGAAGGTGTGTGTGGCCATCACGGGCAATCTTAGTCACGTAGAACAGAGGTGTGTTGAATCCCCAGCAGAGGGAAAACCCCCGTGTTTTTCTGGGTAGAGTGTGCTAGCCAGCTTCCCCCAACCTGTGCCCAGTGAATTATAAACTCAGGAAAAGGGGCCTAGTCATTTCCTCACTCCTAGCATCAAGCTGAATGCTGCCATAGGGTGTGTCTAGTAAGAAGGTGAGGGAGAGGTAACAGAATGGATGGTGCAGACTAGGTGGCCAGTGAATTTAAAACACTACTCCTATGAAAGTGTGTCTAGTAGTTAGCATTAGGATGTGTTTTTTTTTTTCAGATTCTTTTTTATGTTTGTGCATGTATTCTGTGTGCGTGTGTGTCTGGATGTGGGTGCATGTTTGTGGGGAGGTGCAAGCTGATGCCCAGAGTCTTCCTCCCCCACTCTCCCTGCTCTTCTTTGCAACAGGGTCTCTCAGTTAAAGCCAGAGCTTCCTGATAAACCTCTTCTCACCAACCAGCTTGCTGGGGGATCCCTTGTCTCTGCCTCCAGAGGGCAGAATTACAGGCAGGCCGCCACGCCCACCTGACATTTACACTGCCTGCTTGGCAAACATTTTAACCACTGAACTATCTCCCCAGCTGCTGCTTGCTGTGATCGCTTGGGTGACAGAGCAGTTGGTGATGAAATAGTGGAATTGCCATCAGCCTGTAAACAAACGTGTACATGTATTTTCAGAAGGAAAAAATGCAGGTAATGAGCACAGGAGCAAATAAAAGATCCATCCCTCAACTCTATGGTGATAGCTATGTGTTTCCATGGATACATTTTATTTTAAAGCCCTTTTAATTTCTGGGCACAACTGAGCACAAAGCACGGGTCTCCTGGCCTCCAGGACCTCATCTCCCACAACCAACATCCCTCGCCAAAGTGGACCAAGTGTTAGGACTGAGGAGACAACACCTCATGCCGTCACCCATAGCCCATAGATCTGTCAGACTTACTCTTGGTCTTACATGTCCTATGGCTTTGGATGAGTCACTGGGTATTTACCCATCATGAATGTATCATGTGTTATAATTTCACATAGCTGAAACTGTGTGTGTGCTTTGCATGAAGTGATAGGACATTGTTGTTGTTATTATTATTATTAATAGACAAATAATAGTCTAGAGTCTGGATATACCACAGTTTATTCACCTAAAAGACTTGGTTGCCTCCAAATTCTAGAAAGTATGAGCTCCTATAATCACATATAAGCAGATTTTTTTTTTGGTGTGAATATGTTTTCAATTTATTTTGGTTAGTACTGTGGCGTGTAACCGAGAGGGACTTAAATGAAATTCATGTTAGGCTTTCCTTGAGACTCTTGGTAAATTGGCATCTATTTTTAGCTCCCTGCCATCTATCCAACTCTCCTGATATCAACACCCTGGCTTTTCCTGCAGAGACATCTGGCTCTAACCTGTAACTCAGCACCTGCTGGGCCAGAGAGACTGTTCTGAGGGGACAAATGACCCAAGCTGGGCCAAGCACAGCCGATAAGTACTTGTTTTGGTAATTTTGCTAAGATTTCCGTGGGGGCGGGGCAGAGGCATTTTTCTGCTTGGGCACGGGGGCCCGAGGTATTAGTCCGCTGACTGATTGGAGACACAGGTGCTGAGCATATTTGCAAAGCTCTGGGAGGCTCTGTTTGAGAATAAAGCCAACAGAGCGTGGGTGGGAGCAGAGCTGAGGTCGAAGTCAAAAGATAAAGATGCAGGAGCACACTTTGAACCCCTGGGTCCTACTGTACCTGAAGCGAGTGTTGTGTGTGTGTGTGTGTGTGTGCGTGTGTGTGTGTGTTTAATCAAGGAAATTTGAATGGAATGTCCTTTCTTTTGCGAATGAAGACGCCTAGGAAGGGTATGGCCCTGTGATGAGACAGCAAGAAAGTGACGCTAAAACGGGGACCCTCCCACCCCCAAAGACGCTAACCTTGACTCACTGCTCCCGCAGGTGGGAGAGACGTTCTCCAGAACAGGCCCCTTGTTCTGGGGGGAGGAGGTGGTGAAGGAGTTCCCTGAATCGGAACTGTTGCCGCAGTTGAGGTCACTACTCTTGCTCAGACCCCCACCGGGGCTCCCCTTCTCCTGGCCCCGCGACCGGGCTGAACTGGTTTGCGTGGAGGGCGGCGAGGACGTGTCATTGCCTGAGTCGTACTCCTGCGAGCGTCCTCGGGAGGCGGTGAGCGGGCTGGCTGATTTGCTAAAGAGGTCAGCAGCAGACCCCGACCCAGAGATCTGAAAGCAAAAAGACCCGTCGGACACTGCTGAGCTCCGGGGCTGTGCGTAAGTAACCAAGAATGTTAACCATCATGAGTCACTGTAACGAAAGCAAAGAGAGAGGGGAGAGAAGAGACGCCAAAAAACAAAAGCACAAATTCCTGAAAGAATTCCACAGAAATAGGAGACCTCTAGGTATTTTGTTTACCCCCTGCTAGAATAACTGGAAGATTTAGGAACCATGCAGGGAAAAAGGCATGCGATTCAGATTAAACAAAAGTAAAAGGAAATTATACAAAACGTAATCTCTAATGAACTCAAACAAAAGAGACAAATCAATAGAAAGGGGAGGGCTGTAGACACCCTTAACTTCAAACAATAATAAAAGTAAAGGAATGGGGGAGGGGATAAAAAGAAAAGGGGCTTCAGGCCTCAAAAATTATATCTTGGAAATTAAAAACACAAAAGGAGAGATAAAGGCAAATTTTAAATTTCAAACCAAATCCTCAACTAACTTTTTTTATTTTTTAAAGAAAAAGTTGCCTGAATAAAACCCTGAACAAATGTCACGTGGGCCAAAGAAACAAAGATGAGAATTAGTTTCTTTTTCTTTTCTTTTTTCCCTTTCTTAAAAAAAAAAAAGTCAAGGTCGCAAAACTGACGTTTGAGCAATTTCCAAGTAAAGAAGTCAAGAGAGGGAGGGGACAAAATAAATGTAAAGTCAAATAGTCTGGCTGAAAACAAACAAATCAAAAACAAAACAAAATAACAAAAGAGTCTCTACAGGCATTTGTGCGCGTCCTTCTCCCTCGAAGGAGGTAGCTAAGCATCCTGAGTGGCTTCTAATCAATTCTCTCATGTCTTTGCGTCACTTACCAAGCAAGGACTCCTCCTTTAGTAGGAAAGGGTGTAAGAGAAAGGGAAGAGCGGGTAACGTGAGTCCATCATCAGAGCCGTAAATGACAAGAAAAAACACACACCTTCCTACACCACCTCATCCTTTGGCATTGGGGCGCTCAGAGCAGACCTCTCTCTCAGGGAGACCTAACTCCATCCACTTCGCCAGTCCCTTCCCGCCCAGGTTGGACGGTGGAGACCTTCACTGCATTGGTACCGTAGAGACCTAGCCCTGTACTCCAGGGGATACCGGGGAGGGAGCATGGGATTTCGACTGGAAGGACCTTGGACATCAGGGAATGAAGAGATGCCTCAGAGTCCTCTTTTGGGATTGGCCTAGGAAGACTGAGAGGTTTAGGCTGTTATGGGGAGTTAGCCCTTGGGAAGGGAATTCTAAGCTGATAATCTGTTTTTCTTCAACGTTTAGGTCAGACTGTGGCTGAAAAGTCACAGTGAGTTTGCTTCTGGCTTCTAGCTGTTGTACCACATTTAACTGTGGCCAAGAGGGATCCTCACCCTGATCGTTTCCTAGCGATACATCTCAATGGGGAGGAAAAATCTGGGTGATCAAGAAGCCACTCCCTGGAAACCACACTTCCAGAGTATTCACTCTGGGGTACTTGGGTTCCCCGAATTCTCTATTTAAATGGTTCCTGAGCCTCCCTCTGGGGTATATGCCTTCTCCACACATCTGTTTTTCCATAAGCAACCTATGTTTCAAGTGGGACATCTGAACAGAACCTGCGCGATCATGTTGAAGTGTCCAAGTGCCTGTGTGTGGGGCCAATCACACAGTTATTGGTAACACGTGGGTGACGGAGGCAGGAAGCCTGAGACCCTGGGCAGCTTCTTCCTCACTGCTATGTCGTAATGCTAGTGCAGGGAAGGACCTGGGATTTTGAATTCAAAGGTAACGTTCCTATCACTGTGCAGACATGCTGGCCTCAGCCGCTCAAGACAGGACAACTTGATGACTTTTTGAGTTTATTTAGGAGCATTTAGACAGCTTGGCTAGTCCTGTAGTCTGTCCCTAGGCCTTACACATACTAGAAAAGGCTTTCCCATAAAAACAAAAACAAAAACAAAACAAAACTATTTCCCCCCAGCTTTATCCCCTGCTTTGCAGACTTGAGAGAGAGGGGACACCTGAGCTTTCTTAAGAAACCACTTCTGCCTTGAGGGGGAACTGAGAGTCACAGAGAGAACCCCGACAGTTTGGAGTGCCAAATCCTGGGGGTAGGAAGCGGGACTTTTTTTTCTGGTTTCTCCCAGGAGGCTTTGCACATGGGCAAGGTAATGGTCTAGCCTTAGCAAACCCTGCCAGTGTATCGTGATTATCTGGCTACTTTGCCTTGAAGGTGGCACCTCAAAATAAGGTGGCCAGGTGGAATTTTCTAGAAACTCCTTTTCATATAATATACAGACTTCGTTCCCATTCAGCTTTTACTAAATTGGATGACATTTCTTTCCCACCTCTGGCATCCAATGGTCTCATGACCATTTCCTTTGTCACTTCTATTAGGAGCGAGAAACCACCATGTTGGTGATGATCTGATGTTTTAGGCTGGGGTTTGCACAGGCAAAGGACCAGGGGATGTTTGACCTGGAGTGAATGGTGGGGTGGCCAGTACATTTGAAAGCAAGCCAGTCTTAGAGGGCACAGGCTGACAGAGAGTTCAGTGTAGTATCTTGTAACTTGCTCCCTGGGGCATCTAGACTGGGTTTTTCCTCTTCAAGTACTTTCTCCTGGTATTAACTATAAGTTTAAAATCATTTGTTTTACTGATGTTTCATGGTGAGCAAAGATTTTGAGTCTGAAGTCTCTCTAGGATGGTACATACATAGAAGGGGGACCTTTCCTTCTGCACACACCGCCCCACAACCTGAGGCCACAGGGATGTTTGCAGAGTGTCTCCACCTGGCTATAAGTTATGCACAGATGGCTTGTGTGTTTGACCTGATAGCACTGCATAGGATGATACTTTTCATCACCAGGAAATAGAGATAAAGTCCTGCTGCGGTGCTCACACTGGGCGAGAGTGCCAGGGTACACAAACCTCCTGGACGCTCCCCCTTCTTTAAAAGTCCCATTCCTTTGGTTGAATCTAAGCTCCGTGACATGAACTACAGTGTTCTTTACAAACCTGCCTCACCTGCTTCATAAAACAACCCTGAGAACCTCACAAACCACCCTTCCGTGCCTTCCACAGTCCACGCTGACCAGCATGTGTTCTTGGTTTTGCTAACACATACCACAGTCCCATCTCAAGATCATTTACATATCCCCTTTCCTCTGGGGGAAAAAAACCCACTCTTCCTGTCTCCCCCACCTATCACCTTCTCTGATCACCCAGACAACACCCTATAATTAATTACATCCATCTTTCAACCAACCACTCCCTCCATATTAAATGCCTTGTTAGTCAGTAGGGGTGGTGACTTATTTGACTGTCTGTCCCTTCACCCTTTTGTTGAAAGCAGGGACCCTGGCTGGTGCAATGTTGTACACCAGACCCTCTAGTGCCTGCCTCAGGGTAGCTGCTTAGCAAATGTTGCTTAATAAGCCAAACTCCTCCATGGTCCCTTGGGAGCCTCAGGGACTCAGTCTTCTGTAGACCAGACAAGAGAGTGGAGTCTGCTCAGATGGATCTTTTTTTTTTTTTTGAGAGAGAGAGAGAGATTTGAGAGAGAGAAGACTCATTTAAATCATAATAAAAGCAGCTCCATAGAAGTCCTGGAGTCTTGATGCCAATTTAAGGCCAAGGATTAAATCTGGACCATGGTGAGAAGAGAGGTTCCCCCTTGGTTTTTCTCTTCTTCTGAGTTCTCCCTGACCCGGGCAGCAAGAGAACTCGGAGGCTCTGCCTGCACACTCTCACCGGCATGTGCTCTGGATCTCAGACAAGGATTTTGAGACCCATAGAGCCTCCTGAAGGAGACAAGCTGCAATGGCCCACCTCACTTTCTTTTGTTTGCTCCGATACTTTGGAAGGTCAAGTTGAAAGAGGTACCAAGAGCCTGGAAACTGGTACACAAAGGGCTGTTAGCTTTAATTCTGGCTAAGCGCCTCAGGCTAAGGAATTTTTTTAAAAGTCATCCCTTCAGGATGTCATACCAGTTTCTGGAGCAGGCCCAGCTCACATCAGTATTGAGGGTCTGGTCAGTGGAGGCTCAGTGGAGTTTCACTTCTCGCTGGCTTCCCACGACATGGCCAGCGTCACCTGATGCCCCCGTTTAGCAATGCCCCACTTTATTTGCCCCATTTAAAGGATATTGTGGCAGGGATAAAGGAGTCATCTGGAGCCGTTTCAATTCTTTGTTCATATGAACACTGTTCTGTTTACAGGTTTTGGTGGACTCTGTTTAGACTTTCGGGTGGGAGGAATATTTTAATAAACCTGTCATGGAGGTATTGTGTCCTTTAATAGCCCCCTAGCCCCAGACTCCACGTCCTTCAGAGGGTTCAGTTCACTCCAGAGGAAGAGGAGTAAAGTCACAGTGGAATAGCCCCAAGCAGAATGGGTCCCTGCCCCCCGGGGGAGAGGGTCAATGGAATCAGGACACTGAATGTTGTGACAGGTGACAATGGGGGCATCTGTCTTCTTGCCTGCATCCTCTCATCTTGGAACATCTTCATAACAGATATTCCCCATGGCACACAAGACACGAGCAGTCTCCACTCAGCATCGTGATGACTGGATGGCTCCGATTTGCTCCTGGTGAGACACGCTTGAGCTGACAGCCCTCTCTAAAGCCGTCTTTGAAGAACTCTCCATCTGGTAGGGATGTCTATGTGTGCAGTGACTCTCTGATCGTGTATATATGGCTGCCCAGTGGCCCCCAAGTCCCTCACCACCCAATAATAATGGACCCTCAATTCTGGGATCCCCAGAATCCTCATACTGGTTCTCTTCTCTGTTTGTTATCATCTCTTCATCCATCTCAACTTTAATTCTTCTTGCTCTGTCCTCTCCAAAGCTAATCTTGGGTGAATGGCAAGAAAATTGAGCCTAGTTTTCACACTGCTAACTATGGGGCCCTTGGGATATTCGAGAACTTCTTCCCTGAAAGTCCGGTGCTACCCTGACCCCTCAGAAGCAGCACGAACACAGTACCCCTGGTCTGTTTCATGTCTCCCTTTTAGAGCTATGAAATACACCACACTTCTCTCCCATCTCAACCCTTAAAAATCCACACTGGACTGTTATCTACGGAAGGAACCAGGAGACCAGAGCCCTTAAACCACAGTGATGACAAATGCTTCACTCCTGGGTCATGCAAGGTAACCCCAGCTATTTGTTTATTGCTACGATTTGCATATAATGTACATGCTTGTAGAGCTCAGTGGTCAACATTGGGGGTCTTCCTCAATCACTTTTCTACCTTAATTTGTGAGGCGGGGTCTCTCCCTGAACCTGGAACTCAGCGGTCCAGTTACACTGACTGACCAGCAAGCCTCAGGGATCCACTGTCTCTGCCTTCCCAGTGCTGGGTTTACAGGCAGGTATCATTACAAATGTTACAGCTCTGAGGCTGAAAGGTGTCTTGGCAGTTGAGAGCCAAGGAATACCACAGAGTCACACTGGTAGCCCAGACACAGAGCTTTATTGGGAGGGAAGAACCCAGGAGGGTGGCTGCCTCTGCTTGGGCAAGAAGCAGCAGAAAACTGAGCGAGAGGACAGGGTTTATATAGGATTTCTTGGGGGCAGGGCCGAGCAGAGCATTCCAGGGTGGGGATTGGTAACATTTCGAGTCCTGGGCTTGAGCTTTTTATTCTGTAGCGTGGGAGGCTGGATACCCTGCCCCAAAGAGCAGGCCCATGAGTGTTCTGTGGGGAAGCTTGTGGTTGGAGGTCCTCAGGAGTGGGGCCTGGCCATGCCAGGCCTAGAGAGGCTCATAACCACAGCAGCCAGCTCTGTCTGTGGGTACTGGCTACACCTGTGCAGTAGGCACCTTACCAACCGAGTCATCTCCAAGCCTATGTTTGCTACCATTATCAGGACAAATTGCTTTTCCTGCATTGGTGGCCACTGCAGGGGAGGCTAGCAAGTGTTCTCCCTTTATTCTTCTGTCACTCCCCACAACATAAACCTCCAAATTCTTTTCTTTCTTTCAGTTTTAAAGTCACGAGCTCACTTCATCTCCTTGTTCCCTAATACACTCACTGTTAACACTTGGGCTTTTCTAATAATTAATTAAATCCCCTCACCAGGAGCTCCGGTTCCCCCACATTTCTCTGGGAGTCTCTCAGCCCTCCAGGGGAGCCGGCACAGTTATTTATTGTTTTTGTTTCAAATCATTATTTAATCAAAAACGGAGAAGGGGAAAGGCAACCTCTCACTTACACTTCAAAATTTAATTTCGGCTGAATTCTGAGATCAAGAGGCAGCTCGGCCTAATAGGTTACAAAAATACAATCAGGACGAGAATTTCAATTAAACTGAACAAGTCCATTTACGGGGCTTCAAATGGCCCCGTGGAGAGCGGCAGCTATAAATTTCTTCTTGCTTTTCTGCCATGTGGGGAGCTGGGAAATCTCACACGCTACACAGCAGAGCATGCAGCTGGAGGGTCCTGCCCGTTCCTTAAGGAAACAACCCCTTTGCTTCTCTAAGACAGCAGGGCCATTTTCCTTGGTAGCATCTCTCTTTCTTTGACACTAATTAGGAAGACAGCAAAAGAATGGATTCCTTGACCTGTCAAGGCTCATCTGGGAAGCGGGGGAGGTGGAGAGGAGGAGGGTGACTGTGGAGAGATCGATTTTCTGGGGATAAAGAGACTGGGGCACCCCCTGGCTGTGCGCTGCAGCTGACACTGGGGACTCTGAAAGGAATGAGAGCCTCTAGCTCCCCCTTTCTTGGGAGCCTGGCTGGAGGTGTCCCTGCCCGCCAGCATACAACAGCCTCCACGCAAACATTGTCAGACATTTCCCCAAGCCCAGGCTGAAAGGAAAAAAGGAGTTTTGCATCCAGGTAAATTCCATCCAGCTTAAAGATGCCATCTCCCTCCCACACACACAAGGGGATGTCCTTCCTACCTCTCCTGGTGGTGAAATGTCTCTTAGCTGATAAAAGTAAAATCAAATAATAAAATTTAAAAATTGATGGTTTCTTCTTTCTTTACTCAAAAAGGTTAATGTTGACTATGCTATGCCATTTCTCACCCCCGTGTCCCCAGGTGTCAACACTCTCTGTTCTGGATTGTGTCCCCTCTCCCAGTGAAGAGCTTGGGTGCTAAGGCTCCCAGGGGAGAGACCAAGGCAAGCCTGGGTGAAGGTCGGGGCCTGCCATGGCCAGTCCTCAGCCTCGTAAGAGGTACGTGTCCATCCTGTCTTTTCCCCAAAGATGGCTGTCAAGTTCACTGGAGGATTCTGAGCTCAGAGGCCATTGCTGGATTTCTCTGGAATAAGTCTTTAAAAAGCTTCTGTGGTAACAAATCATGTTGGCAGCTACTGTATGTGTGACGCTAGACCCCAAGCCTTGAAATGAGTTTTCAGCAGCAGATGCCTGGCTTATGGCAGGGGTGCAAAGTTATTCTTATCAGTTAATATTACTACTGTTACGGTTACGATTGTTGTGTGCATATGTGTATATCTGTTTGCGCTCATGTGTGTGGGTATGATGGTGGAGACAGGAAGTCGGTATCATATTTCAGGTATCTTCCTCAATCGTTAATCCCTGCCTTATTTTTATTTATTTACTGACAAAGGGTCTCTCAGTGAACCTGGAGGATACCTGTTCAGGTAGACTGTCTGGCAAGCAAGCCTCAGGGATCCTCTCTACCCACCCCCCGTTCTGGGGTCACAGGTACACAACATCATGCTTGGTTTTTTTTTTTTTTTTTTTTAAATCTGTATTTTTTTTTTAATATTTATTTCTTTATTATGTATACAACATTCTGTCTGTGTGTATCGATGAAGGCCAGAAGAGGGCACCAGACCTCACTACAGATGGTTGTGAGCCACCATGTGGTTGCTGGGAATTGAACTCAGGACCTTTGGAAGAGCAGGCAATGCTCTTAACCGCTGAGCCATCTCTCCAGCCCTCATGCTTGGTTTTTATGTGAGTGCTAGGGACCCAAACTTAGGTTTGGGGTAGGTAGCTGACTGAGCTGCCTCTCTGGCTCTTAGTATATATTTTAAAAAGTGGATGCCTAGTCTCATGCCACCATCGTACTGACCATGTAAGTAGGTTAAGATAATTACCCCAAGGTACAGAAGAAGATATTTACATGTAATTAAACACATGGGTCTCCTGATCAGACTCCCTAACCTTCAAATCTGAGCTTCTGTAAGTAGCTACCTCCTGTCAGACCTTTCTAGGCTACAGTGTGCCTCATTCCGTAGTGGATGTGTTGAGTCTCTTGAGGTGATAGAATACGAATGTGAGGCAGTGACCTGGCACATAGTCTGTGCTTAGAGGACATTAGTTACCGATGCCATCCAAATGCCAGAGGGAGGTGAAATCTTCTGCCAAGCCCATGTCTCAATCACAGATTTTTTTTGCCTTCTTCAGTTTACAGACTTTGTGGAACCATCGTTGACGGGGTCCACGTTCTCCTTCGGTCTGCTGGCATCCGTGCAGCACTTGGCACAAGCGATCTATGACTGACTGCCCTTGGCCCTGATTGCAGTACAAGGAGGGAGGAGGAGGTGACCCACCCTTCTCCTTCCTTTCTCCAGATCCCCTCTGTAGTTAGGTGGGAGAGGATCAATGCAGAATTCCCACAGAACAGAAAAAGAAAGCTGCCACTTGGGGCCAACAGTATCCATGTACCCCTGTCCATCCTCTGCTGACATCAGAGCAAGCTTCTAAGGCATAATCTATGGTCCCTTCCAGCTCTCTTCCCTCCAAATTGTGCTACCTTCCTAGGTCATCATGCCTCCCAGAGCCTCACTTTCTCCATCTGTGAAATGGGGATGCTATTGATACAAACCTCTAAGAAACTAGGGCAAAATAACTATGCAACGTACGTGGTGGTGCCTCCCATGGAATGATGTCACATTTCCTTCTATACATGAGTCATTTCAAATTGATAGACTCCTACCCAACCTTCAGTGCCCAGCCCAAATATCCTTTTATCATAAAGCCTGCTCAGACATCAAGATAGAAGTGTCTGATGTCTTCAGGACACATTGTGCTTGCTCCCACCATTACTGTGAGGAGTATTCTGGACTGTCACCAACTGCTTGAGTGTCAGTACATCCTATTAGAAGGCAGCTTGGCACGAAAAGCGACTAGATATTATGGTGTAGTGGTCCTGAAGGTGCCAGGGGAGGGAAGGGATAATTGACAGATTGGGGATGGAATGAAGTGGTAAAATAACCTTCTTACCAATTTGTGTGTAATCATTTGGACTGTTTCAACAAGCCTAGGAAGGACTGATGCCCACAGCCACGATCCTGCTCTAACCACACTGACTGCTGGCTCCTCCAGACTCTCAGTGACCAAGCAAGAGAGCCTCTGGTCACCTTTAACCAACCAGGATCCTGTTCAGAGGCAAGGCCTTCATTTACATATTCATATATGCAAACCACCTCTTGTGATGTCATGCACAAGCACTTGACCGTTTTCAAAAGACCTCTGTGGGTGGAGCATCGGGACCTGGGGCACGGGAGGTCCTCAATGCTTAGGTCTCCAATTTGTCTCTAACACCTGTGTCTTGTCCTAGAATTCCAGCTCAAACCCAACTCCAATCTTCAGTTTTCTTCTTTATTGCCTAAATCCTGCTCAAATTTAGTTTTCTGGGTCCTCATTTCATTCTCTACCTCCCCTAATCCTAACGCCCTTTTCTATCAGCCAGACTTCTGTCTGCCTCATCTTGGCATCCATTGTCATACTTGACCTTTCCCTGTTGTCACCTCATCTGTCTTCCCCCTTAGCAGGCACAGACTTTCTTCTCTGTTTATCAGATCTCTAGAGCCAAATTTAAGCCTAACCTCAGTGATGCAGAGAGACTTGAGGGAATGGATGATTGATGTGTGATTCAGTGCAAACACCTCTGCTGTTCTAATTAATAGAGAAAAATTTGGGATCTGGAACTCTTCAGAAAGCTGGGGTGCACCTGGAATCTCCCCTTTGTAATAGAGAAGAAAAAGGATCAAGAGTGGAGGAAACATGGAATCAGATTTTGGAGTGTATTGATACTCCCAGGAGCCATAAAAATCTCAACCAGGTGAGAGTAGCCATATTGGATACAGCCACTATTTATGATGGAAAGAAAATTCTCCAGAAAGCAGGACTCTGACTTCTGTCCCTGTTTACCCATTGGGCTACCCAAGCTGGGAACTACGCTCTAGTTATTACTGTGACCTCTGCTATGGCCTCCACCTCCTCTGCTGTCGTACCTCTGTTGCCAGCACCAGCAAGAGGCATCACTCACCAATTGCATTCTAAAATGTTTACTCACAGCTAGTCATGGTGACCCCATGACAGTCTTGTGAACTAGGTCTCACAAGTTGCTTTGCTTTTCAAAATTTAAGAAAACAGAGACTCAGAGAGGTGATGTGATGAGCCCAAAGTTCCAAAGAAGGAATCTAGAATATTATCAGAGTTTTGTCCCTGGACCGAGTCTTGGGCTCTATGATTATCTTTTGAAGAAGAGACTGTATGTATGCAAGCATACATGTATTATATGTATGCAAGCATACATGTATTATATGTATGCATGTATATATGCATTATGTATTCTCTATATATCTATCATTTTTTACAGCTGAAGAACTTTGAGCTTATAAAGAATTTGGTTCCACAATCATAATCCCCTGGTTTTTTTTTTTATAACCTTCACCTTGCCAAAGTCATCATTACTCTCTTACACATCTCCACTTTAGTTCTTAATAACAAAGATAGTGGGAGAGAGGTGAGCTCTTAAGGCCTCTTCTTTGAATATAAAGATAAGGCCTGGCTTTTGTTTCTTCTAACAGGTGTTGGGCTCCTGGGGAATATGGAGACTAAGAAGGAGGACCCTGGGGGACAGGAAGCATTACACCTCATTGTCACCAAGAGCCTGTGTTCTGGGAAAGAAACTGTCAAGAGTCAGTCTGGTGACATTACTGGTAAGTGAGGGAAGATAGATGTAGTTCTCAGCAGCATCTTCACACATGTGAACTTCTTACGAAACCATTCCAGACAGGTGAGAGAGTATAAATAAGTCAGGCGTAGCCATTGGTGTATTTTGGCTAAGGTCAGTTGGAGATTTCTAGGTAGGTTAGGATAGGCACTAACACATGGGAGATGGGGCAGTCATAACTAACTCAGGAACATTTCTTTTGCCTCTTACTGCTTATCATTCAAATTTACTTATGCTCTTTCTACAAATGAAGTAATCAGAGGCGGGTGGGTGAGTCAAGACTTGAACCCTGGCCTCTGTAGTCTTTTAGTACAGGAAATTTAGGGATTTTAGGGAATGAGAGAGTGCAGACAGGGGCTTGACACCTGTGTGTTCTCACAGACATATTGAGAAGGAGGTACTTAGGAAGAGCACGGTCAGACATGCATGATATTGAACACAAGGTACTTTGATGTGGATAACAGCTTTCCAGAACATACTGGAAATGCAGACCATGCCAACCAGGCCACAGTGATACTCCCACTGATCTTCCCACAGGACCCCTGAACTCTTCCTTGTTTCCACTTCACCCTTCTGAAGGGGAATGCCTCCTTGCATGTTCAAGTTCTCCCGTATCTGGAAGATAGATTCCCTTCAGAGTTGCTGGCCACAATCTGAGACATGTCAAAGCTGACTCTCATCCTGTTTATCTCCATGTCCCCTCAGAGTCCACAAAAGGCCTTCATATACTTCCTCTTATTAAATAGTCCTAACCACCTCAAATGGAATCAGTACCTCAAGTTTACCCAGTGATAACACTGAGGTGGTACAATCATCTAGGAAGACGTGAGGCTAGGTCTGAAATTCAGATCCACCCTACACCAAAGTGTTCAAGGTCACACACCAATTACTTCTTGTTGACCCAAGGGAGGGTTTTTCTGCTTTTACTCATTGCTGGGTCACTAAATTGGATTCACCATTATCTCACTCTGTGACTTTGCCCCAGATCCTAACCTCTCTGAATTTTGATGTTTCTGCCCCATTTGTGGGAGGGACGAGAGACAGTAACTCAGCCCTTAACACCTGAGACTTTGTGTGCAAACACATAAGAAGACACAGGTCAAGCTCAAATCAATGGGAGGAATCAGATCCCAGCTGTCAATCAGTGTTGTCAATCAGCTGACATAAGAGATGCAGACTTAATATAAAAACCAAAGTGCCTTTCCCATGTCAAAGATCCCTTTCTTCTGCCCACCCCTAAGAAACGTCTTACACATGTCATCCAGAGGCCAGTTACCAGTGTTTCAACAGCCCCTATCCCCTGAAATATGAGCTTAAGTGTTTTAGTTTTTCTTCCTCTGTTCCCCAGGTTCCCAAGCAGAGCACTGTCAAAAGCTGGTGAATGACCATTTGGTTAATCAATAATGAGATCTGGAGCAAGTGGGAAATTTTACCCAAAATTGAATTAAAAGATAGTGTACACTGCCCTGAACTTGGACCTCCACCTCCCCCAAGAGTCATGGCAAGGCTGACAGAGGGGATGTGCGGAATACTTACTACACCCCTGGCTGACAGGAAGCCGAGCCTCTGGAGGGGCTGGCTGGGCAAGTGGCTGGATCGGGCCTCTGGGCTGACCTTGTAGTGGGTCTTGGAGCAGCGGCGGGAGTGTGTTTGGCGGGATTTCCGCCCTTCCTCGGGAGAACGACCTCGGTGCCTGGGGAGCAAGAAAGAGATACCTTTGGAAAAGAGCATGGTGGAAATACGGCTGGGCTGAGAATGACAGAGTACGATTGTGTGCGTTTGTATGATTTTGTACCTGGGTATGTCTGTGTACGTAAGAGTGCTGGATTGTGTGTGTGTGCATCCATCTACCCCCATTACTCATTCACTCACCCACCCATTCACCCAAATGCCCACCCACACACCCACTGACCCACCACCCATCCACTCATCCACCAAACCATTGACCCATCATCTATCCATCAGTTCATCCATATCCATCATCCATTCATCCTCCATTCCTCTCTCTACTCAATAAATCATTTGTCCACTCCTCCACCCACTTACCCACCATTCACTCTCACTCATCCATCATCCATCTCTCCACCCACCCATCCAATGACTTGTCCATGTACCCACCATCCGTCTATCCATCATCCATCATTTATCTATTTATCCATCTAGCCATCCATTTACCAACCATCCTTCCATCCATCTTTGCCCCTCCTGTCTATTTAGTCATTTTCTCATTTGCTTATTTAACAAATATTTATGGATGTAGCCATGAAGACAAAAGAGGTCTCTTATTTGATCTGGCTTAATGTTCCTCATGTGCTTGTGACTGTCTTGTGATTCTGTATGTTTGAGCATGCCTATGTTCCATGAATACCCATGTGTCTTTGTGTATGTCACTTTACCATTTGTGATATGGGGCCATTCTTTTGAGCATCACCCAAAATATTGAGGGAAACATGTCTGATAAAAATGACAGAGACACCTTGTGTAAGCAAGATTTGTCTGGTCTGCTGTAGAAACCAGAGTATCCATGTGTACTGAGTTACAATTGGAAACACAAACAACACCATATGAATTTGCAATCACCTGGAAATCCCTCACACTCCTCCCTGAATCCTGAAGACATAGACTTGTCAGACAGCACTGGCAGCAAGTTTGGGGGTTGTATCACACAGTGACAGAGGCATTGCTCTGGGCTGGATATTGTCAGAAAGCAGGGTGAGGCATTGAGATAGCCTACAGCGAAAACACCTAGGTTGAGGCTAAGTCTGTGGTCATGGAAGAAGCAGGCTCCACTCAGGCTAGCTGAGTGGATGTGCCTGAATGCTTGTGTGTTGAGGACAAGTTCTTATTCCATTTGGGCTCTGCCCTGCACAATGATGGGTCTTGTTTGTGTCTTGGTCAATCAGAGTGCGGTGCGGCTTTTTCTGGTGGTCCTATTTGTGGCTGGAGTCCAGCGGAAACACAGAGGTTGGCTTGGGAGGGGACATATCAGGACCTCAGATGCAGGGTTTCTCACACCTGCTCTGTGTTCATATTCCCTGAGAAGTTTTTTAGTTTCTCTGCCTTGCTGGGGTGACTAGAGGGTGCAACTCAGACACTCAGAATTATTTTTAAAAAACAGTTCTGAGGTGACCACCAAGTGCAGACAACATAGAAAATCATATCATACTCATAACTCATAGTCTCACAGTCACAGAAAGAAAGGACTCGAAATCAGCCCAGAGCTTGGCACGAAGATAAGCATTTCTCCTCCTCTTCTTCCATCTCATTTCCTCCTCTTCTTTATCCTCTTCCCTTCTACTTCCTTCTCTTTCTTCTCCAGCCATCGTATTTCCACAGAAATAAGGTAAAGTCCTGCCACGTTCCCATCCCCCGGTTTCGTGAATGAGTACTTGAAAAACAGAGAGGCCCCTGACACGAGGAGCCAGCTTTGGTCCTCTTGCCACATATGAACAACTCCAAATGTTCTCACTCACAAAGCCTTCTCTATCTCCACAAGAGCACTCAACTCCTGTCGTTCTCAGACCAGGACAGGGGACGCAGCAGCAAAGAGACATCAGAGTCAGGAGAAAACCGACTTGGAAGGGCCTCAGAACCTGGTAGTCTGTGTTGTGTGTCTTCATGGGTGGCTCAGCTTCTCTGTTCTGAGAATGTAAAGTCTAGAGCCAAACTCCCTGGTTTTAACACTGGTTGCTAAGTATCATCTTCCTTAAAGCCCCGGTGTCTCAGTTTCCTCATCTGCACAATGGGACAACAGGATTGACCTCAAGGGACCGTAGAGAGGGTCATGTGAACCAGCATCACCAAAGACACTTAGCAAGTTCGTGTTCCACGGGGACTACTATTGTGTCCTTCTGCCTGCAGTTGGTGGCAGCAAGCAGGGGCAGCTCTGACCTGGAGAGCGAGAGAGTCACCTAGTGTGGAACAGAAGCTGGGTCAAGCATCTTCAGGGCTAGGTGGGCGAGGAACAGGGGCAAAGGTGTTACCTGCTCTCGCAGCTGGAAGAGCGCAGTTCCGAGCTCTGAGACCTCGAGGGGCAATGGTGGTGTCTATGGTGGTGAGACTTCCGGCTTCGAGATCTTCGGGTGGGGGGAGGGAGAGGGAGAGACAGAGAGAAAGAGGGAGAGGGAAAGAGAGAGGAGAGAAGAGTGCGGCACTGATTTTGATTTTGTGATATACAAATCCCAGAATTCATACCCAAGAGTAGTCTAGGTCACTCCCAAAGGAACTCATCCCCCAGCCTCACAGCCCAGCTTCCTCCTGGCATTTTTGGGACTCTCTGCCTAACTCGGCTGAGCACATGGAAGCAGAGAGGGGCCTTTGTGGGGAATGTGGATGACAACTGACTTGAGATTTGTCCTCACGCTAGAAGCAGTCCTGGCATAAAGCCACACACCAGGCAGGAAATCGTCCCCAAACCTCCCCTGTCCCTCTCAAGGTCAGGCAGGGGTCTGCATTTTGTTCAGTTTCTAAGGCCAGTCAGGATCTTACAAAATATTGACCTGGGTGGAAGTGAGAGGGTCTGCTGTGCCTCCAGCCACCCCTCCCCCACTGGACTCTCTCGTGGGTCAAGCACATGGAGAAACAAATACAGACTCTTTAATGTAAGCTAATATCCCTGCCTTAAAGAGACACTCCTTTAAACGTAAAAACGTAACCTTCGGTGTGCACGACACTCTTTTCAGAGTCTACTGGGCCTTTCAGGTGCCAATTTGTGACCTTGGACCTGGGATGTGAAGCCCAGATCCTTAGCGTGGAGTCCAAAGCCCTGACAATCATAAACCGCAGCATCTCCCTGGTTCACGCCAGCTGTTCCCGAGGATGGGTCCCAAAATCCAATTGAGGATGATCAGAGAAAGTCAAGTGTGGTAGCTCATGCTTGAATCCCAGTGCTTGGGAAACTGAGGCAGGAGGATCACCATGAGTTTGAGGCTGCCTTGAACGAGGCTGCCTTGGCCTGGGTGACATAGTATGACTGTCTCTTAAAAACAACCAAAACGCAAAATGAAGGGTGTGAGGAATGTGGTGGCTCACGAGTCTGCGTATCTCAGCGAAGGAATTAGATTCTTCTGATACAACTATCAGGCCATCTCCATTCCCCGCTTAACACCTGCTCACTGCCTTTGTGCTCTGCCCGGACTCTGGTCTTGAACCCCAAGCTCCTTCAGGAGCTGGCTCTGCCTGGTTCTTCATCTGGCCTAGCTGTCCAGATGTCTTCTGCACTGACCCGCCCGACTCAAAGCTGTGTCACTCGGCTTGCGTTCTGGCTCAGATGGCAACGACCTCATTGTCACCTGTACCTAACCCATTCCTCAGGCCCAGGCACTGCGGCATTCTAGACATTTTCCTCCAGGGAGTCTGCTGTGCTTTGCCACAACCGAAGGTGAGTCCTCTCTCTAGTTCCAGGGCACCGTGAGGAAACCGAGACCAGCAGCCTAAGATGCCCTCCTGCCACCCTCACCTCAAACCCTATTACCCCCTCCCTTGCTGGTGCCCTCACTGCATCCCACACTTTAGTCTCCACTTCTCACCCTTGGCATTCCCTATGCTCACTGCCACGTGCCAGGGCCTCGTGAAGGTGTGTTGAACGAGAGGAAGCCAACTTGTGGTCAGCTTGGTTAGAATAACCCATTGCTTCCTGGAAGCCCCTGGGATCCTCGCTCTCTGTCCTGCCTCATGTGGTTTGTCCAGCTCTCTGATGCTGAGCTGCTAGCAACTGCTGGGACTTGTCTGTCTTTTCACACTGGAGAGGGTGACACCTCAGCGCTCTTGAGGAGGACAGGCCCAAGGCTGCTGGTGTCTGAGAACACACAGTGTATGCTGAGAGCCAAGCTCCCTGCTTCCAATGCACTCACACCACTAGGCCAGTGCCTCTGTTTCTTCACACTCACACTGGGACCAACTTCAGGGGATCATGGAGTCAGGGCCATTCATAATTTTTCTTTTGATGGCTTCATTTAAACAAAGTGGCCAATAGGGAAGTTCCTCCCTGATCTTACTGGAGTCTCTCCTCCTTCCTTCTGGAGCGTGGTCTATGTCTTTACTGCACTGACTGGAATGTCCTTGAGTAAAGGGACCCTTTGAGGCAGACATGCTGAGCGCCCTCCCTCTGTGCCCTGCCTCCTCTTTCCCCTCCTCAGAAGCCGCTCCCCCCTTTTTTTTCTATTGTCTTTGATCCTCTCTTTAGATGCTTCTTGGCGGGAGATAAAATATTAGTTGATTGGAAAACACATTGCACTAACGTTTACAGAGTATAAAGTAGGTGGGTTGTAACCAAATTTACTTTTAATTTGATCGGGAACTGAACTCCACAGGCAGTACTGACTGATTTGAATTTCTAGTACCAGCTATAAACTGTGAAACAGCTGGGCCCGAGACTCGGGACTCACCAGGAGCGCTGTACTGTAAACCAGCGTGTGCAAACCAGTAGCCAAAGTGTACGTGTAGATGCTTGTTTATCCACACACACATGTGATCACACCCCACAGTTCATGCACACTCTACACAGATATGTGCACGGGTAAAGACAGCCATGCCCCCTGCACAGAATGCAGACATACAGTGTTCATGTAGAGTGTGCACGCAGTCGGAACAGAATGCGTTCATACATACGAGTCCATGGTGCACTGTGTGAGTGCCGTACGCCACCACTCTCGGCATTCATGTGAACACAGCTAGATCCCATGCACACATGCATTGTGCCCATGTTACATGCACTGTACAGACCATATGCATGGATGTTTGCATGGCATAAGAATATGTAGGCATTCATAAGTGATGTGCCCACTACACTTGCACAAGCTACTTACAAATATATGTATGGTATATACATAATATGTTACACATATAATGAACACTTTAGGCACAAACATATACAGCATACAACACCACAAGCACACATGCACACACCCACGTATCACATACACAATCTGCATGTCCATGCATACCCCACCCCTCACTTTCAAGTGAACATAAAGCCCTCTCCTTCCTCTCCTCCTTCCTTCCGTCCTCCGTCCCAGCCACTGCCCCCTCCTCCCCCGTCCCTGGTCATTTGGTAGCTAAGACTCCAGCTGAAGAGAGGCCAGGCCTCCACTTCCTCAGACTACACAGTGTGCTCCAGGGGCGTCTGTCCCTACTCACTGTTTTTTGTGCTTCTTCTCTTCCCGTCTTTTGCTTTTAGGGCTACAGGAGCTGAAGGAGAAATGGCCAGTTAATTGAAAGATGAAAACAAAGCAAAGCACCTGTGCAGTTCAAGATTAAACACAAGCAGCTGGTTCAAATGCCAGCCTCTCCACGCAGCGAGTTAGGCCAGGGATCCTGGCTCATGGCCCTGTGCTGAGAACAGGGAGCCCAAGGAGGCCAAGTTCGCTCTGAAGGCTAATAGCGATGGTAATGAAGGTCACAGCGACCACACCTGCACGCTGAGGACTTAGTGCCCCTCGGGCACTGTGCTGAACACTCCTGCTCCCTGTGAACCATCTCACCCTGTTGTCCCCATCACCTATGGGTGGAGTCACACTTGTCAGAGCCCATTTTAGAGATGTGGAAATGAAGCCCCTGACGGGCTAAGACACCGGGGCAAGATCGCACAGCCGAGCTGGGGTCCGGTGCAGACCATGGTCTCCTGGTTAATCAGTTTAGACGGGAGATCGATGAAGGCAGATCGGGTTTGGTAGATTATGAAACATTCTGCCCATGGATATCCAAGTACCCGAACCCTGGAGTGTGGGTAGAAGGAGCAGCCAGGGTCCCCGTGCAGACAACCAGAAGACTGAAAAAGTGAGCCTCTATCTCAGGCCAGATAGCCTCACAGGTTCCCCCGAACCCTTGGCTGTCTTCTGAGGTCCTGGAAGGGGCTGGGGTAATAATTTCATCTAATGCCACCACGCCAAGTCTGAGTGCCACCTCTGCTGCTCAGGCGAGTGACATCAGACAAGTGGCCTGCTTTCTCTGAGATCGCTGGCCTCAGTTATGCAAAGAGGATGCCACAGCCTAGTTGTGTGACAGACTGGATGGTACTCACTGGCAGCCGGTGACACTGGCGAAGGCAGTCTACTCACCAGTGGAGGCTTTGCCTTCTCTGAACTGCTCTAGATGTGGCTATTGTTACCGAAGAAGCCACTGTCATCTGCATACACCCCTTAGCTGACAGATTGGGCTTCAATTTTAGCTGTGGTCCTGGTCTCTCTTGGCTTAGTCTCTGTGAAGTGGGAACCATAAACACACCCACTGCTGAAGGCTGAGGTGGGTGGGTGAAAGAGTTAAGTGTAGGCGCACTTTGCATGAGTCCCTCTAGGTGGTAGCTTCATGTTGCTCCTGCCATGTTCTCTACTCCTTGCCCAGATGTAAGAAAGTTACGGTGGAGTAATAGGACCCGTGTCTCCTAAGAGACTTGACTTCCAGTTTCTGGGCAGAGCTGGGTCCAGGAGCAATGCAGAGCCTCAAAGCTGGCTCTAACTGCTCTGGGACATCAACACAGGTTTTCACTGTTGAGGGAACTGAGGCTCAGGGAGACAGAGGGAACACAGTGATGGACGCCCACCTGGGCAGCTATCCAGAATAAGTCTGTTGAAGCAGAGGGCTAAATAAGCAGCCAGAAACAGAGAGTCTTACCTGTGTCTCCTCTTCTTGGAAAAAGACCTGATTCGAAGGAAAGAGAGAGGGAGGGAAGACAGAAGGACGGAGTGGGGAAGGCGGGAAGGGAGAGGAAAAGAAAGGAGTGAGGAAGGAGGGTAGGGAGAGGAGAGAATAAACACGGGTGAGTCTGAGAATTCTTTCCTGGGCGACGCCTTACTGTGATGGGCTCTTGCCCGGTACAACTCAGGACCCCTAACCAAACCTTCTCCCCCATCAGATTTTGAAGAACAGGAAAGTCCACATGGGAAATGCAGTCTGCCTTACGTACAGAGTTTCAGGTCAAAGCCACCAATGCGAATGGAAAACTGTCAGCAAGCTTCTCCCAGATGAAGGTGGACCGGGAGGCATGGGAAAGTGAGCTGTAATCCCTTAGTTGTAGATTTCTCCTGCTGCTGCTCTTCTCCCTCCTCCCTCCCCTCTTCTCTTCTTCCTGCTCCGCCGGCCAGGCAGAACCTCTGCTGTGCTTCAGGCTCGGTGCTAAGCATTGAGCATAAACAACTTCATTCTGTCTGTCCCTATGCCTCACTATGGAGGGCAACGAGGCTTCAATACACTTACTATCTGGTCGCCTCTGTCTTTTCCCCCTCCTCCACACTCCCCTTCTGCTCTTCTCCTCACAGCACTTTACAGTAGTTTCTGGGTTCAGCAGGCTCTTCTCTCTCCTGGGTGAGCGACTGGGCTCCTCCTCGGTGGAGCCCACAACTCCCCACCCTGTAATCACCATTGACCCAGTGGACGGAGAAAGCTGTAGCAGGGTTTTGTTCATCGTTTTATTTCTGGGGCTCAGAATCTTAAGTGTGAATAGATGTGAAAATGGAGTTTTTCAAAGGTCTCAAACCCTGGTATTAAGAGAAGGAAAGGCCCAATGCTTCTCCTGTCCCTAGCTGCCACCTCCAAGACCCTCAGCTGTCCTTAACCAAACATATCATGAACACAGACCTGGAGAAGCTGAGCTGGGGAAGGGGGAGCCCAGGAGGAGGCTCGAGGAAGGGCCAGAGTATTCACCCTCATTCCCCCTTACCGTCCTCAATCCAGGGTCTCACTAAATTGCATAGGCTGGCTTTGAACTTGTGACCTTCCTGCCTCAGACTCATAAGTAGCTGGAATCACAGGCCCTGAGTGAGAGGCCACCTGGCTTTCCAGATTGAGGTGTGAAAAAGTCCTCCACACTGGGACCACCTGCTCAGCACAGGTAGGTGATGAGTGTTTGTCTACACTCATGGGCTTGCCCCTGCCTTAGCATCAGGCTCCATGGTAGGAAGGACTGACCACTCCAAATTAACCACAGCTCGCTAGTCACCTACCACATCAGCTTAACCGGAGACTCTAGACCAGTGGGGGATGTAGCCAGTTGGACCAAACTGAGTTTGAGAACATTTTGGCAATACAGAGCGAGACGTGGCCAAACCCCTGGACTGTGAAAACTATTATTTGGGGCCACTTGGAAGATGAGAAAAACTCAAATGACCTCTGACCTTTGGTAACTGCACACAAGCCATATGGGGGCACTGGAAGATATGGATAAACAAGAATAAATCATAAGATCCACAGCCAACTGCGAGGCTTAGATGGTGTATAGAGTTGAGCGGGCTGACTGTCCCATGAGTACAAAGCTTCTCTGAGCTGGCTGACGGTGGCCCATGGGAAGCAGTTCAATGAAGATGGAAATTTCTTTGCAGAAGAATGGCACCATGGAAATTTTGTATTGCAAAATTTCTCAATTAAAACATGTTGGCTTGGCCCATTGGCCACACTGGTTACCGGTCTTTTGCCCTCTGTAAATATACACGAGCATTTGACTCTATAGGTATGTGTGCATGGATGTGTGTGTATATGCATGTGTGTTCATGTGTGTATATATGTATGTTTGTGTGTACATGTGTGTGTATATGTATGTGTGTGCACAGCTTTGTGTATATATGTATGTGTGTGCATATGTACATGCATGTGTGTGCACAGTAAACACCTAGACTGAGAGTCCAAACCATGAGAGGCCTTTCCATGACTCTCCCTGTTCCCCGCCTTGGATGGGGATCCCTGGATGTCATGCTCTTCAACATGACTCTGCTGAAGGCACATGGAGGCTTTCCCCTGGCACTTCGGGATCATGATGAAGATATCATTGTCTGCTCTGTCTTGACCTGTGATGTGGCAGAAATGGGGCAGGACGCAGCCCCTCCCTGCAAGGGCCAGGAAGCAGGAGGAACTGCCTGGGATCTCTCTGCCTCCCTTTCCTTGCTCCCAGCCCCTCTTCTAGGCCTGGCAGGTCTCCCAAACCCATCTGCTTTCTTCAGATCAGCTCCCCTTTCCAGTCTGAGTCAACGGATCTCTCTTCTGCCTCCAAGAGTCCCAACTCACATCCACGCAAACGCACCCTAAAAATGGAGCTAAAGCGAGTGTCTTCCCGGGGCCCTGACCCCTGCCGCACCCGGGGCGTCCCTGTTTGTGGAGGACGACGGACAGTAGGGCAGTACCTGTGTCGCTTATGCTTCTTGGAGCTTTTCTTCTTCTTCTTCTTGACTGGTGAGGGGCTGTAGGACGGGGACCTACGGGAAGGGAGACACATTCCGTCTTTATGCAGGGTCTCGGCTCTTTTGGGGACTGTATTCAGGGACAGTCCCTATATCTTTCTTAGGTTGATTCAGTTGCTTTCCTTACGTTTTCAGGGGGGGTAAAAGTGAGATTCAGAGTGGTGTAGAGACCTGCTCAAAGACACACAGCCAAGACGTGGATGGTCTGAAATCTGAGCTGAGTTCTCTCTGTTCCAAGGTTTGTTCGTTATAACAGCATAACTATACTCTTAGTTAAATCTAAAATGCTTTCTTGGTCTCATCCGTGGCTTCCCCTGCGAGCTCTGCCCCTCCCATGTTCTGTGGCCTGGTCTCTGCTGTCTCCTTGGTAAGCCTCTGTCCCTGAAGTCACAGCCACCAAAGGGGCACCTGGGAAACAGGGCCAGGTGATGACTCAGCCTGATTTCCCACTCATAGGCCTCTGGGAGAATCACAGCTCCTGGTTTATGTCCTCAGTGAGACAGCAGGCTTGGGCTGGGAACAGAGGCTGCTCAGGGCCGGCAGGAGCCTCTCTAATGTGGTAGAGGAACAAAGCAGACTGACTGAGAGGCAGTAGGGAGTGGTGGTGAGGACTGAGGAGACCCCCCCAGAACAAGCAGCGGCCTCTCAGATGGGAGTTGGGGTTCGGTGTGAAAATGTAGCCCCAGCCTTCCACAGCAGCTGCCTTTCCATAGAAGTTCCGAGAAACCCATATTTTCATATGCGCTATCCCAATTTTTAATGAGTACGCACTAATTTTATTTTCTTAAAAAAAAAAAAAACAAAAAAAAACAAAACTTGGCAGGCTCAACAAAACATCAGCAAAGAGAATTGCATGAGGAACAACGCAACACTTTAGGAACTGCGGCTGTCCCCAGACTCACGCTCAGGGGACCCTTGCTGGAGGAATAATGAGGGAACCCCAGAGCGTGCTGTTTCCTCCTCTAAGCTCCGCAGGCACACTTCTAAAATCGGGAACTCAATTCAGCCCGAGTCCACCCCCTACCTTACAGTGGCGGAAAAGCAGGGATGTCTCCTTCATTACCCTAGCCCTATGTGGGTCCTTCCTTAAGTGGTAGGGTTAAGTGAGTCATTGCTCTCCGCCGCCCCCTGCAGGCGTCTGTAAACACTGCCTGGGAGGTTTGGTGTGATTCCCAGGCTCCCTTGGAGTCTTGTCTCCCTGGGAGACAAGGTTTTATGAGGGAATCTGGAAATATTTTTAAGTATTAAAAACGTCTTGAAAGAATTGTGTGTAGAAAGAAATCCAAGGAGCTCCAAAGAGTCACGATCTGATGTTAATATAAAATGTTAACTCTGGGTCTAGAGAGGAATCCTGCGAATCAAGTCAAAGGCTGATTCTGACATCCCAGCTGATGAGCCTTTATCTTCCCATCTCTGAAACGGGCATAATGCTTGCTTGGAGGAGCGTGGCTGGGAGTGAGAAGAAGGTGGGTAGCAAGGTGTTTGTCACAAGCCTCTGCACACTGTAAGTTTCAGTCTCTCATGTTCAACGTCGATGCAGTAATAACATCGCTTTATTAATTGGTCATACACAATTGCTAAAAACTGTGTCAGCTGCCTCCATATTTTCCTCTTCCTATTTTTTGTGATACAGGGTCTCACTTTGTAGCTCAGGCTGACCTTGGATGCGCTATGTAACCCAGGTTGGCCTCAGACTCACAGCAATCCTCCTGCCTGAGACTCCCGAGTGCTGTTATTATAGGCACGAACCCCCATACCCAGGATCATTTCTCTTCCCATGCTCACAAAAATCCCAAGAGGTTTGTATTATTTTATTATTATCATTTGCAGAAGAGGGGAGCCAAGTGCATAGAAAGGCGAAGCCCAAAGTCACATGGGTAGTTAAGAGGCAAGGAAGGAATTTGAACCCAAGGTGGAGTCACTGCCAGACTCCAAAACCTTCATACCCCTTGTCTGTCCCTTCCCCCATCTCTGAGTCTTTGAAATTTCATCTCTGTTCAGGACCCTCACCTCCTTCTCTTCTTCCTGGTTGATTTCTTCTTTTTCTTTTTTCCCCTGGAGGAAGGTGGTGGTGTCAGGTCTCTTTCTTGAGAGGCACTGTGGGGAAAAAAAAGTCATACATGAGTGGATCCCTTGGTTCCTTGCTCAGGGTTGTCACAACTAGAGAAAGGGAGAGGACCAGCTCCTTGGTGAATCAAGGACCCATGGTGAATGTCTAATTGCCACCTCATGGCTGATTCGGTCACACCTCAGATTAAACGCCTCAAATAAGGACTTAATTCCCACCTAATGAGACAGATACTGCAGTTACCCAAATGCCAATTGATTATTTAAAACAAGGTTTATAGAGGTTAACTGCCCCTTAATAGATTTATTATTGAATTTGAAAATGGTTCACCTCAGTAAATAAATCACTTTAAAAATGAGTTGGCAGGTTCAGCCCACTCCCATCCCAGTCCGACCCGTCTACACTTCCTGCTGTAGATTTCACTGGAGACAGAAAGTGCGTTGAGTAGAAGCTGGTTATTAAAAGTGTATTTGCGTGGGTCTAATGTAACAAGATCCATATCTTACATCGCTTCACAGAACCTCCAAAACCTCCGCTCTTCAGGAATAATTATTTCCCGTTCAATTAAATTCAAACGCTCAGGCTGCAGTTAAAGGAAGTCAAGTTGTCTTCTTTTATAATTGGGGCAGGCTCCAGGGAGGGAAACAAAAGAGAGAGAACACTATCCTCTAGCAAAAGGAGACAGGGATGGATTGAAATCTATTTGAGAATGGAAACATGCAAGCTCAGTTGGCCTTTGCAGGAACAACTAGTATTATTTTTTTTAATTTAGTAGTAACAAAATCAGCATTATATATATGTATCAAGAGGTTGATATATTCTGACATAAAATTTAGAAGGTAGTGTGTTTGGAAGCCAGAGGACAACTTTGGGTTTCATTCACTATGTGCCATCCTTTTGGGGGAGGGCAGGGGAAGATCTCCCACTGGCCTGGAGCTAACCAAGTAGATGAGACTAGCTGACCAGTGACAATCAGGAACCTCCTGACTCTACTTCCCAGCGCTGGGATCACAGTGTGAGCCACCATCCCTTGATTTGTTTATAAACCTGGCCCCTGAGAGTGAACTCAAGTCTTTGTAGTTATAAGACAAATCACTCAGTTGAGAAAGGCGCTCTCTAGATCACCAATATGATTCTTGTTATTTTGTTTCACAAGTAAAGGTAATGAGGTCCGGAGAATTGAGCTGACTTACTGGTGGCCATAGCCAGGAGTCATCGAAGCTGGGACTTGAAACCCTGTGATTCCTGCCCTGAGAGTCGCCTCAAAATCCCAGCTGCCTCCTAGAGCCATTTGCACAGCCAATCAGATGGGGATGGCCAAAATCATTAGAATATCATAAAACTTCATCTTATTTCATTCCGTTTGAAGAGTCTGGATCATCAGGGTTATCAGGAGGGGTGATGGGGGATTAGAATGTATGTTAAGTCCTCTGCCCCGCCAACAAATGGACACACACACACACACCTGTGTGTTTTTAAGAGAGTCACTTTTAGTTAAAAGCTAAAAATAAACAACATAAGAATGTTTAAGAATCAGACCCCGGCTGCCGAAGCACACACCTACATGCTGTAAAGGAAAAAGCACAATAGGCCGTAGGGAAAATGAGCCAGCTGCTCTTAAAGGCACAGTGGGCCACTTCCAACTTTCTTTCTCCAAAGAGTAAATGACTCTCAGTAAGAAACCAGTGAGCATTTGTCAAATGACCAAGTGATGGATGAAGGAGCTTGGCTGTGTGCTGAACCATCTTGTTTCTCTGGGGCATGCCTTCTGGGAAACTCAGGGTGGAGTGGAAAAGTGTGACAAAATGGGAAAGAGTCTGTTGTTAGGACTAAGAGCTATTGTGGACTATTAGCTTAAGATGTGTTATATTCGTTTATGCCATGGAACATTTGTTTAACGATGCAGAGATGCGGTGCATTCTTTTATGTTGCATTTGTTTAACTCTGTGAAGCTGTGTTACTTTGCCTGCCTAAAACACCTGGCTTGTCTAATAAAGAGTTGAACAGCCAATAGCTACGCAGGAAAGAGAAATAGGCGGGGCTGCCAGGCAGAGAGAATAAATAGGAGGAAAAATCTAGGGAGAGGAGGGAGGAGCGAGAAAAGGAGAAGGAGAGGAGGCCACCAGTGGCCAGCCACACAGCCACATAGCCACACAGACATACAGCCAGCCACAGAGTAGCAAGGAAGAAAGATATCTAGAATAAAGAAAGGTTAGAAAACCCAGAAGCAAAATGTATTTAAAGAAAAACAGGGGGGCCGGGCGGTGGTGGGGCACGCCTTTAATCCCAGCACTCGGGAGGCAGAGGCAGGCGGATCTTTGTGAGTTCAAGGCCAGCCTGGTCTAAAAGAGCTAGTTCCAGGACAGGGTCCAAAGCTACAGAGAAACCCTGTCTCAAAAAACAGAAAACAAACAAACAAAAAAACACAAAAAGAAAAGAAAAACAGGGTAATTTAAATCAGAAAAGCTAGATAGGAAGAAGCCAAGCTAAGGCAGAACATTCATAAATAAGAATACATCTCTGTGTATTTATTTGCGAGCTGGGTGGCAGGCCCCCAAGAGTTAAAAAAAATGCAAATAACTCTAACATAAATCGAAAATCCTTTAAATCCAATAGATCTGAAGTCTGAGAGGTGATTGTGTCCCAAAGCCTTCATACACGTTCATCCACATTTCCCCATCTCTTTCCCCTACCCTGGTTCTGTGAAGTGCATCCCACCCCAGTAGTGAGGTACAGAGTGGTTAGTGCTGTGTCCAGGGTGCTTGCATATGCTGGAGTTTCACGCACGACGGTCAGTTCCAGTGGTCAATAATGCAGCTGCTACAGGGAAGGCTGTAAGCAAAAGTGGCTGGGTGTGCAGGGGTTAAATCCACACTGTGCAAGAGGCGGAGAATAAGTGTTCAGAGGCTAAGCACACACGGATGAAGCTAAGCACTCGGCTACGTGTGTACGGCTTTAAGATGTGCGATGGGTGAGGACGCGGTGGTCATGGCTCCAGATCTCTTCCTATCGCAGAGATTTTTCTTACTTGTATTGTCATCTAGGAGGTGAGAACTAAGCCAGGTGCCTGCCACATGCCTTGGCCTGGCGCTGAGGACACTCACAGCTAACTGGCCATGTTACAGTCCCACGTCATGCAGCATCACCCCGACTGATGCCGTGGCTGTCCCATTAGTTCGATAATGGAGCTAAAAACCTCATATTGACTGCAACACAGGGTGTTGCCACGCACGTGTGATGATGCTGGAGGGGGGCAATCTACCGTGTTTCTGTCAGGTAAGACACAGTGTAAACAACCACGTGAAGATCTTACTGCTTGGCCGTGCTAACGAAGTGCTGGGCTACGCGGCCATGCCATTTTTGTCATCAGGAGTGTAGAGAATCGCTTGCTTCAGGCAGAAGCTTTCCACCTCGGTGTCTGCATCATAGCTCGATTTGATGGTTGGCTCTTGCGCTTGGTTGGACCTGTAGCGTTTTATCCCCGTTGCCCTCGGAGCTGTAGGACACGCTGTGAACGTGTAGATGTGACACACAGCTCAGGGGTAGACAGTGCTGTGCTGGGTGTGTGTAAGCCCCCTCTCAGGTGTTTGGACAACAATGCCTTCTGAGGATAGACTCTTCAGAGCATGGCCCTGTCATTAAGCATAATCAGCATGACTTCTTATCACTAATGTGATACTTATTAATTATCATCATTACAGTGGCTCTTAACTCCTCAGAGAATCAGTCACAGTTGGAAAAGGACAAGAGGCCCAGACACACTATATGGCTCAGTTGACAACATGGTGTCTTTTTTTTTTTTTCTTTAGATTTTCATTCCCAGAATCTTCTCCCCTGGCTGGCTGATGCCCTTAACCAGAATTTTTCTGTTTTGAGGACCTCCTATGTTCCACGCCTACTGCCAGGACCCACAGGTACCCATTTAAGTTTGACTCTGAATTATTTCCCACAGCTCATGTTTGAACCCTGCTTCTGAGGTGCCGCCATTCTGGGGAGGCTGTGTGAGGTTCAGGAGTCGGAGCCTGGATTACGGAAGTAGGTTATCTCATTGGAGATGAACCTTTGAAGGTTACGCCTGGTTATGATCTGGTTCTCTCCGCCCTCTCCTGGCCATTTGCAGTCACCCCATACCCTAGCTCCTTTCCGAGTTCTTTTAGACCTAACTCAACACTATCACAAGAAATATTCCTGAAACCAGGAGCCAAAATAAGCCTACCCTCCCATTCTCTGTTTCTATCAGGCACCCTGGTGAGTAGAGCAAAGAAACCACCACAGTGCCTGATCTGTATCAACGCTCCCCTTGACCTTCGGAAGGAGAGCTCCATATTCCCGTTCACAGTTGCTCAACTGAGGCATGGAGAGTTTAAAACATACCGCCTACGTTAAACAAGTGAGAACAAGCTTTATAGTGTGTGCTTCTGATCAGAGCAAAAGACAATAGAGACAGAGGGCTATGCAGGGATTGCTAGCCAGCCAGCCTAGCCTAATCGGTGAGCCCTGGCTCCTTGTGGGAGATCCTCTCATGGAAACAAAGTGAGCTGGGCCTGAGGAATAACACCTGAGGCTGACATTTGAGTTCAGCCATGCACTACCCAAACGTGCACCCACCTTCCCCCTCTCTTTCACACATACACACACACACACACACACACACACACACACACTCACATGTACATGCATGCACATACAGACAAGCACACACATTCTCATATACACACTCACAGTCACACACACATGCATATACACACATGCATGCATATATACACATGCATGCATATACACACATGCATATACACTTGAACATACACACACTCACACATGTATGCACACACATATGATGGTGTTGTGAGTATGTTCAGTGAGATAATAATGGACTGGACTCTGTTTATGTAAGATAGAAAATTTAAAGCCAAGAGGTAGAGAGTGCATTGGTCCCTCCGTTATCGATGTAGGCTTAGTTTAGTTAAGTTAAAAAAGACTAGAGTGTATTCATTTAGTCAGTTTTTTTCTTATTAGCATGTCCGTGTATGGGAATACATGCACATGTATTATGGTGCACATGCTGAGATCAGAACACACCTTGCAGAAGCTGGTTCTTTCCTTCTACCATGTAGGACCTGGGGATCTATTCCCAGTCTTCAGATTTGTCCCATCTACCATGTAGGACCTGGGGTTGTACTCCCAGGTCCCTGTCAGCAAGCATCTTTAGCTCTTGGACCCAGCTAGAGTTTAAGACTTCACTGTTTTAACTTACTGGTTATCATATTTTGGTCATCATGTCACCTCTATGAGTCTCAGTAAAATGCTACTTAGCAATGTCTAGCATCTCTGTCATCTATCAGGGACAAAATGGCAGCAGCTGAATGGTTGAGTTAAGGATAGAGGGCAAAGGTCTAAAATGTAGGACACAAATATGGGTTGAAATTATTATTTGAGCCTGGCGGTGGTGGCGCATGCCTTTAATCCCAGCACTCGGGAGGCAGAGGCAGGCGGATCTCTGTGAGTTCAAGGCCAGCCTGGTCTACAAGAGCTAGTTCTAGGACAGGAACTAAAAACTACAGGGAAACCCTGTCTCGAAGATCTAAAAAAAAAAAAAAAGAAAAGAAAAGAAAAAAAAGAAAAGAAATTATTATTTGAGAGTCTGGGGCTCGTATAATCACTATGCCAAGAAGTAACTCTTTTATTAAATGTGAGTGTCTTGCCATGGCCAGGTGGTGGTTAAGCCAGAATGTCAGCTTGCAGGACTGAGTGATGCCCAGGAAACAGGTAAAGGATAGCGCTGGGTGTGTCTGTGAGGGTGTTCCAGAGATGATTCACATATGGAACACCAAATAAGGTGGGAAGACATGCCCTGCATGCAATTGGTGGGCTTGGAAGGATCAAAGGTAGAAAAAGGAAGAGGCCCAACTAGAGGAGAGAAATTGCATCCCTGTTCCCTTCTTCCTCCCTCCCTCTCCCCTCCCTTCCCCTCCCTTTCTCTCTCTCCATCCTGCCTCACCACACACAGCCATAGAAACAACAGAATCAAGTGACCATGAAGCAAAATCTCTGAAGCCAGGAGCCAAAAATAACTTTCTTTGTCTTGTTGTCCTAAGCATTTGTCACACTGATAGAGGTCAAACTCACACAAGCCGAGTCTATCTTGCCCCCTGTACTTTATTAGATTTAGTGACCGGATCTAAAGCATTGTGACAACAACCATTGGGTCCCTAAACCTAAAACACTGGCCCACTACAGAAAACATTTACTAGCGCATAACAAGTTCTCAGAGAGGAACTTGAAAACAAGAAAGGGTCAGAAAAGCCACCTGGTTTTCACACATTCAGCTTGCACTAGCCAAAGGCTCTAAAGGAGGTACTGTATCTCACCTGTGTGCTCGGGCGGGACCCAGCTCCCTGCAGGTCTTATCCCTTTCCCAGCTGTTGGCACCAAAGGTCTCAGTGGCCAGACGCTGGCCCAACTTTTCTGAAGGTCCATCCTGGGCTGGGACCAAGAGACTGCTTTGGGGCTCTGTCCTGCAGGGGAAGAAAGAAGGAGGTAAAATTGTTAGGATATTTGGAGTCATTTCACTGTATATTCAGACTGGAGATTTTCTAGCCTCCTGCTTAGACGGAGATCATGAGACTACCACTGGTCTTTTTCTCTGAGTGGAGTGGAGAGCCATTTCCAGTTCAAGGCAGTCAAGAGCCGCATGTCTTCTCCATCTTTCTCTTTTTCTCCCTCTGGGATGCTGAAGCCTACATACTCTGAAAGTTGAAGCCACTTGGAGGAAGAGAGACATCTGAACTTCAATAGTTTTATAAGAGAGAAGTGGCCGGATTAAGTTGTTCAGACCTCAGAGTTCGTTACTGTAGCATAGTCCATCCTGTCCTGACTAGAACAGGGAAGGGTCTTAGAAACCAGCCCTCATGGCCTCTCTCCTGATGATAGACAGAAGGAAGGGTTTACCCCCCTCTGCCCCTCCTTTTTCCTTAGACTTTATTTCTCTGCATTGTCAGTCCCCTTTCATCTGCAGTTTGGTTTTTTTTTTCATAAACCAGTAGTCAGCAAAGCTCCAAAAGTATCAAATGAAAAATTCCATAAACAGATCATAAGTATAAACTCGTACTTCTCTGAGTAGTATAATAAAACCTGGCGCTGCCTCGCTGTCTCGTGTTTGGGACACAAACCATCCTTTTACTTTTACCCAGTGTATCCATGTTGTATATGCTACCCAACTGTGAAACACTTAATAGTCACCTTTAGCACCAGAACACTGTGTCCAAGTCACCCCTTTACTTAGTAATGGCCCTATGGTACAAAAGAGTGATGCTGGACATTTGAATATGCCAAAGGGAAGGCCTAGATGTTCTTATTTTAGGAGATGGTAAAAGCACGGTGCTATATTTTAAGAGTAAGATCGCATTTATAATATATTATTTCTCTGTCATTATTCTTAATCTCACACTATACCTAATTTATAAATAAAACCTTTTCATAGGCTCCCATGTAAAGGAAGAAACATGTTGTGTACAGTGCTGGATACTCTACTAGGTTCCGGGAACCCACTGTGGTCTTTGTTATCATTCTTATTGGATATATGGTGGATGGGAGGCTTGAATGCTTGAATTTGGATACTGCCTTCCCTTCTCCATTCGGCATCTGTAATAGCCGCAGCCAGTCACTCAACTCCCGAGTCCCCGGTCCCTCAGCAATAAAACAGAAACCGCCACCAGTTCTAGACCATTGACTTGACATGAAGACAAAGATAAGTTATGCCAACCAAAAGATCTAGGTGGAAAAAAAAAGACCTTTTTATCTTAATTTTACTTTCTTGCAAATCAGTCAATCTGGTGTCTCTTGCAGGGGTGAGTCAATCTGGTGTCTCTTGCAGGGGTGAGGTCACCTGCTTGGAAAAGCAATCCCCATGAGGGCTTAAGGTTCCTTCCTCCTGCCAAGCAATATGTAGGAGTTACCGATGTACCTCGCCTATTTGAGTCTCAGCAAGGGACAAGAAATAAACTCGTCACTCAGTCTTTGAGGATCCTGTTAAAGTCCTGGATCCAAACCAAAGGGATGGAGCCAGGAGCTTGAGGGTCGAGGGTCTGTCTTAGCTCATTCTACCTTCAGACTTTGAGTCAAGCATCCACCAAAGGCTTGAACACTTCTGCACCACGCTCCTACTGGCTTTATGACTCACAATGAACGCATCTGATAAGTTCTGTGATCCTTAGGATTTCCAGGGAGTGAGCCTTGCAAGCCCAGTCAATAGGGAAGCAAGGGCAGAACAACACATTCATCTCTGCCAGCCGCTCCTCGGTGCATCTTCAGAAGCAGAGCTGGGAGTCACTGCCAGCCAAGGAGGAATGGAGATTCTAATCAAGGATGCCTCCTGCCTGGTCCAGGCCAACCCGCATTCATTATCTCCAAAGCTCAGAGCTGGTTCTCAGGGTGGGGATGCAGTGACCCAATCAGGGGTGCTACTGCGACCATGAAGTTTATATCCAGATGTCAGAGGAGATCATTATCACTTAAGCATGAAAAATGTGACTTATTGAATGTTACCAGTTGTGATGAGGATAGAGTAGCAGAGGGTTAGGAACGTGGGCTGTCACTCCACAGGGTCAGAAAAGACCCCTTTGATGAGCAACAGGGACAGGGACCTTTCAGAATAATGCGGCCTAAAATGGATTCACAGATTGATTAATACTATTGCCAGACATATTCTATTTTCTAGAATATGGGATGGACTTAATGGCTCACTTGACGTGAGTCCAATGGAGAAGTGATTATGTGTGACCCCCTCCCCTTTGTTTTTAGACAGGGTTTCTCCATGTAACCCTGACCCTCCCCCTGTAAACCAGGCTGACCTCGAACTCACAGAGATCTGCCTGTCTCTGCCTCCTGCATGCAGGGATTAGAGGTGCGCTCCACCACTGCCCAGCAACGTCTGACCTTCAAACTATGTCACCAGGCAATATTTGCCTTGCTCTCCTTGATTGATCATTCTACGGTAAGGGCCACTCAGCCCCACGGAGAGGCCTGTCGCCAACAGCCATCACCAACATCCAGCCATGCGAGCGAGCACGTGGATATGAGCCACCTAGACCAGAGCAACCTCATGGGACGTGCTGAGCCAGAGCCACACAGTCACACTCTCAGCTCACAGAAACGGTGCAACGCAGCTGCTTGCCTGGTTTGTTCTTAGCTATGAGGACTGGGAGTGATGAGTTTTTTTGTTTGTTTGTTTGTTTGTTGGCACAATAATGCCTCCTGTCGGCACAGGTATCTGCAGAAAGGGGGAGGTACATGCCAGGCAGAAGGATTCGAATTCAAAGACCTCAGCACACGCAGGAATGGCAAGATATGAGATCAGAGATGAGGTCTCCCTGGTGAGATTTCTGCAGCTGTGCACTAGAAGATGTGCTAGCTCTTTTCTCCAATGGCGCTGGGAAATCTGTAGTAAAGCAAACAGAACTCTAACAAATTCTACAGGAAGTGCTGAAGGGAAGGACAGGGCCCTCCATGATAGAACATTCAAGACCTTACTTCAGACATCCTAACATGTGTGTGTGAGAGAGAGAGCGCTTCTCCCTGCCTCCCGCTCTCCTTCTATGTGTACACATACAGACATGCACACACGTTAATGCATGGGGAAGCCAGAGGTCAACCTCAGGTCCCATGCTGAGATGGGGCCTCTCACTAGGATTTGGGGCTTGCTGAGGTCTAGGCTCAGTATCTGGGGAGTTCTGGGCATCATCCTGTCTCCAACCTTCCAGAACTGGGGTTTCAAGTGTGCTTCTTACATGGGTGCTGGGATCACACTCAGGTCCTGATGCTTGTACAGCAAGCACTTGAGTAACTGGGTCATCCTGCAGCTCTGCTCAGCTCTCTTAGAACCGGAAGAGAGAGCGCAAGCTTAAAACCCTGTGTTACCCAACCTTGGCACAATATCGAAGGTTCCCAATGAGGTTTCTGAATGAGATCCTAGGACCCATTGTAGATGCAATGATTGAGAGTCTCAACGGGTAGAGCCAGGAAACTACCCGCTAAAGAAACAGTCCAGATAGCCATTTGTCAGATCAAGGACAAAATCCAGAGATGCCGCGTGATCTAGCTTCAGCCGCATCTCCTGTGTCTCTCCCTGTCTTCCCATTATTCTAGCCTTATGGTCTGTTTAGTGTTTCTCAAATAGGTCAATGCTTTCCTGCCTCAAGGCCTTTCTCCTGGCATGCAGTTCCTGCAGCAGCTTGCAGGCCTTCTCCTGTCCTCTCTCAAGAGTGACCTTTGCAGGGAGCTGTCCCTGCCTTCTGCATCAGACTCTGTCCCCTCTTCTGACTCTGTTCCTAGTGGGAACCACAGGGGCTTGCTGACTTTGTTTTTCTTCACTGATAATTCTTTTATTTCCTTTAACTGATAATCTTCTAAGCCAGGATATGAGTTCTTTACCAGCAAGTAATCAAAGAGTGTCTACCGGCGCCTCCTTTTGCTGATGATGGAACGCATGGATGAGCAGATGGATCCTGGCGACTGACCCTATACAGAAACTGTAGCTCAGGCTCTTACCAATCAAGGTGCCGAGCCGACAGGAAGAAGAGGCTGTGAAGCCCCACCGTCCTTCAGTGGAACCAGACCTTGGCCTCAGCCCCACCCACGCGTCTTCCCTGTTTCCAGTCCTGCATCTTTTCAGGGCCTGTTTCTGCTGAAACATGTCCACAGCTGCCTCATCTTTACCTGCAGAGCTATTCAATGTTGAGTGTAAAAAAGACTTAAAAGAAGACAAGATCTTCAGGGGACAGCTGAGACCGGGAGTCAAGGGCCGGCACACGCCAGGATGCCAGGTTCCTTGAGGCCTTCCTCCTCCCTGCATTTTTGCTACTCAGAGACCTGGTACTGATGAGCTGCTGCCCGTAGTCATGGCAACAAACAGATGTTCCTAGCCTCTGATAAGAGTCAGGGGTGAACTTTCTACAAAACTCTCTAAGATGCTTCGGTCCCTAGCTGCTTGCTTGCATCTCCATCAAAGCTTCCAAGGGTGGAGCAGAGTTTCTGGCTGCTCCTAAGAAACTGTTCATTTCCCCAGGGCTGGAGGCCAATCCGCATGACCCTAGCCCTAGGCAGAGCTAACATGGCTTTAGAGACAGACAGATAAGTCTGGACCACAGGTGCTTCGGAGCCAGACAGCCTCTGTAGAGAGTGGGAAAACTGAGGTCTCAAGACACAGGGGGTTACCTGAGCCCACATCATCACTCATGTCACGATGTGGCCTTTTGTCCGATCAGGAAGTGTGCGGTCTGCATCCCTTGGTCATAGCAGCAGTTTGTTTCTATTTAAGTATCTACCGAATGCCGTATACCCTTCCGTTCACTGTAGTGCTAAAGAAACCAAATGGCAGGTACGGCCTGTTCCACTGTGTATGTGGAGAAACTGAGGCCTGGAGTTGGAAATGCCACTAAATTTCAGTAGCACAGGGTAATTATAACAAAAAATCAACTTGGGGGGGGAGTCAAGAGAGAGAGAAGTACTCTGAGAAATACTTCACAACAGCAAGGAAGTACTAAGCAGGAACTTAGGGCACGCTGGGCAATTCCTCTAGTGTCTGCAGGATATGGACATCTCAGGGCTTGGCCTGCATCTTCTCACAAGAAGTGATCCTTAGTCACTGGCTTTGAAACATCCCTAACTCTGACTTTCTCTATCCCACCCATAGCTGAGCCTGTATGTACAGTATTTCTAACCTGGTGTCTCAGTGGATGCTGAAAACCCTGTACAGTGTGCAGCATGGTGAACCTCCCTTGCTCCCATTGCTGGGGACAAAGACCTAGTGAGGAAAAGGACTTGCTTCTCAGGCCCCACATGCTTGTTCTGCCTCAAGGTTATGCGTAGCCCATCCTTATCCCTGTACTTGCCATGGGACTGAAATCTTCTGTTTTCTACACTCAACAGAAGCCCAGGCCTCCAGGCTCCCGAGCCTCCTAGAAATCCCAGAATTCATCATGGAACTGACCTGGTCCAGCAATAAGATGGATGTGGCTAATTTGTGCCTGGACTCCTGGGACTCTGGCCTGGAGTCTTGGAACTCCAAGTCTTTTTCAAGGTTAATCTAGTTAATTAAGCCCGCTTGGAGGTAATCTACAAGAGCCTTGACCCTTCCGAGCTTTCTTATCATGGCTGGAAAAAAGTAACAAAGCTTGAGAGAAGACTGGGGATCCTGCAGCGTCGCCGTGGGAATGTCATTGGGATGCGGATACAGTCATGCTCATTTTAGTAAAAAACTGAATGAAAAACAAGAAAAGTTTCTCAAGATGGTATTTCCCCCTGCTTTTCATTCATTGCCCAACAGCTGTTCACTGAACAATGATTTCACAGCAGATTACAGGAACACACAAGTCCACACCAACACGGTTTCTGCCCCCACGGAGTTTTCATCATGGAAAAAGAGGGGGGAATCCCCAAAACTAGAGACTAAAATGCAGAAGACTAATCTCTCTGGTAGAGGGAAGTCTAAGGGGCTGTGAAGCCACAAACAAACAACCTGGAGACTGTGGGCAGGAGACCAAGGGGAGTTCCCTGAAGGATGAATGGAAATTGGTCAGGGTAGCAAAGAGGAACATTGGACAGAGTGGGGAAACTTGTCATGAATACAGAGGACATGGCGTGTTAGAATAGACAGATAGGGAGTGAAGGATGGAAGGTGAGAGTTGAGAAGAAGACGGAATCCTTCAGAGCCACGAGGACAGCTGTTTCTCAGGTCTTAAATGTGCACACGAGCCACTAGGATTTCATGTTGGGGTGAGTGCTGACTCAGTGGGTCTGGGGAGAGCTTGGTGGGTACATGCTAGCCCAGCGGTGCTGCTGTTCCCTGGAACATACTTGGGGTACTCAGGTTGCAGATTCTACAAAGGATTTGGGCTTGATCCTAGGTTGACCTATGTAGATAGTCTTTCACCCTGCTGATTTCCTGAGACAATGGGTGGATGAGAGAGAGAGAGAGAGAGCGCTTATGTGTGTCTCTGTGTGTATGTGTGTGTGTGTATATGTGTCTGTGTGTTTGTGTGTGTGCAACACTCTTGTATATCAATGATCACCTGGGTCTCAAATATAGATTAATAAAAACAAAAAAATTAAATGTGGAAAACTAGCTCATAGTTTCTGGTCCAGCTCAGCCAAACAGGTCAGGCTCCTTCCTGGCCTAGGGTCTTGAACTCTCATCATAGAACACACCTATATGCTGCCCCCAACCCCAATTCTCCCCCAGTCCACTCAGCCATGCATCTTTCCACAGGTTGGCCTGTCAACTACTAATCTGTAGTGAGGGATCAAACTGCTGAGCAGGAGATTAGGGCTGGTTGCTGGGACTACCCAAAAGGAATGCTTTCCCACTTGAGTGTGCCACGAGAGTGATTAGGTGATAACGGTGAAAGCAGGTAGCTCAGGAGTCCCAATGACCTGGCCTTCAAGACCCATCCTGCTGCTGTCTGTGGCCATGGGCAAGAATGTCACCTCTCACTCCAGTCTGGAACCGTTGCATCGGCCAGGATTTCAGAGACAGGCTGTGGAGTCCTCTGAGGAGAGCAAGCTTTGATTATGTAATGTATTGTACCCCCGGAGGGATCCTTTAAGGCATCATCATGGCTGCTGCTGGTGGGAGGGATGGAGAGAGAGTCACAACTCAGAGCCTCAGAGGAAACCCTAAGTCCAGCATGGTAGGACAATACCTGGTGCCAGAACTAGGAGAGGGAAAACTCCTGAGAGGGGCTACCAACAAGCATTCAACTATTCTCCATTCACTGTGTAGTTATTGAGCGCCTACTGCATGCTGTCTACATTGTCAGCACTGGGGAGGCAGCTGGATACGAGGACCAAACATCCCCTGCCATTGTTGGTTTTATTCGACTGCAGTGGGCGTCAGGGAGAGGGATGCCGAGAAGAGACACAAGCATGGGGTACATATGCAGACCATCAGATGGGGATGAGAGCTGCTGAGAGAAGAAATGGAACACAACACAGGAGGCAGAGTGCTCCCAGGACAGAGGTGAAGTGCTCCTGGAAGGACACTGCAGTTTCAAATGCTTTAATGGGGTGTGTGTGACATTCCAGCCAAGGCTTGACACGGTAGGAGAGCGAACCCTGATCCTCCCTGGGAGAATGTCTCTGAGGTCCTTGTCCCAAAGGAGTTTGGGGATAGTAAGATGGCTCAGTAGAAGTGCTCCTGCCTGATGTCCTGGCTTCTAAGACATGTTCGTAAAGTGTGGAAAGGTTCACTTCTCCCGTTTAGATCCATGTATTTATCCATTAAATCATTCGTTCATTAATTCATCCATTCATTAGCTCCTCATCCCCTCACTTTTCAGCTAAGCATCCTTTTATGTGGGTCCTTTCACGTTTGAAGTCTAGCAGGAGAGATGGGACCAAGCCTATAATAAACCATGCCAGATGAGTAAAAAAATAACACCTGAGAAATAAAGAACACAGGGAGGAGATATGCCTGTCTTTAGGAAGCAAAGCCAGCTGGGTGCAGGAGGCTGAGTCTGGTTCGGGGGATGGGAAGAGCATCTAGACAGGAGCTGTCAGATAATCTGCCTGATCACTCACCAGCTGGGTGACCTCAGACTCATCCCTTCCTTCCTACTGAAAGAGCAGCCACCTGGCAGAGCTGCTGTGGGGAAGAGAGGGACATGTCCCCAGAGCTTAGACAGTACCTGGCACTTGGTGACACTTTCAAGCTTGCCTCTGGGGACTCACTCATGACTTTTCCCCCAGAGAGCGTGAGGTCAGAGACTCTGGGCAGAGGAGGAGAGGGAAGAAAGTTGGGGTGCCCATAAGGGTCTGCTGTGAAGCTTCTACCCCAGGGGTTGGCTTTGGTGCCCACCTGGTGTGGGATTCCCCTCTGTATGCTTGTGAATACCATTGGTTAATAAAGAATCTGCTTTGGGCCTATTGCAGCACAGAATAGGGAAAGGCAGGAATTCCAGCAGATAGAGGAGAGAGTAGGCAGAGTCAGGGAGATGCCATGTAGCCGCTGCAGGAGACAGACGCCAGACACCAGATGGAACCTTACTGGTAAGCCACAACCACGTGGCGATACACAGATTAATAGAAATGGGTTAATTTAAGATATAAGAACTAGCCAGGGGGCTGGAGAGATGGCCCAGTGGTTAAGAGCACTGATTGCTCTTCCAGAGGACCCGGGTTCAATTCCCAGCACCCACATGGCAGCTCACAACTGTCTGAAGATCCAGTTGCAGGGGATCTGACACCTTCACACCAATGCACATAAAATAAAAGTTAAATAAACCATAAAAATTTAAAAAAATCAAAAGGGGATAAACGCCTTTATAAAAAAAAAGACGTTTAAAAAAAACTAGCCAATAAGAAGCATGAGCTAATAGGGCAAGCAGGGTTGTAATAATATAGTTTCTGTGTGATTATTTCCGGTTTGGGAAGCTGGGAAATGAATAAACAGTCTCCAACTACACACACCAAGACAAGTGACTGCTTCAGCTCCTGTGGATAGCATGTCCCCATTCCCCACTGTCTCCTGGGTTCTTCTTTAGTCATCCAAGGGCAGAACTGTCCCTCTTTCTCCATTCAGGACTTGTAGGCAGAGGAATCTTGAAATACACACACAAATGCACCCATGTACACATACATCACACACCTTCCTCCCCGCTCGCACGCACACACACAACTGCTGCCCCAGGCTGCATGCAGTTCGGGACAACATTCTTAACAAGCAGAGGGTAAGCAGCTGCAGAAATCCGCAGAGGATGGAGCAGACAAGCCACAAATC
>PVIU01000293.1:52155-239655 GCA_004026605.1 Ondatra zibethicus | reverse complement strand
ACAGTGTGACTTCCGGTTGGCCTGAAATAGTTTGGGGAACCTGAAACACCCCACCGTGGCCTCTGAAGAACCTTTCCAGTGCTGAGACTTCTGCGAATCTGATTCTTCTAAGGTTCTCAGTTACCCACATCTTTTTGCCTCTTTCTCAGTGCTTTTTGGGGTAACACACTGGATTCTTCAAGTCATCACCGCTAACTGTAGCATCAGAGTGAAAGATCTCTGTATTGAATAAGTATTGAGCAATTCATCGGCTATACAAAACCCACCAGATCATTCAAATCCCCACAGGTCTCGAGCAGGTACAACAAGAGGCTCGGAAAGGTAAAATGACTTGCCTAAGGACCCACAGTGAGTTGTAAGGAATCTTAGCATCCTCACAGAACTATAGCTTAGAGCATTTGACTTCCAGACAGGATGTGGCCTCACAACCCAGATGGACCTGCCTCCAGTTTCTGAAGGAATCACATCCCTTTCTCCCTCTGGCCTTGTGGCCGTGTCCTCCCCTTCCCCTGCTGGTTCCTATTGTCTTCATCCCATTTTCTTGCCTGTGCCAGGCTCCCTGGCTGCTGTCTGTTCAGTCTATTGACCAAGTCATTCAATCAATCAGCTAGCTTGTCCTGACAGCTAAAAAACACCCCGTCCACCAATTTTCCCTCCAGCATCTTTCAGAGGGATCCATGAAACCTCCCTAATTTGGAATTTTCAATGATTCTGACATAGAACCTACATTTCTCATTTTGGTTTTTAAAAAAAGAATGAAATGTCATCACACAAACCCCTGGGGGCTCCCGGGAAAGGACCCAGCAACTGAAGCACTGTGTTTTCACTTTTTTTCCTCTTTGCTTCTCTCCACTGCTCACACTCACACCCACTTCTATGCTGGCTTATGACGGACAGCACCATTATCCACGCTAATGTCACCAGCAACAACAGCGGACACTCACGGGGTTCGTGCCGCCTGCTGTGCCGAGGTCTTGGCATGTGTTTATTCTTATCTGTCCTCATCACTATGGTAGAGGGTAGCACAATTGTCATCTCACGAATGAAGAAACTGAGACAGGGAGGGATCCTGTTGATAGGTGGTAGAGATGGGGTTCTAACCCCAGCAATCTGGCGCCAGGAATTTAGCCAGCCCCTCCACCACCATGACTCTCATAATGGGCATCTTAGGGGAGGACACATTTGTGGAGCCTTCACACCCATTATTACACACCTAACTTTGGGCTTTGTAGGGCATCACATAATATGGCCAGGTGTTTATGTGACTTTCTATTACTGGTTGTAGAAGCAGAGACTAGGGTTAGCAGCAAAGCTACTTCTAGCCCTCTGTCTTGAAAATCACTGAGAACCAAGAGGTACAGACTCTTCCAAGGGAGTTTTGAGGAGTTTGAAAACATCTCCTCTAGGTTTGGATCCTGCCTGAGGACAGTGACATCTTGACTTAGGGACTGGCCATTTATTGAGCAATTCTTCTCTGTGCTGCTGATAATGTTGAGAAAGATACAGCCAGGACAGTTTGTGGAGCCCCGCCAGCCCCTCCCCTGTGAAAAGGCCCTGTGGGATCTTTTTGGCTTTTTTCTAGCCTAGAGCTAATTCTGTGGATGGATTTGCAGTGAGGCCTCCTTCTTTGCAGGGGCAGGGAAACACGGCCACACTACAAAGGCTGTAGAAGGTGTGCTTTGAGTAGCAGGAAGGCTGGCCCTTCTAGTAGAACCCATGGAATGGCTCCCCACCCCCTACCAATCACCTGCTTGACTAGTAGAACACAGACAGGGCTGTGGTTTCCTCTACAGATATGTTACAGTCTGTGATGAGACTGACTGTGACCGGTGGACAGAGACAAGAGTCGGACACGTCAAGAGGTAACCTTGAGACCATCTGCCCAGTTCTCAGTCCGAATGCCACTTCTTCCTTAAGAGCTGAATATTATGGCCATCTTTGCGTGTAGCTAAGAATGCTCGCAGGTACATGTGTGTGCCCAAGGGAAGTGCAGCCAACCCTAAATAGTCGCAACATCTAGATATATCATAGAACCAGGGCAGCTAAATCATTCAGAGTGATAACCCATTGTCCAAAGCAAATGGGGTGTTGGCAGTAAATACTTAGGGGTGATGTCATCTCTTTACTTGCCTTGAAACCAGAAGCAGAAACCTGGCTTGCAACCCTTTGTTCTGTTTATCTAAGGAGGCTCCCATATCGCCTCCTGCGTCTCACCCATCAGTGAATCCAGAACATTCTAATTCCAAAAATCTCAGCCCCCACTTCCTCTCCTTCATCTCTGCTGCTGCTTCCTGCTACCCACCCGTTCCCTCCGTTGCTCAAATGAACAGTACAGTGGGTTTCACCTCTGACCCCATCCAGCCCCAGCTCTGTGCAGACAGCAGGACTGTACTTGTAACTGCGCTGTTTTCTTTTGCAGAGCCCCAAGAAGCAACGCTAAAACTCTCAGCGGGGCTCCTTCTAGGACAAGCACCCGACTGTGGAGGCTTGTCTGCCTCTTACTCACTGTGCTCAATCCAGCTCAAAGGCTCACCGAGGCCTGAAGAGACCCTGAACCTGACGGCTTTCCCTTCCCGCATGCGGTAGATACACTGTGGAGTTCAAGGGCCTGGTCTAGAGCTGGACTGCTGGGTTCAAACCCCAGTGCCAGCACTCTTGAGTAGTTGGTTGACTTCAGCTCTCTGGGATTGGTAAGACTGCCCGCCTTCTAGTACTATGGGCAAGAGTCAGTGAACACGCCTAAAGCCCTGCGGGGCACAAAGCAAGCGCTAGTGTGCACTAGTTCTAAATGGGCCTTTTCGGTTGGATCTCTTTCAGCTCTTTGGCCACTTCTTGCTGAGCACACCTCCTCCAGGAAACCCTCCCTGATTCTCTCGAGTCACTCACTTCTCCATGCTTACGATCCCTGCTATTTTGTCTGCTTGGTTTTTGTTTCCCACAGTAGACTGGAGTACATGGAAGAGGATCCTGAGAGTTAGTCCCTTTCGTATCCACGAAAGCGCTGGCCTCCCCGAGTGTCTTCAGTGAGCACTGCTGAACAAGAGGACTGAGCAGGATGACATCTCCATCAGAATAACAAGGCAGAGAATGGCGTGGCATCATGGCAGGGGGGAATTCCTCAACCCGGCCACAGAGTCAGCTTGAGACAATCCCCCCAGGTCCTAGCACACTGCCATTTGGAATAGATGTTTCTACATGATGATGCATACACCCCGAGGGGCTGAGAAGCCTTCCACTCTCCCTCACTTCTCTTGCTGCAGTGTGTAGACACTCCCCTGCCTCCCACTGTTGAGAAAGCATAGCTCCTCAGTTCAAGGCGTAGAGGGCCAACCAAGTGTCCCGGTTTGGTGTTCACTGGTCTTGCTCACAGTGCCTTCTCTCTCCTCCACTACAGAACTCAGGCGCACATCCTTGCTTTGCTATGCGCTCGGGCAATTTCACGTCTTCCTGCCTCAATGTTTGTCCCCGTAAAACGGAAGGTGTGATGATGTCAATTTCACCCTGGCTGCGGTGATAATTCTGTGAACTAATGGGTGTCCCATGTCACGGGGTGTGGCAGGACTCGACACCTTTGTCAGGTAACCACTGCCAGCCCCACACTTCTGTGCTGCTCTTCTTCTTCCTGCTGGCCCTGCACGGTCCACTCCATACTGGCTAGCCTCTCTGTGTCTCTAGATACTTCTACTGCTCTTACCTCACCTAGCTCTGGCCCAAACCAGGGCTGATGTCTTGGAGCGTGCCAGGTGGTGGCACCTTCATCTCAGCTCTAGGCACAGTGGGTCAGGATCGCAGAATCATCAACTAACTGGCAGAAATGTCTCTTGTCATCTTAGCTATGGGATTCTTTCTTTTCATTTGGCCTCAGAGATAAGGACTGGGAGAGGGAATTATCTGTGACGAGATACTCTGGTGGGGAAGTGGAAGAGAGAGACAGCGATGACAGCTTGTTACCACCACAGACAACCGAGGTTTGCCTCTTCAGGGAACACTGGGAGCCAGTGTGGTCCACATTCACTAGTCACTCCACCTGTGCATGAGGAAGCTGCATATTGATCCATCAGCTCATCTTAGTTGTTAGTAGAAGGACATTCCAAAGGGGTGTTAATCCAGGATTTGTGGACAGGCAGCTGACTCTCAGTGGCCAGAAAAAAATGCTCAGGGAAATCACCAGTCTCCTTGATCGGAAACCAGGCTGACATGTTCAGGGAGAGCAGGCTGGAGAGATGGCTCAGAGGTTAAGAGCACTGACTGTTCTTCCAGAGGTTCTGAGTTCAATTCCCAGCAACCACATGATGGCTCACAAACATCTGTAATGAGATCTGGTGCCCTCTTCTGGCTTGCAGGGACACATGCAAGTAGAATGCTGTATGTATACATAATTAATAAATAAATCTTTAAAAAAAAGAAGAAATGTGTGTGGAGGAGATATGACTAGTGACCGTGACAGCATTGGACACTGCAGATGTGTCTGAGAATAGAAGAGAGTTGGGGGGAGGGCTACAGTGTGTACCTGTGCCCCCAGAAGTAGTGTAACTATAGGCAAACATCTGGCTCATCTGGAGCTTTCACCAAGGGATCCTAAAGTTTGGATGCAACTTCTCAGACCTTACCAGGAGGCCCTCTGTCCTGATAAGCACTCTTAGGCTAGAAAGCTCAATCAAGAGGCCAAGCGCCTTCAGGTCCATGTTAGTCAGATTTCCAGCATGCCGAACGTCTGAGGCAATCAGCTTACAAAGGGGAGGGGAGTGTTTGGGATCATAGCTTCAATCTATAATCCACTGACTCCTTTGCTCTGGGAAGAGAGTGTGGCAGAGCAAAGCTGCTCAAAGCAGCAGCCAGGATGCCAAAGCGAGAGGCAAAGGAAGAGACCGATGCCCCATGAGCCCCCTCAAGAGTGTGTGCCCAATGATCCAAAGGCCTCCTATTAGGCTCCATCTTTTAAATGCTCTACCATTTCCCAGAGTGCCAAGCTTGAAGATCAATCCTGTCGAGCAGGAGCCCCGGCGGCGGGGGGAGGGGGGGATTTAAACTTAAGTAAGACCTTTCTTCCTGTAAGGCTCAGAGAAGGGATGTCACTGGCTCCTGAGCACACAGACAGTAGACAGTAGAGTGACACACGGAACATGGTCCCTGTCACCTTGTGCTTCAGCCCACTTAGCTCAGGGCTCCTTCGGAAATTCCACCTCTTATCCCTCCAGTTCCTCCCTCTGGCTGGAGCCCAAGGTGGGGCCGGCTGGAGGAAGAAGAAGTCCAATTGGATGCTGGCTGCAAGGCTGGCATTTAGTAAAGCCTGCAACCCACCGTGGCCGCAGGCTGAATCAGCATGCCCAGCAGGCTTGGCTTACTGTTTAAAATGCACCATTCTGTGTTGGGATGGTTTCCGGAAAAACAAAACAAAACAAACAAACAAACAAACCCAGGATTTTGTCTTTTGTTGCCACTTAAAAGATGGGAGAAAAATCACGAACACATTCTCTCTCTGTCACCAGGGACTAGCCCATTTAAGAAAATCATTCAAACGTGTTCAGCCAAAGCCCCTATAGGAGGAGCACATTTCTCCAAATTACATGAGCTGGAAGGAAGAGGAAGATGACTGAGACCGGAGAAGCCAGGAGACAGGGATGGCAGTGAAATTATCCACTATGCCGGGCTCACATCCAGTGGATGAGGGGAGGGACAGAGATGACCTGTGATAGGCTGTTCTTTCTCTTGGTAGAGGGCTCGGCTCATGTCCCATGGAGCTGCAGATCCTCCTTGCTATGAAATCATGAGGCCCACAGGCCAGATCCAGGAATGCCACAGCCCCGTGAGGAAGGAGTGTCACCAACAGAATGACTCAGCCATCACCAGCCACAGCTGTGACAGGGTATCCCTGCGTGATCACCTCTAAGCTCTACCATGGGTTTGCTATTAATGATTCGTAAGGACTGAACGTTAGGAAGGTTTCTGATAAAAATAAACAGAAACACACTCGTCACCACCTCAGTTGACAGCGGCTCCCTTTAGTAACCTGAGATACAGTCACCCTCGTATTCTCTGTTGAACCTCAACTCTTGGCCAGACTTAATGCTTTTTCCAGTATATGTTCTGAGTCCAGTTACTCTCCAGATTCCACAGATTCCAGTCTGGTCCGGGCGCCCATCGCCTCTCACTCACGTTATTACCAGAGCCTCCTACCAGGTCTCTCCATGTCAAGCTTCACCCTCCTGCAATCTGCTTGAAGAGCAGCAAAGGGATCCTGGCATTTCCACCTTTGCAGCCGGCTGTGAAAATTCCCTGAAGCATATTGAATCACAAAGCACATACTGTGGCCATTACCACTCAGAATGGACTTCCCATTCCTGGTTCCTCCTTTGCGGCCTCTTCACGGATTTCCAGCTGCGCCCCATTATATTCTTGCCTCAGGACCTTTGTGCACGCTACTCCTCCTGCCTGAGCTATCCTAGCAACCAGATGACCTCACCCCTCAAGGTGTCAAGACCTCTGCTCTGAGTGTTTTATCCCAACAACGTTATGTAAACTGTTACAATCACACCCCCGCGGTGCATCTTCCACCTGGTGATCTCCCTTGGCTGTGTTTCTTAACCAGTCAGCCGGACATCAGCATGTCAGGGCGTGGGTGTTGCCTGTTTGGCTCCCAACTGTTTCCCAGCTCCTCAATGAGTGCCTGGCCTGTGATAAGGGCTCAGCTAATACTTCATAAATGAACAAGCAATGGACTCGAGATGCCTCCGGTAGCAGCTCCCTGGGCACTATGGTTTCTCCCGCTGGAAAGAAAGGTGTGAAGTGGGCTTGTGTGTGGGAGTGTGCACACTGTGTGACCGTGTTGGGCATGAACATCACCTGTCACATGTTCAAGCTCAAAGACAAGAAAACTGAAGCACAGAGAAGTTACACAATTTACCCAAGGTAACACAGCAGAGCTAGCGTTTCAAAGACCTAAAGTTATAGTTTTTCATCCCTCCTCACTTTCTACCTCTGAGCACAACCTCCTTGCTTCCTGGTACCCAACAGTCTCTGTCCCGGCTGGCAGAGGTCAGGGTTAGGACTGCACACTTGTGTCTCACAGGGAAAGTCCTGTATCTCCGAGTATTAGAGTTCTCACATCAGGATTTGGAGAAGGGGTCCAGGTAGCTGAGTTTGGCTTGATTAAATCAAGGAGAAAAATCAATTATATTTAAATAAAGAAAGAAGATTGGAAATCAGGTACAATGCCTTCTTAATTACGGCACCTAATCACCGGCTGGAAAAAAATATCTGGAGTATTTCATTTCATATACAGCCTCACGCATCTGTGAGGACGGGTTCTTAATGAGATCACATTACCCCACTTGACTAGTAATTGACTAGGCGATCCTGACCACTTCCTTAGCAGACATGATCAGGCATAATATCCAGGGCTTTCTCAGGACGTGACAACATGGGATGCTTTGGTGGGGGACAGGAGGAGTGCTGCAGAGAAGCAGCCAGCCCCCCCGAAGTCCCTCTTCTGCTGCATGAGTCACAATTCTCCCGCTGGCAGGCCTGGATGTGATGGGCCAGGCCTGTGCGATTAAATGCCTTTTTTCTCCCTCCAATTCAGAGTCACTACAAACATGGGAGGCTGGGGAAGATCACCAGCAATCAGTGACCAAATGCCTCAAAGACATTGTTCCGAGTCTTGCTATTTAGCTACTGGAGTAGAGCCTTCTAATTGGTCCCTCTGTTTCTCCAAACCTCTCCCCTTCCAATCTTTCGCCTTCTCAGCAGCTAGGTTCATTGTTATAAACCACTTCTCAGTGAGTCACTTCCTTGATTAAAACCCTTTGGCTGCCCCTTGAGACTACAGACGTCCAGGAGCCCTGCCACGGCTTGGGAGGCCAGACGTGATCTTGTCTCTGCCATCCATCTCTCCAGAGTCCTTTGTTCTGAGCGTTCAACCTGGTAGAACCCATCACATCTCTCTTGCTCTCCCAGCTTTGTACGTGTGGTTCCCTTTACCTGGGACATCCGGAACTCACAGGTCACCAGCTCCTGATTCGTATCCCCCTGGACCACTCCTCACCTGGCTGGTCCCTTTTCTATGCTTTCAGAGTGGCTGTTTTCTCCTGCACTGCCGAGCATCATCTGGAATAGCCATTGTCTATGAGCTCTGGGAAAACCAGGAGCCAACTCTATTGATTTGTTTCGTCCCTAGAACCCGGCACGCTGTCAGCCTTCGAGTGCATAATCCTTTGAATAAGTGAGTGTAGACTTGATGGCGATTCTTGTTATTTGTGACCATCTGGGTGAGAGGCAGCCTCCTCCTTGTGAGACAGGGGCAGCCATCTCCCTCTGGAGATGCTCTCTGACTTCTTTGATTAGGAACACCTTTGCTAAGATTTAGCCTTCTTGTTCTTATTTCCATTGAAGGGTATGTGCAACAGTGAACAGAGCTCTTGGAAAACAGACATCACAAATCTAGTTGTCAGTCATTCATGCAATGCCAGGCATTAACCAAGTGCTTGAGCCCTGGATGCCTGGCCAAGCCGAGGCCTCTGCCCCACATGTGCTCCTCAGCAGGTGTGCAATCGGACAAGCCTAACTCGAGAGCACAGGGGTTTTCAAAAGTTCTGTTCACAAAGGAGACTGAGGCATGGACGCATGCTACGGCCTTCCAGTGTCATGAAGATGGTACCCAGCAGATATGTGAACAGGACACCTCTCACCTGGCTCCCCTCGAGATGCCCATGCCATCTTTGGGAATATTAGGATCTTCAGAGGCACTGAATAATCTGGGTCCAATAGAATTGTCCCTTAGTGTATAAGCTTGAGTGCCTTTGGGCCTGCGTGAGGTGTGGGATATTATAGAACGAATCCATGAGAGGAGAAGGGTCTAGAGACCATGGGTCTTACACATAGGATCTGTGCTAAAACTGTCACCTTCAGAGTGCTCGGAAGAGAGGATTTTTCCCCAAAATCACTTTTACCATCTATAACTTGTGGAAGTTGAGTATTGGGCGAACCATGACGCTTACCAATTCATGGTGATTTATGGACAAATGTTGATGGAATGTCCAAGCAATGGACTAAGGGCTCTACAGGCATGTCATTATTTAATACTTGGCCTTTAAAGTTAAGTTGATTCAGAAATATTAAAAATAATTATCCCCATGGTATAGATGCAGAACCAGGAGCTAGAAAAATAACCTGCCTGAGTAGTTATAATTAACCAATAATGAGAATACTTGACATTTGTGGTCATTTATTATAGGCTTGGCACTATGCTAACATAATATGTCAAATTTAATCTTCACAGTGAAGCTATAGTGTAGGTGTCATTAATATCCAATTTTACATGTGAAGGGATTGGCGTTTGGAAAGGTTAAGTAAGTTGACTGGGTCAGCAGCTAATATCATGATGGAGTCTGATTCTTAACCCAAGTCTACTTAATCCTAAATCTAGTAATCTCTCTCCTCACGGTCCACAGATCACCTGCATCGAATTCCATGGGACCCTTGTGGGACATGCAATTGGTGGGTCCACATCGCAGCCCTGGAATCTGACGGTATGTCTGAGGAATGCATATTTTATATGCAGTGATTGCGTTCATTAAAGCTGGAGACCATTACTGCCACGTTTGGAAGTAGGACCCTGCAGCTTTCAGCTGGAAAGGAAAACATCCCAATTGGCTAACCCACTCTGCTGATTTGGAAGAACACAGAGGAAAGAGAATGGGTGAGACGCTCCCTTGGTCCCCAGAGGGCTGTGGGAGCTGTAAAACGAAGACAGCAAAGACGTTTTGATGCCCGTACTCCAGCAGATGTATTTGCGCAAGTCAGTTTGATTACAGGTACTAAAAATACCCCCTTCAAATTTAGGAGTCCGCAACATTTCCTCGTGCCTTACCAAAAGGCAGTTAAAAAAAATCCTTAATTCAGTCCTATCCCCCACCTCTTCCAATGAGTTATTAGTATTGATGCTGGAGTCCTGGAGTTTGCTATCAAGAATGATAAAGGCGAATCACAGAAGAATTTTCTCTGATTACGGATTCTCTGTGTGTTTGCCTCTCCGTTTCCTGCCAGTCGTTTCTATGAATCAGCAAAGCGCCAGCTGTAACCTTCCACTTCCTTGGGGGGCTCAACAACTCCCCCAATAACCCTCCCACCAGGGTAGGCCAGGGCCCTCTCCCTCCCCCTCAGCCTGGTGTGTATTTTATGCCTTGGATATAACTTTCAGGACTCGAAGGCTCAACGACTTAATTGGAAGATGATGAACGTGAGGGAGAAAGCAAAAGAGTCACTCTGCTGAAGTTGACAAGCATGTGAGTGGCTGGAGAGGGCCCAGGCATCCCGCCCCTCTGAGACGGGGCTTCCCATCCAGCCCCTCTGAGACAGGGCTTCCCAGGACACCCAGGATTCTGGTCTCTGCCCTCCACTCTCTTGCGAAGCTCACTTTCTCATCTACCACCCTGCTGGAGGATAAAACGAAGTGATTCTTATAAAGTGCTAAACACAGCAAATGGGAGCCGTCTCTACACCACCACATCAGTGCCATTGTCACCGCCGTTATCATCCTGACCACTTCCACATCACCGCTGCCGTCACCATCATCATCACCATCATTGTCACCAGCACCATCTGCGGCACCACCGCTACCACCAGCGTCATCATCCGATGGTTCATATGGCAAGCTGGTGCAAAACAGTTGTCTGGGGGGAAAAATCTCTCTCTCTCTTTTTTTTAACAGGTGCTTAACTTTTTTTAGTAGGAGAAAAGAAGCTATCTGCCATATATTAAATGCCCAGTCAATATTTGTTAAATGTTCTGTGAATGAATAATAAATATTCAAAGCGATTAACCTCGTTTGAGATTTTTGACCTGTTTGCTATTTGCTTCTATTGGTGCCCAGTGGTAAGGTCCGTGTCTAAGTTTCCCACTGCGTACAGACCCATCCAGAGGGACTGATTTCTATCTCTGTCTACTCTCCCATCAGGACTTACTCCAGATCCCCTTCCCCAAATCCTCTGCCCCATCTCCTTAGAGAACATTCTCTCTTCCACCTCTTATGGGTGTTCAGTATCCGCGTGTGTCATGTCTGGCGTCGCAGGACAAGAACGAAAGCTTTCCTTGCAGTAGGCGTTGGACATAATTAAAGGAGTAGATTTGTTTGACTATTTGTAGCATTGCTTGGCCCTTTTAAAGTCAACAGCTAAGTCTCTAGAGCCTTGGGACTGTGTAAAAGCCAGAGGAATTAAAAAAAAAAATAATGTCATTGTCTAGGCCCCAAACTGCATGAATGAAGAAAACTTCTAGGTCAAGGATTCAGTCACTCCCTTTCTCCCAGAAATTTATTCTAATATAGGGCCAGGGGTGATAACCATTGCTTTAGGCATAATATATATAATAAATTATATATGCATATATATACATATAATATCGTATCTATATCACATGCATACAATCCTCTAACCATCTGACTAGGAGTTCATGGGATCAGGTCACGGATTTATCTTGGCATCTGCAGTGCCAACATAGGATGAACAGGCCCCCAATAGATATTTATGGAATTAGATTAACATGAAATTTTAGAGAAAGCACCATGACCCTCCTTGACCTTCGAAGACGAAGCCTCTGATCTTTTTAAGCCCCCATCCCGTCTCTGTTGTGCCACACCCACATCACAGGTGAGAGTGACATCTATTTCTTGGAGCCATTTCTGCTAAGCATGGAGTGAGATTATGGAAGGGAAGGCTTGTCTCTAAACGTGATCACACTACACTGGCTTCTCTTTTCACTAAGTCTTATGACTGGTGGCTGGAGGCGCAACAGAGAGGTACCACTAATCAAGGTGAGATTTTAAATGGCACCCACATGATCATCCCATCACCATCACCACCAGCACCAGTGCTGATGACAACCCCAAATTCTGTGCTGGGCTGGTTCATGTGAAGACAATTTGCATGTATTACTTCCATCAAACCAATGGTAAGTAACCCTAACAGGTGTGAATTATGAATATAGGCTGCAGAGGAGAAAATGACTTTGCATGAGCGAGATCACACGGCCACAAAGGGTAATACCAAGGTCAGATTCAATGGTACTGACAAAATGTTCACGGACATCACTCTCCTCCCTTATTTCTCAAATACAGAAAATTCATCGTGAAAACTTCTTCCTTTCTTTCTTTTCTTTTCTTTTTGGAATATACATCCTCTCCTTGCCTGTGTGTCTGTCTGAGATATGGCATCGGATTCTTTACCATCTGCTCACTTGGGCCAGCACAAGTGGCCAAGCTGGTGGTTCGTTCTTACCCCCTCTGTCCTTTGTTCTTCTCGGATGTAACAAGCGTTGACTGCTAGGCTTTTACCTAAGTTAGACTCATATCTCAACGTTGAAGGATGGCTTTGGATGAAAGTGTTAAAGTAGCCAAGCCTCAATTGTAACAGGGCAAGAAGTGGTAGTCACTTCGTGGAGCAACAGGAGACCAGGGCAAGTCAAGCACCTGGAACTTAAGAAACCCCAGAACACGTGAGCGCATGACACTGACAGTTCTTACTCCTGCTTGGAGATGTCCTGGCTGCCCATAGGTCAGCCATCTGCCTGCAACTGGAGCAGACTGGATGGTTGGCAAGATCCTGGAGGTGCCCAATGTCTCTGTTCAATTACCTCCATCTGTGGGTAAATCAGCCCCTGTGTAATGGACTGATTAATCTCCTTATCTCATGGAGCACACAGTGTAATTACATCAGAGAATTCAGATCCCCAAGCGCGACATCAATCAAATCAGAGAGAACACCTCCCCTACTCCTTCCCTGGCAGCTTGGGGGAAAAATACATCTTTCTTCCCTGCCCCCTTTGATCCTCCTTCCCTCAAAGGAGGACCTGGACCAGAGCCGCTATGCAAATAAATGGCTGCTTGGGAAGCAGGCAAGGAGGGAAGGTAGGGCCAGGTCTATTTTTAGCCAGTCTGTGACAGCGCCACTCTCTTATTACAGCCCAGGTGTCGCTTGAGCTTGGAGTGAGTGCGTGGAAAAGGCAGCACCCTGGTTTTATTTAGGGGTGGTCAGACAGAACAAGGCAGATCAAGGTGTGAAGTTACCTCTCACAGAATCCTTGTAACTGTTCCTATGAAGGCCTCTCCTCTATTCTCTTCACAGCACTGCGAGGAAGGCTCTGTCGTTGGCGACCATTCTAAAGATGCAAACTCTGAGGCGTGCAGGAGGCAGAGGCCTCCCAACTAGTGAGTAGTACAGACAAAGATCAAACGCTAGTGAGTCTGACCCTGCACCCCAGGACACCAGATTCTGCTGGCCTTGTAGACCCCAAGAGCTAGGTTTACACAAGGGTATAAATGACTCCTCGCACTTCTCACTGAGAGTGAGTGTCAGCCACACCCACCCCCTAATTTCTCACCAAGACTCATCACCCACTCATTCAGTGATTCATGAGTGTCTACTGTGGGCAGGTTGCTGGTAGGATGCCAAGAGAGCAAGGTTTTGAGCCTCAGTTCTGAGAGTGAGGGAGGATGCAGGAAAGGCCGTCACTGGAAAGTAGTAACCATGGCAACCACATAGATGAAACTCACACATACCATATGCCAAGAGGCCAGACATTAAAAGATGTGATTCTGTTCTCATCAAGCTCTGAAACAGGAGAGTCTAGCTTACCATGGAAAATTCTCAGGACAGCCATTACCCCTATGGGCTGACACCAAATTGGGGAAAGACTCGAGGGAATTTTCTGGAATGATGAACACATTTTCCATTTGGGGTGTGGGTTTGAGGAGTATGTGGGAGCCAATTAGATATGTGCATCTCATAGAATGAAAATCTTCTCTGGAAGACTTTGGGCAATGGTGAGAAAGTAAACAGAAATGACATTGGTAACAGCTACTTATCGTGTGTGCGCTGTGCGCTGTGTTTACAGCACTGATAAATTTAATTTTCATAACAGCATTAGTGAGGCTAAAAGGAGGTAAAGCCAAGATTACAAAACTAGGAGGAGCCAAGGCTGGGAGGCCAACCCAGGTCTGTATCCAACAATGAAGCTCATTTATGCCCCAACCATCGCTCTAGCCGGTCTCATCTGCTCTTGCTCTCAAATGGGGAACCATTTATTTGTAACTATCCACTCTCCGCTAATGTTTAGAATTCTGTGTAGTAATTTCCTCCAAGATAAAACATTCCATCTTGGAGGGAAGCTCATTAAGACACAAGATATTCTAAGAGGCAAATGCATCCTATTCTTCAGGAAGATTCACGATGCAGGTGAAACATGCCATCCAAGAAGAAAGATTATTAAGTTCAGGAAGTAAACAACACAAAGGCTTCAGGAAATCCCTGAAACTGACCAGATTCTCTAGGCCTCTCCCTTCCCAAGAAAATACAAGCAATAATGACTCTTAGACCAGCTGAGCTCCATGGAAGAGGCAGAGACAAACCAAGCTGCCTAAAGGAAGTTAAGACCAACTGATTTATCTGAAAAAGACATCTTCCAACCTGTTGATGTACCTGCAGGCTGTGCAGTGTGCTCCAGGTTTCTGGCTTTGTGAGCTGACACCTATGCTGGTCTGAGTTGTTTTTTTTTTTTTGTTTGTTTGTTTTTTTTTTTTTTGCAATGCAGCCATCTTTGAGTCATTTCTGTTCCTATAAGTAACTTCTCACCCATATTCCTAGTTGGACTTTGTTAGTGTTCTTACTTTGGTCTGTTGTCAATCCTTTATCTGGGGGGTGAGTAGACATTTGTTAATGTCTTCTCAGGAATAGTGTCACACAATAGGCACTGGGCAAGTTTCAGGATCTTAGGATTAAGACACACTGCACACCACACAAGTTGAAGGGTCCATGCTTGGAGAAGAAGAAATGTGCACATGCTTGGTCTGAGCATGGTGTGATCTGTCCTGGAAGTTCCCGGTCCTGGGGAGGACTCACTTAAGCCTTTGAGACAAGTGGTACCCAAGCACTCTGCACCATAGGCTCACAGCCCACCCCATGCTCATTCACGGTCTCATTCCTCTGTTTCCCCTGGGACCTCTGACACGAAAGTATTGCGGGCTTTGACATATCTGAACTTGGGGCCATTAACGGTAAGATGTTCCCAAGATGCTCCAGTCAATTCCTTGTCACTTGTCCGCATTCCAAGCACGACAGAGATGCATCGTAGGTCTGGCCTGACTCCACTGTAAATGAAAGCAGCAACTTTCCGTTCATCCTGGCTTTTAGGAATCTGGAAAATGGGAGTCTTCATGATTTGGGAACCAATACATATGTGTGACCTAGTATGTATCATACTATCTTCTTGAGCCTTGTTTTTTTTCTCCCCATTTGTAGATGTAATGGCCACCCACTCCTCTCCACCCAAAACAACTTAAAAGATCTTTCTGTTTGAAGCAAGGGATGGCAGTTTGGGATGCTGACCACTCAAGCTTCTTATTTCCCAAGACGAGCTCTGAGAATGGGGCCCCATCTGCTAGGAGACTGTGGACACAGATGGCCCCGGAGGTTCCCCAGGCCTGAAATCCAAGGGAGTTTCCAGAGCACTAGGAGACTGTCGCAGCGCTCTCAGCTACTGAGTGCTCAGAGCCATCTAAACCCACACTTTCCCCACGTGTATCTGCAACTCCAGTTGGCTGGACTACCTCAGAACCAAAGAGAGGCCCTCCTCTCAACACAGATTCCTTAGCCCCACCTTTGCAGATTCTGACCTAAGACAGCATCCTGGTAGAAGTGTGTGTGTGTGTGTGTGTGTGTGTGTGTGTGTGTCTGTGTGTGTGTGTGTGGTGTGTGTGTGTGTGGTGTATGTGTGTGGGGGTGGGGTTGTGGGGTGTGTGTGTGTGTGTGTGTGTGTGTGGTGTGTGTGGTGTGTGTGTGGTGTATGTGTGTGGGGGTGGGAGTGTGGGGTGTGTGTGTGTGTGTGTGAGATGCAGGTGTCATGGTGCCGGTGTGGAGGTCAGAGGACAACCTATGGGAGTCAGTTTTCTCCTTCTACCATGTGAGTCCCTGGAATTGAGCTCAGGTTATCAGGCTTGGTGTTAGGCACCTTTACCCACTAAGCCATCCTGATGGACACAGCGTCTATGTGTCTGGTAGCTCTGCAGGGGATTCCCATGCCCAGGCATGGGTAGGAACCAGCAGCAACAAGCTAAGCGGCTCACTTCACGCCACCTGCTCTGCCTTGTGTTCCCCTGGAAGTTGGCTCTGCTATTTGGGGCTTCCCTTTTTCTATAGTTATTTCACCTTGAACTTCCCTCAAGAATATTTCCTGAGTCCCATAGCTCCTCTCCTGATTTTGCTTCTCGTATTTCTTAAATTATTTCCTTTGCTTTTGTTTTTAGAACAGACCCTCCAATTCCAAGTTACCTAGTGCTATATAGAAAGGTATGAACAACCCAGGACAGCACCCATAGAGAAAGGGCTTTAAATATGAACCAAAGATGCCCAGATCACCACCCATCACCCTCTCCACCCCAGTGACTATTTCTGGCAGCTCCCACCACACTGCAGATCTTGTTTGCATCTTCTATCAAGCCCCCTCTCTGTTTCTTCACCTCCATTTTCAGATCAATTAACAGGAACAAATGCAGCTTGGAGCTTTGGAAATCCACCAACAATGCCCAGCGCCTCTGTGGCGGTTGACTGGAAAGTGTCAGTTCTGAGCAAGTGCTTCAAGAGTTCAGTGGAGTATAGAATGTGGAGTCCAGGGCTCCTCTAGTGAGGAATTAACACCCAAGGCTCCCAAAGCCATGGGAAAAGAGGCACCTGAAGGTGCTTTTGTACAGGCACAAAAGGAGGAGGGTTCGGAGGCCTCATCCTGGGGGCCGCTGGTCAGCCTCTCCCTGTGCTTGCAAAAGTAGCCAACTTGGAAAGGAGAGAAAGGGGAAGGGGGAGGACTAGCAGGGAGGCTTCATCTGAGGCAGAGGTGCAGTGCAAAAGGCCTGAGGTATCCCCATGTTTATCTTTCAGCTCACAGGGCCACCACGGTGGTGATTGTGGCAAAGATGACCATTAACAGGGTTTGTCACATACCTACTCAAACCACACGCGCGGCTTCCATGCTTCATCTACATCTGGTCTTCATCACAGCTATGACACAGGCCCTGTGTTACTATAGCTGGATTTCAGATGACAGAATGGAGGCATGGAGGAAATCAGAACAGTGAGGGAGCCTCCCACCCCTAGCTGGAGGGTGGAGGAGCCAGGCCTTTCGACGCTGAGCCTGGAGCCTGATGCTCCAACACTAGGTTCTCTACCATGGGTCTAAGCTGTGTCCTCACTTATGCCCATCTGCTGTGCATGGTGTGAGCCACCAGCAGCTGGCAGTGAGCTGGGGAGATGGGAGTTAATAAGAATGGATGGTGTCACCCTGTCACACCAGGCAGAATACTAACAGATGAATGCAGGGTCGCACTTAAGCCTCCCAGCTACTCCATCACCCCCGTGTTACAGGGAGGTGAGATATGGAGAGATTAAACCACGTGCCTGAGTTTACACAAGTGTGTGGGTGGAGGAGGTGAGAGTCAATGTGCAGGCTCTTTGTCTTCAAGAGCCCACGTCCTGACCTGGACGACTCACAGAAGGTTAAAAACCACACAGGGGCTATTCCAATAAGGTATATGGTAAAAGTGCTGGGTTTCCAGATATTATTTTTTATGACTGCTTATTTGAACTGTGGGCCCTACCATTCCCTGGTCAGGAGATCATGGTTTGCATAAAATGGAGAAAGGGAGGTGATAAAGTGGCTTTCATTCCTTTTTTATTTCCTGAGTGTGGACGCTCTGTGACCAGCCCACTTGGGGCACCTGCTATCTTGACATCCCTGCCCCAATGGACTGTGTCCTTAAGTTGTGTGGGGAAAGAAAGCCTTTCCCCTTTAAACTACTTTTGTTGGAGGATTTTTACCCAAGTAACAGGAAAATAAACTAAGACACCTGCTATGGGTCAAGCATGAGCCACATTAAGAAGTAGGTATTAAACATTAAAGAAAATGTCTGGTTCTGCATTCCTGAGAGCTACCATCCATGGAAGACACAAGAGGTGGGCATTTACTTATGCAACAGAGCTAGCAAGGAGTTCAGACAGGGTGGGTGGGGGTGAGAGAATTGTGGTAGCAGATTACAGGGCTGGGACTTTGCAGAGCCTGGAATATGGGCATCATGCTGAGAGAGGCGAGGCAGGAAGCCATTTATGGTTATTGAACAGGAGGGAGGCATGAGGCATGATCAGGACCACCTTTAGAATGTCTATTCTGGCTTTCCCGTGGTGTGTGTGTGTGTGTGTGTGTGTGTGTGTGTGTGTGTGTGTGTGTGTGTTCATACTGTAGAGAGCAGGGCAAATCCAACAGGATAGAGGTTAAGACAGAGACTCTCACACGTATTCTGCAGATGAAGGACAGAGCAGTCTACCCAGCCCCGCTGGTCCAAAGCACACACAGTGAAAGGAGTGGATGGCTTAGCGTAAGCGCCTCTCCAAGATCTGAGGAAGCCATGTTTCTAGACAAGCACAGTGGTTCTCAAGCTGGAGCATGTATACATGCACCTGCCAGGCCCGTAGGACAGATTGCAGGGCTGATTTGGTATGTCTGGGCTGAGACCCAACAATTTGCATCTCTAACAAGCCTCCAGATGATGCTGATTCTGCAGATGTGGGGAGCACATTTCAGAGCCAATAGTAGAGAGTAAAAGCCATCCGATTTGCAGCCATACTCCCTTGAGCTGAACCCAGTTTCTAGCCCTATTTAACCTAGTTAGAATGAAATGACCTCTCCAACTTCCCTTTGTCTGCAAAATGGGATGGCCACATCAACACTGTGTGTTGGCTGTGTATTTATAAGTCAGGTAGCTGGCTTATTCCAGTACTTGGCACACACGAAAAAAAAAGACTCAGTAAATAACAGTTTCTGTTATTATGATCCAGACAAAAAGCTTGAACTTGCACTTGGCCAATAAGACATTCGAGTGAGACTGAAAACGGTGTCTTAATGAGCATGCACAGCCTGGAGCCTTGAAAGTGACATGTAGACAATGCTGGTGAATAACAACAAAGTTTGGTGGTGCATACGGAGGGGTTAGTTTTGTCAAGCAAGACATCAAAGGCAGACAAGGAACTGGAGGCTATTACTTTACAGTTGCTAAACAGGCTTGTCCCTTTGATCCGTCCATTAAGTAGGAAATATCTTCTATTACTCATCCATCCAGTTTTTCAACGTATCTCCCCATCTCCCCATTTGCTCTCCCACCTGTCTATAAATCCATCAATCCATTCATACACATATATGTCCTTTTTTCTACCCATCCAACCATTTATACATTTATCTGTCTACTCTCTCACCTACCCATATGTCTATCCATTCAAACATCTATCCTTCCACCTATCCATAAGTCCATCCATCCTTCCACCCACCTCCCACCTACTTGTAAATTCACACATGCATGCATCTATTTGTACATAGACATATCCACCATTTCACATACCCATCCATTTATCCATCCATCCTCATAATTGCTCATCCATCTATTCATCCACCTACCCTTCCTCTCATCCATGACATCCATCCATCCATCCACCCACCCATCTACACACCCATCCATCCACCCATCCATCCATCCATCCATCCATCCATACATACATACATACATACATACATCCACCCATCTACACATCCGTCCATCCATCCATCCACCCATCTACACACCCATCCATCCACCCATCCATCCATCCATCCATCCATACATACATACATCCATACATCCACCCATCTACACATCCGTCCATCCATCCATCCACCCATCATCCATCCATATATCCATCCATCCACCCATCCATCTACCCATCCATCCATCCATCCATCCATCCACCCATCCATCCATCCATCCATCCATCCACCCATCTACACACCCATCCATCCACCCATCTACACACCCATCCATCCATCCACCCATCCACACGCTCATCCATCTCATCAATCCATCCATCCATCCATCCATTCCCCCACACCCACCCACCCATTCACCCACACACTCATCCATCCATCATTTTATCTACTCATCTACCCTCTCACCCACACATCTGTCAATCCACCCACATTACCCAGGATTTTTCTAAGCTTTACTCTTGATTCTAAACCTTATTAAGTATAAGGATGTTGGTTGGCAAAAATCCTCAGTCAAGTAGGTCTAGCACTTGAATCCTCTGACCTGCAAGTTGTCTGATGCTTCTTCCATTTTCCAGCCAGGAGATCGAATTATCTCAGAACTATTCACCTCTATCACAGAAGTGGGCAGAAGGCAAATCAGAACCGTGCATCCTGAACCAAAACAATAACCAAGGAAGAGAGTTGGTTAAGAGTTGAGGCTCTGGCACCAGCCGGATCTGACACAGCATCTTGACTGCTGGTTAAACCAGTCTTTAGTGGGTGACATTGGAGGCACGGCCTACTCCTATGAGCCTCGGTTTCCCTTTGTAGAAGATGAGAATATTAATAATAGACACATCACTATATAGCTGTGAGATAATACATAATATACGTATACATTTATAAACAGTGTGTGTGTGTGTGTGCGCGCGCGCACATTTATAAAGAGTTGGAATGATTCTTGGTATATCAGGTAAGTGCTGAGTCACTGTCACTGGTTACTGGGGTGGAGAACTGAATTGCCAATGGGACAATTTGTTCTCATCCTGTTTGGCTAAAACCAAACATTGCTGGTGTTTTCCTTGAGAATACGTGCCTAAAAGGAGATGAAGGAAAATCCTTACTTTTTAATTGACTACACCTTTCTGCCACATAGATTAGTGCTGAGTGTGAGGGTCGAGGAAGAGGAGTATTTACCAACGTAATATTTATAAGCTACCTTCTGATTTTCAAAGCACATTTCCATCTTGCCTCTTGTTTTCCTGACAAAACGCCACGCTTTAAATAAACAGGTATATATTAGCTTCATTTTAGAAGAAAGAAGCCCAAGAATGTGTAGGGTTTCTCTGAGGTCACACAAGTAAATGGCAGTGTGCAATGACGGCTTTCTCCCACACTACACTACATGACAACCTAAACTCAATTTCTTGGTTTCCTCACTTTTAATAAGTAGGAAATCAGAACACTTTGGCTGACTTCTCTGGCTGCTCATACTCTTCAAGGCCACCACTGACAAAAATATGTATATGCTGAGGTTTGGGGCTATTGTAAATTATGAATGACAATCTCTTTAGTGTGTCAAATCCATCCCCTTGTTTGAAACATTCCTTTTGGCATTGGCAACAGCACTGAAGTAAATAGTTTATTTGCCAATAACATAGCTTGTTAAATTTTAATCAAGTAGAGTATTGTAAGCACGTAGTTACTAAGATACACCCCTTGGGAATGAGAGAGATCGCTTTTAGAAATAAATTAATAATGGGGCCTTTGGAAGCCAAAATGAAATGGCCAATGGAGCCTTGATGTGAATTAGTACCATTTTAGTTGCAAATTAGTGGAGTTGGTCTCACCCTGATCCTATTAAAATTTCCTTGCTAATTATTTTTGTAAGATAATAAGACCGACCAGATGTGTGGTATTTCTCTGCTGCCTTTTCCCTGAAAGGCTTGAGCCTTCCTTTCTCCGGTGTTTTAAGAATGCAAGCCAACATCCCAGCAGAATAGAGTGCTGTGGTGGCTGTGAGGAAGATATTAGAGTGGTTAATCCACATAATGCTTCTCCTTCCAGGCACACAGTAGGATTGCCTCAACCCACCCAGAGACCGTGACAGTCTTTAACAAAGTGGAAATGCGACCAGTATGTGTAAATTCTGGGCAAAAGAGTTCAAGGCAAGTGTGTGATCAGCCATTTTCTCTCCTCCACTGTCTAGTAACTGCAGAGGACAGACGGTAGTGGTTCAGTCGGTAACTGATGTTTGGGGCTGGCTGCTACTGTAGCAAGCTGCGTCCGTCTGTATGGCAACACAGAGCAGAGTCTTGTGCACATGTTACCAGGGTGCCACTTTTAAGACGATCACCAGCCTAAGCTGGAACTTCTGGCATTGGGACCAGAAGATGGTGACTTGCTCCCCTTTGAACCTCTCTTGCCTGTCAGATTGATGAGTGTTTGTGAGAAACTAGTAATGTCTTCTTGTCTTGTGTTTGCCCCTGTGTGTGTGTAAGCCAGAGGCCAACCTCACATTTCACTCCTTAGGAGTTTTCCATCTTATTTTTTGAGACAGGGTCTCTCCCTAAACAAAGAGCTCACTAATGAGGTTAAACATGCCGGCCAGCAGGCCCCAGAGGACCTCCCATCTTTGCCTCCCCAGTGCTGGGATTATGAGTGTGCACCACTGCCCCTGGCTTTCTATAAGGATGACAGGGGTGGAACTTGAGTCCTTGTGGTTTCTCAGTAAGCAAGCAGTTTTGCAGCTGAGCCACCTCCACAGAATTTTATATTTATTACTTTTGTATTTTAAAATATAATTATATTTATTATTAAATAAAATATTATATTTTCTAAATGAGTTATTTAAACATTTGGAACCTTATGCTTTGGAGTTAAGTGGATGACCTGGCCATGATGATAATGGGGGCAGTCACCTCATTGATGACAGTGACATCTACAGAAGGCTCATAGTGAGCATAGCACTGTGTTAAATAGTTCAATAAAAGAGCTTCCACAGATTCATCTGGACCCCGAAATTTCATCCGATGGATGGAGATAGAGACAGAGACCCACATTCACATCAGAGCAACGGATTGAGCTCCCAAGGTGCAGTTGAAGAGCAGAAGGTGGGAGAAGATGAGTAAGGAAGTTAGGACCGCGAGGGGCTGGTCCACCTACTGAGACAGTGTGCCTGATCTAATGGGAGCGCACCAATCCAGCTGGACTGGGACTGAGTGAGCATATGATCAAACCAGACTCTCCGAACATGGCAGCGAAAGGGGGCGGACGGAGAAGCCATCAACAATGACACCAGGACCTATCTCTTCTGCATGTATTATCTTTTTGGGAACCGAATCTTTTTGGATGCACACCTTCCTAGGCCGGGAGGGAGGGGGGTGGGCCTTGGACTTCCAACAGGGCAGAGCACCATGCTCTCTTTCAAGGAAGAAGGGGGAGGGAGGAGGGGTTGGGGGGTAATGGGAGGGGACCGGGAGAAGGGGAAGAAATGTAAAAATTTTATTTCTTTAATTATGTTTTTGAATGGAAAAATAAAACAAAACAAAACAAAAAAATAGTTCAATAAAAATATTCCATTCAGTTCTGATGCTAAGGCAATGCTAGAGTTGTCTCAGTGTTGAGAACCAGAAAGAAATCCGAGCCATGGATGAGCTAAGACAATCTGCAGAGCTATTAATATGTGGCTCAATCGGGATCCACCCCCAATACATCCATCCTATACACTCCCAACAGAGTCAGAGCTTCTGCCTCCAAGGAAGTGAGCAATGTTTTGAGACATCCTGTGCAGCATGACAGACACATAGTGGTTAAACACACAGATACTCTAGATCGCCTTACACACACACAGTGACCCGGCCCCGAGTAAGGAATTATCCAGCTCCCAAATCCAGAAGTGCCATTAAACCTTGTGTGTGTGCCTGTGAGGCTTATAATCCAAAGCTTGCCACCTTGCCTGGGAGACTGTCAGAAATAAATTAACGTGTTCCCAGTTAATCAAGTTCTACAATAGAGATTTGCACTCAGCTTTTCAGCAACGCACACATCTCACAACGTGAGAGACAGTCAGAAGGTGAAGTTGCCCTGGAAGCGCAACAGGTTAGCATGGCTACATTTGCATCCCATCTTGTTCGCGCCATGACTACTGTCCATGGTGCTGAACAAGTTCTCAGGGGTAGGAATCAGCATAGTCCAGCGGGCTCCCATGCAAGTCTTGTTCACACGCCAAGTGCACACATAGTGAGAGACACTTTTCCCCATCCCTAAGCTTCACATCTCAAGGACACTCTGCCCCCACCTTTTGAACATGCTAATTAACATCACTAAGCATGGCTATTTTTGTGTCCGTCTTGAAAGGATTTGTGGCCGGAGGCTTTACAGGGTGGCCGTTGTTTCCTTACATTATACATTCCCTCAACCTTCAAGGTCTTTTCTGTCACTGAGTGCACAGTATGTCATGCGCCTGCTTTGCTTAAATACACACACACACACACACACACACACACACACACACGCTTACACATAAACATATACACACAAACACACACTAAGCAGTTCAAGAAGACAATAGTCAAACTCAGAAAAGATTGGGACATAATATATCTTAAAAGATGAAGGGGGAAGTGGTGGAGCATGGGACTCCACTCTTCTTTTAATTTAATTAATTAATTGACTGACTTAATGTGTATGGATGGTGTGGTGTGTGCTGTGGCATTTGTGTGGTGAATGTGCAATGTGCAAGTGCATGAACCCATGTGGATATGAAAAGGCCAGGAGAGGTCACCGGATGTCTTTCTCTGTCACTTGTCTCCTTGAGACAGGGTCTCTCACTGAGACTGGTGTTTCCCATCTCAGCCAGGCTGGCTATTCAGCAAGCTTCTAAGATCGGTCTCTGTTCCCCAATGTAGGCATTACACATGTGAGACTGTGCTTGGCTTTAATGTGGGTGCTGGCGATTTGAACTTAGGCCCTCATTCCTGTATGGCAAGCACTCTTACCCACTGATCCATCTCCCCACCTTTAGAGCCCCATCCTTAAAGCAAAATCACCAATGACTGAATGATTGGCAGGTGAGGATCATGCTCCTCCCCCCCACTTTACAGGATGAGTTAAGCTGGTAGGATGTGTGATAAGGGGAGGAGCAAGCTGATCTCACACTGAAGCCCGTTTTTAGAGGTCATTGGGTCCTTCAGGAACTCATAGTGTAACCCATGGCAGATGTGGCACACTGGGAGAATCTCCAAGGCTGAAGGCAGAATGCGTCTCTGATTGCAACAAACCAAAGTGCCTGCTATTTTTCTCACACTTCTTTGAGTCCTGCTTGGGAGTAAATCTGGTCAAAGAAGTTATTGATAGTGAAGGATATCTCCCAATTCCTGCAGGGACACTTGATTCAGAGTGGCCCTAGGGGGTAGAAAATAAAGAAGTATGCACGCGTATGTGTGTGTGTGTGTATTGCATATGTGTGATGACTTATACAAACTGTTTTGCCACATAAACATTTAATAATGTTTATACAGATACACTGAAGATGCTTTTGGGCATTCTTCAGTGTGGAATTGGGGAGATATAACATCCACTTCTCCTTTGCATCTGACTCACCAGGTAAACTTACTTTATTTCATTTTTGTGTATCTGTCTACCAAAGTGGACAACGGTAAGAAAAGGAAACCTCTTTGTATCCTGTTTCAATATACAAGTTGTTTTCAGGCCCTCTTCTTGCTGAACAGTACTTTGATCTTAGCTACACATTATACTCACAGGACACCAACTGCTGAGGAGACCCCCCAACAGCTTCATGCCATAAACGGAGAAACTAAGGGCTTCAAAAAGTTAAATCCTCACAACGTCACTTGGCATTCAGGATGGTGTCTTGAGCAGACTTCATGACTCCCACCCTAGAGGTCATTCTCTATTGAGCTAACCATGATTGGCTGATTACTCAGCACTCAGGGGGTTAGACTGGCTCAAGGTATATGCCACTCAGTCAGATATCCTGACGCTTGACATGAAGAAGCCTGAACCTTCTCCCCTCTCCCAGAGCTTCTGAACACTTCAGTCATAGCATGTGGACTCTTCTGGTGATGGGCTAACAGAATCTGATAGTAAATGAAGGTCTGCCCAGTAGAACGATGTAAGAAAGAGATCAAGAGCCAGCAACACAAGACATAAAGATGGTGTGACTGCCTGATCTCTTTTGTGATGCCGTCACCTCTAAGAAATACACACCCTCCTTATGCTGCACATGAGGACAGATGCCTCCTTGTTGGCCATGCTCCCTTTCAATCCCTATCCTCCTTCCATGTTCAGTATGTTCAGGGTGTCATTTTCCAATACGGGGCAATTCTTCTCTCATATCAGTCTTTACATGTACTGGGGACACTCTCCATTTCTCCTACTCTTTCATTTCATGGTTTATCATCCCCGCATTCCCTCTGTAACATCCTCCTTACGTCTTTGATAAAGTCACAGCTTCTGTCACCTCACCGCCCAGGGAGAGACAGATGCAAAGGTAAGTTTGTATCTAGGAGGTATGTCTGGCTAGCTCAGATGTGTCTTCCTGCCGCAGAGGAAGAGGGGAATGAGTGAATGAATCAGGAATGAATGAACCAAGAGAAAAGCACTGCTCCAAGCCTCTTCAACAGCTGGCAAGGGGATGGGTGTGAAGTTGGAGATGAGAGAATGAACAAATTAAGGGGACATTTAAATGATGGGATAAAGCCAAGACCAGAACAGAAGCGGCTTCAAGGCGGAAGACTCCACGTCAAACCCAGATGTCTGTTCCATTGTTCTGTGTCCTTGAGTTGGATGAGCATGGGCGTGAGAGCTAGGCAGAAGAATAGCGTCAGTCCAGGGGTAGGCCACTACAGGATCTGAACGCAACATTCCTCCCTGACTCTGCTAAGGTGGGAGGAATCCTCAGAGCCCTCTCCACTGGAGAGATCACAGACCCTAGAAACAGCTCCAGGGTGGGGTAGACCACTCCCATTGTGGCTGCTACAGGTAGGGACACCCTTAGGGAAGGTGAAAGGTGAAGGGAGTGTGGGTTCTGGGGTGAAGAGAGTGGATGATGTGGAGTGAGGTGGGTGAGTGTGCTCCTGGGTGTCTCCAACTCCAGGAGAAGAAAGCATGCAGGAGGAAATTACTCTGACCATAGTTTGTATGTTCCTAAAGGATGCTGCTTCCTCCAGAGAAGAGCTGGTGGCCAGTGTGTTGTGAACTTGAGCTTGCCTGGCTTTTAATTCTAGCTTTTTCACCCACCAACTGGGTGACCTGGAAATGTTATTTAGTTTCTGAACCCCCATCTAACCCTCTGTAAGAGCCATAAATCCTATGCCAGGCTTAGGGAGTGTCCATCTCCCTGACATGATGGTTGAATGTTAGATGGGTATTCTCATCTCATTTTTACAGAACACAGTGCCTGGGACTTGGTATAGGTCCAGCAGGGACTGATTCATGTTAATACTTATTATTTTTTCTTAACTAATTTGTCACTAGTATTTGTTGAGAGCTGGGGACTGCAGCTCAGTTGCAAGAGTGCTTACCTAACTTGTCCCCTTCCCCAGTATCATGCCCACACTGCCCTAGACTGGAGTGGTAGCACATGCCTGTAATCCTCACATCTGGTAGTTGGAGGCAGGAGGCTCAGAAGCTCAAGGCTGGGCTTACATGAGACCACGCCTGTAAGCAAACAAACAAAGAAAAAATACATTTAGCATTATTGGTGGCTTAAGCATGGCTACTTCTTGGCTTCTGGTGGCCTTTCAAGTGTCATATGTACTAAAGAAGTGTGGCTCACGCAAACAGAGGAGATGTTTGCTCTATGCCCTGAGCTAACTACGCAGCTACATACTTTGTACCATCTCTTCCCCTTGTTTGGAACATCATTTCCCATGCTATTCCCCTGTGACTGCCTGACTCCCAACACTTGTCAAGAACCAGCCTAAAGGCCTGATTTTCTAGGAAAAAAACAAAAAAAAACCAACATGGGCATCACCAAGGTCTTGTGTCTTTCTTTAAAGGCAGCTAAAAGAGACACAAAACACACAAACTAAGCAGTCGAGACCTAGATTTTCAGTTCCATTATATTGCAAGCCTTAGTGTGACCTTAGGGAACCCCTAGGTATTTTGTGCCAAGGATGTGGCAAATGGGAGAGATACCATTCCCAAGTGTGAGCAGGCTTGGATCCATCTTTTCTGCAGAAGTGTGTTTTGAGTGCCTCTTTTGGAGCAGGAACCATAGTGGGTTGTAGATAAATCTTAGTAAAAACGACCAACAATAGATGTCACAATTCAGAGTGGGAGGCAGACATTAAAGAAATAAGTGTTGCGAAGGAGATATGGAATTACAATTTGTGATATGCGCAGCAAAGAAGGGGTGGAAATGCAGCCAGGAGGGGCTTTCGGGGAATCTAAACGGTGGGAAGGAACAGCCATTCGAAAGTGGGTTAGGGAAAGCACCAGGGTACAGCAAAGCCTAGGCAAAGGCTCGAAGGCGGGGCAGAGAGCTTAGCTGGTTGCGAGAATTAAAGGACCCAAGGACAAGCAAAGAGGGAAAGGGGATGAGGGGACAATGAGGTCAGTGGAGTGGGCAGGGGCCAGCCCTACAAGCCTAGCAGACCACAGTAAGCAGAGAACCCCGGACAAGAGCAAAAGGGCTCCTTTAATAAACTGTAAAGCACAGGGACATAGCGATGGCTCTCACTCTGTCACTAGCCTCTTGGCCTCCTCCATCCACAACATAAGACAGCATCATTTATCCACCCACCCCAACCCAGCTCTAAAGATGGTGGCATCCCCTTGCAAGCAACATCTGTGCATGACCGTGTAGCATACCTGGGTTTCACTGTGGCTGCACCAGGCACCGTGGGCCATGGTCGCGTCAGCGCTCAGATGGCACTGAGCTATTATCAAAGGGGAGGGAGCTTCCTGCAGGCTGTACGGAGTCATGATGTATGAGGCTATTCTGGGCCTAGTGGGAGGGAGGTTGGGAGGGAATTGGCCGGAAGAAAAGTTATTTCAGGACGTATGGGCCAGCAATTTGTAGCCTGGGTGAACAGAGAAGGTCTGAATAGACAAGAGACTCAGAGACTCTAAAATTTCTGGAAGCTAAGGGATGTCCCTGGATGGCCCCAGACAAGAAGGTGGCTCTGCTGTAAGTGTGACCACATCAGTCCTGGAAACAGAAGGTACAGCAGCTGCACCTGCTGTGTGACCCTGGGTCCCAGATACATGGCCAAACACGGTACACACATTCCTCCCAACAATTTCATCATGGCTGTGGTGAGGCCAGTGCAGAAACTGATGCTCAGAGAGGTTAAGTGGATTATCAGTGTCCTGCAGGTGTGAGAGCGAAACAGGGCTGCAAACTCAGCTCTCTGCAGACACCAGGCCATTTGCCTGGTGTTTTACTCAATTCTTTATGCCATGCATGGCAGAGCAGGGTCATGGGGACAACCAAATGTTTAATACACAGCTTGGCAACACCGAGGCTGCTCCTTCACCCGCGGCATAGTCAGACTTTACTCTTAGCGTGAGGAGGTGGATGATAAAGTCACATTTAACTGGGAGGGAGTGGCTAAATTTCAATCTTAAGAGCATCTCTGGTCACATGGATAGGAATCCTGGATCGAAACGTATGTGTCTGTAGACGCCTAGAAAGTGACAAGGAGCCACAATATTAATTCCACTTGTAAATAATACTCTTGACTTTGATCTTTATGATGGTCCCGTCAGGTGTCTGGGGAAGAAGCTAATGCTTTATGCTACACCCAAGACACTGATACTCTAGTTCCCAGGGCTTCCGTTGTCACCGAAGAGTGGTGAGGCGTGGCAAAGACGCCTACTCCCTCCTGACGCCTGCCCCTAGACTCTCTCCATGAAGATTATAAAGATGTCTTCATGGGGGGCAGAGTCCCCACTTCTGGGCATCCCTTCTCTCCTGTAGGGGTGAACACTAGACTCTTCTACTCTCTGGGCATCTGGCTCAGACAAGAGGAACTGCCCTCCAGCTCCGATGAGCACACAGTCTGCTCCTGGCCACAGTGACAGGTCCATAGGCAAGGACTTAATCAATGAGGTCAGCAGAGGGAAGAGAGGAGAGTTCTTTGCCTGGAGGAAGGGAATATGGAGCTCTGGAAATCTTGTCACCTGAATTGCCGGGGGGCTGGGGGACATTCCCTGAAGATGGCAGCAATACCATAAAGAGTAGAGTTGAGAGGTGGACGCTGCATAAGTTCTTGGGTCCAGTGGACCCGAAGCCATGCAAGAATCAACATAGTCTCTTTATTATTGAAGCTACCTTGTGTAGCTGTGTGTGTGTGTGTGTGTGTGTGTAGTGGATATGTGTATGTGTGTAGAGTGTATGTGTGTGCATATGTGTGCAGTAGGTGAGAATGTGCGTGTAGTGTGTGCATGTGTGTGTAGTGCACACATGTATGTATGTGTGTGGGCGTATGCATGAGCATGTAGAAGCCAGAGGCTGAACTCAGACACCTTCCTTGATCACTTTGCTACCTTATTCTCTGGCACATGGTCTTCCACTAAATTGGCTGGACTGACCGACCAAGAAGTCTTGGAGACCGTGGTGTCTCTGCATCTCCATGTTGGGATGTCAGACACGAGCTGCCGTGCCCGGCTCTTTATGCGAGTGCTGACATCCACACTAGGGCGCTTTGCCGACGTCTCCCCAGCAGGTGTAGTGTGTGTGTGTGCAATGTGCGTGTGTGCACATGTGCGGATGTGTGTAATGCGTGTGTGTGTAACCCTAACCAGCAGGTTCTTACTGAGCAAATCACCATCGCCATCAACAACAAGACTTTAATGTAGGTTGAGAGCAGCTTGGAGATGGGTGTGGGAGTTGTGTGGCCTGGGTTTGTGACTTGCGTGCTGCTTTCCCAGGTCTGAGATTCTTGGTAAGTTACTCTACTTCTGTGTCTCTGTGTGGTACTGTAACAACAACCCTATGCCACCAGAGAGATGGCACATGCCTAAGGCTCTAACTGCTGACAGTAGGAACTGGGGATACGCCTGCTCGCATTTTCCTCCAACTTGGGGCTCACGGAGCCACCGTGTGTACAGATGGATATGCTGGCTATGAAATATATGGGACAATTGTCATTTATTTAGTCTGCACTGTGGGTCTTGTATGGTCATCTCACACCCATTGTCCCCACTGACTGACTACAGACCTGAGACTGGCAGAGGCTAGGAGGAGATGTACACCTGCTGGGGAGACGTCGGCAAAGCGCCCTAGTGTGGATGTCAGCACTCGCATAAAGAGCCGGGCATGGCAGCTCGTGTCTGACATCCCAACATGGAGATGCAGAGACACCACGGTCTCCAAGGCTTCTTGGTCGGTCAGTCCAGCCAATGTAGTGGAAGACCATGTGCCAGCATCACCCAGACTTCTCCACACCACACCATCCCTCTCTCCTTCCTTGGCCTCAACCACTCACGGGCCCAGCTCAGTTCCTGTCTGTGTAAGCGTGTTTCCCACACCACCGCTTACTTATCATTAGTCTTGAGATTGACTTCCCTTTTAGCCTAAGAGATTTACTTAAAGAGGAAGAGGAAGCCTCTTATCACAACTGTAAACGGAAAGTGAGTGCCCAATTCACACAGGGGGAGATAACCTTAAACACGGGTAGGACAAAAACAAAGGACATTAGATTAGCTCTGGCCACTACCTGGCCCAGGTTGGGCCTGACACCTGCTCTCTCTTTTGTAAATAACAGACTAGCAGGCATTGAGAGGCATTAACAGCCAAACGGAGCAGACTCTAACCTGAATCCTAACCAGGAAAATGAAACAAAACGGAACTCTTTTCCTCACTCATGGTCCCTTGGTGTTCTTATTTGTATTGGAACCGCCTAAAATCTCTCAGTGTGCAGGGTGAGTCCCAAATGTGGAAAACAATGAGTCCCAAATTTATTTATTATCTTGGGATTTTCTATATATTCTCTCTCTTTCTCTCTCTCCTGATATCCTAGATAATCCCTATGTTGGGACTTAGTTGGGATTAAGCTAAATACACACACACACACACACACACACACACACACACACACACACGGGCCAGGGAGTACAGAGGGAAGGAGAGAAAGATCATGTGGTCTTCCCCTGGGTGAGTCTAGGAAACCCTAAACTACACTCTGACATAGAAGCTTAATTGTTGTCACCAGATAGACGCGTTGAAAAGTGAGACACTCATTGCCCTGTCCCTCTCTTCTGGGTGAGCCAGCTCCCAATCCCTGCTCCACAGGAGCCATCTGTATCCACACAACAAGAGCAGCCACGGTTGTCATGGTGATTCCTCTAAACAAGGTAGGTGATGCAATTCTCCTTGGGAGTGTGGCATCAAGCAGGAGAATCGAGCACACACTGCACGTGATTTTAACTCCTGAAGAGAAAGATGCGTACCGAACCTGTCGGTTCCCAGGAGCCAGGAAGAGGAAAGCATTCACACTTGCTGACCAAGTTCTGAAATGGGTGTGCTAATGTATGGCTATGGCTAACTCACATGGTCCAAAGCCAGGCTCCCTGTCTGTGCCTGCCCAACACCATACCTTGATCTTGGTCACTTAGATGTCCTAAAAGTACAAAGGACATGCATGGACAGAGGGACCATTAGACACACAGGTTATACCCCATGTCTGACTATTCCACAAAGTAGAATTTCCCAGAATATATTCCACAAAACACAGACCCTGCCTTATTTAGTAGCTGCTCTCATTCCTCTGCTGAGCAGTGAGGGTGGGGCTGTGTACCTGGAGGAGACCAAGAAATAACATATTAAACAATAAAACCAGACATTTTTATTGTTGCGCTTGTCAGAGATTTTCATAGTTTCGGGCAGTTTGGAAGCCCAGGATGAAAATGCATTTCACGGGCTTTTCTAAAATAAAATTGACCATAGAACTTTCATCTCATGGTCTTGTCGGAGAGCACTCCATGGGCGCCTGGGGAGCCCGACTCTGTCAAGCAATCTCACTTGGAAACCTTCCGTTGGAAGGAGGCTACTCCCTCCACTTACAGAAAACTGTAGCCTATTTCCCCTAACTGAGGTGAAGCATCTTCCTCATGACTCACACAGGTCACACAGCTTCTGCCTCCTGCCCTCCCAACACATATCTCCTCCTTCTCCTGTGAGATGGGCGGTCTCTGGCCCTTGTGGGGGCATCTAGAGTGAGGGCTCTATGTGATGAAACACTCAGGACTGTAGACATGTGAACTGTCTCCCACCACTTAGCATCCTACCCTCCTCTGTTTGTAAATTGTCCCCATTAAAAATCCCGACGAACCACCTTTCTGACAATAGATCATTTAAGTCATCAATCCTCAGCCTCGTCACTTTCGTTATGGGGATCTGCTTTGTGTAAGAATCATATTTAGTGACCCTTCAAAGCCTTTATCCACCAGAAGCCTGTAGCAAACCTCCAGCCCTGAGAGCCCAAATCATCCCCTAACACTGCCAAATGGCTGAGAACAAAGTTGTTTCCAGCCAAGAACCATTGTTCTAGGTCAATCTTTCTATGGCATTGGCGCCGTTTGTGTCTGTGTTCCACAATATGGTAGCCACAGCCAGCCAGTGAGCACTTGCAACGGGGCTACAGTGGTGGAAATCACCCCTTTCTTTCTTTTATTAATAATAATGTAGCATTAAACAATACACATTGGGAATATCTACCTCTATCTCTCTATTTCTCTCAATCATCTATCTATCTATCTATCTATCTATCTATCTATCTATCTATCTATCTATCATCTATCTCTCTAATCTATCTGTCTATCACTTATCTATCTATCATCCATCTATAATCTATCATCTATCTATCCATCATCTATCTATCTAATCTATCTATCATCTATCTATCATCATCTATCTATCATCTATCTATCTATCTATCTATCTATCTATCTATCTATCTATCTATCTATCTACCATCTATCTGTCTACCTACAGGTAATTAGTATCTAGTGCATTAGACAAGACACGTCTAAACAATATAAAGACCATGTACACAACCTAAAATATTCTAACTCAGCATTGATTATATACCAATCAAAATGCCACTCACAAGATACATGGCAAGTATCACAGAGGTGGCTCTCGTGTTCTCTGTCCTAGCAGACATTATGGAATAAGCTAGAATACAAAGCAATGCACTCTTTGTCCCTGGTCCTGAAGATTCTGGCTTCTTGGGCCAAGTCCTTCCTTCTGGTTTTTCAGTGTGCAGACGGCTGCCATGTAACTTCCCAAAACCTGTGATTATGTGAGATGAACAAATTCACACACATGTATGTGTATGTATATAAGCATAAAAACATACACATATAGTACATGTGCATATAAAACCCAGCATTATTATCTCAACATAGTACAAATACAGAAAATTTATACAGTTAGGTATATGTTTAACCTACACACAACACTACCGCAGAGAGCGTTTGAATCTTATTTTTTGCCTCAACCCCCTTCACTCTGTTCCTCTGCCAGAGAGGAGGGCCATTTCACGTCTTTCCTCTTCCAAAACCTGGGCTCCCCAGGTCAGAGTAGAAATTAAAACCCCATGCATTGCTCCAAATAAGATTTTAAAAATCCCTGCCCAAGTTGGCTTTTCACCCAGGTGTCGCCTGTTGCCATTTCTTTTCCAAACGTTCTAATGGAATGACACTTCTCCAGCGAGGTTCTCTTCGAGCATTGGGTGTGAAGGGTAACTGAGAATCCCCTCAATGGCAGCCTTTCCTTACCCTTTGCTAGGGTCAAATCTTCTCTGTAGTAGGGCTTCGTCAACCCCATGTTGCCTCACCCACACATCTGCTGATAGCCTTCATCCTCCCACTGAAATGTAAGCCCCATGAGGGAAAAGACTGTCTCAGAATCGTTGCTGTCCGTCATCTGCTGGATGGTGCCTGGCGCACAGTAGTTACTCTCCTGATAGCTCTAGAATGGTTGGTTCCGCCCTGGGACCTCTTTATGCAACTGCTGCTATTATTTCTACCCTCCTCTCACAGGAAAGAGAGCTGGAGAGTGGGGAAGTTAATTCACAGACACACGAGAGAAGGTGGGATACCAGGAGAGACTCAGACACTAAGTCAGATTCAACATGAAACATTATATCATTGGAATTCCAGGTATCTCAAGGGAGACTGAGTAACAGAAAGCTCAGTTACCATGGTGAGATGAAAGACAAATCTACAAACAACAGCAGCACCAAAATCAGCACTATCCAAGGCACCCGGTGAGACCTGGCGCATACCCTGCTTTTGTGTAAACTGACTGTGTGTTTACACAGAGGCTCCTTCCCCTCTCTGGCACTAAACTGCTTAGGAAGGATGCTGAAATCAAACCTTATGAAACCCATTCTTGAGATGTCCCCCAAACCCAAGCCATCTCACTGAAGACGTAGAGTGGTCCTTCCAGGATCTGAGACAACCCAGGGCTTAAAGAAGTCAAGTAATTTGAGCCCTGGCAGTTGGAATTTGGCACGCAGATGGATACTCTCCATTCTTAGCTCCGGCGTTCCTACCAGCGCTTAGATTCCCTGGACGGCTTTCAATGTGGACAGCAACCACGAGACACCTGTCATTGGCTGACAGGGCACATTGACTCTGTCCACCTGCAACTCCAGGAGCTGAAGCCCAGTGAGGATGGTGACACCAGCCCCAACTCCACCGCTCTCACTCCCAAGAACCAGTCCTGGGATAGCTAATGGTGTCCAGTGCAGACCTCATTTCCCTGCCTGTGAGTTCTGGGACTGTACGCTGTTTTCTTTGGAAAAAAATAAATGAATCCCAATTGAGGCAGGGCCTTTTAACAGTTCCAGTGCAGTTGCTACGTGTGCTTGTCTTCTGGTTCCATGGAGTCACGTGATGTTGAGGAATCAGCACATCCACACATCCAGCCAGTTCCCACCTCCACGTGGAAGTAGCAGAAAGAAGTGAGATGGAGCTGTGTCTGTGAGGAGCTGTGACAGTGGTCCACAGGTTCCAAAGTCTGGTTGGTCACCCTCTGCCCTGTCACTGCAAAGGAGGCATCTCCAGCAAGGCCGTGGCTGAAGGGTAAGTCAGGAGGAACAAGCAGTCCTGGCAGTGGGGAAGGGCTTGGCTAGTCCTCACTCTTGGAAAGTCTGACAACACAGGAGATTCGTGAACAGGTCCTATGGACTCTGGGGAAGCCCTGAGTTTGCACACACCTAGGTTCACAGCCCAGCTTGCCTTATACTGAATGTGTGTATTCCAGGCGTGTCCTCTGTTTGTACCCCCATGTAGCTAAAGTCAGATATGACTTTAATAATGTGAACGACCGTTTCTCCAACTTGGATGTGGATCAGACCCCATTTTAAACATTTCTGTTGACAGTCATGAGTAAGCAAAGCTAGTTTCACCCCCACTGCACAGATGAAGAAACCGAGGCCCAGTAAGAGAAGTAACCAACTGGCTCAAAGACCCTTGCGCAGGGCTGGTCTGAACCTAGGTGTTCTGGTTTATGCCATTCACATTCTCTCATAAGCACAGGGCTGCACTCCCTTCTCAGACCCTAGCAAAAGGTCAGACAACGCCACTGGATGTCTTGACTTCTCCGTACATATATGTCGTATGCTCATGTCTGCAAGCGCACTCATTGAGGCTTGTAGGAATAGAGGTCAGCTCCCACACCAACCGCTGCTTTTTTCCTGGCACCCTTTCCTTCTCCTCCTCCAATCTCCTCTCATTCTCCCCCCACCCCACTTTCTCCTACAACCCTACCCCTCCAGATTTGCCATTTGTTGCTGTTTGTACAGGACTGACAGTGCCCTTGGTGGGTGGTAGATCACACACATCAGAGGTTTGAATCAAATCAAACTGCAACTGAATTATACTAATAAACCAATTAAACGCCATTCAAAAAGTAATTTCTGTAGCATTCCTCACATTTACTGCAAATCTTGTTTGGCTCTTTCTGCCTCCTCCGGCCCCTCCCCACCTCCCCCTTTCCCCCTTCTTTTGCCTTTACCTTTGTTTCCTTCCCCACTCTCTGACCTTGATCCTCGGGCCGGATCAGGCCAGCCACCCATTGGACCACCGTCTTCCACAACCTGGGATTCAACTCATATTATGGTCAATCAGTTAGAGAAGACCATGCCCTGGGCGGGGGGTCACAAAACTAAGACCTTGTTTTTGCCCCTGTCACTTTCTCCCGGGGGAAGCCCCAGGCAGAGTCTTCCTAAGACTCCTGTCATATGCCAGACAAAAGCATCGAACTGAGTGATTTCCGAGGTAATTTTTGGATCCAGAGCTGATGTTACAATGCCCAGAGTTTGAAAGCGCCAGACAGACACAGATACTTTCTCGTGTGTCTGTAAGCAAGGACACTAGTATTGCCAAGCCATGTCCTTCCCCGTGCAGAGTGACTCACCCGCTCCATCCCATCAATACATTTCTGCAGAGGAACAGCTCAGCACTGGGCAACTGTCTATTGAGACTACACAAAGCCATCACACAAAGACTTTATATAGACTAAAGGAGCCAGAGATTCTCCCACCTTATCTCTCGAGTCTGTTTGTCAACAGACGGTGTGACTTAGAAGCATCCATAGTCACCATGGTACAAGCGTCTTTTTGAACCTACGTGATCTATTTTTTAAAAAAAAATTTGAAACCTGAAATGCCATCGATGCTTTGTGTTACCTAGAAATCATTCAAATGAGTTCATGAACAAAATTCTGTTACTTCTGAAATGTCTCCACTCAGTTAGACAAGCTAAGGGACTCAACCAAAGTCAGACCAGTCTTTGGTTACTAGGATAAACCACCCACATGTGCCTGAGCCACACACACCATAAAACACAGTTGAAGGAGAGTAAAGGTTTTGGATCACGGTTGCAGAGTTTATAGGGCTGGAACCGTGTCTCTGGGTTATAGTGAGGCAAGGCATCATGGCGGAAGGTTAGAGTCTGGGGGAACTGCTCACATCATGATAGCAAGGGAAGAGCAGGGACGGGCAAAGACAAGACCTATCTTTTCAGGGCAAGCCACCAGGGACTACTCTGTAATTGCTACCACCACCAAATTCTAAATCCATGGGTGGATTAATCCACAGATAAAAATCAGAATCCTTATGAGTCAGTCCTCATTGCTGAACGCTGCTGCAGTGCGTACCCAGCCGTCAACATGTGAGCTTCTGGGGTGGGAGTCAGGGGACATTCTATATCCAGACAATAACACCAGCTTGGATCTGAGCTGCATCCATAATTAAACCCACATGGGAGTGACTTTGAATCCTGCACCTGTTAGTTAGTCCTAGGTAACTTGACTCCTCAGCACCAAGTTTCCTAATTGGAACAACAATGTCTTAAATGTTCCTCTCTATAAAACCACCAAGACGGAAAACACAGCGGTGTGTGTAGGAAGACGACTGTGTGACTGACGTCTGGATCACCCGGTCTGCGAAGCCGTGTAGGCTGCCGGCACTGGGAAGTGTCCCTCTTGTTGAGTTGGTCTTAGGCTGAACTAGAGAGCTGTTGGTTACGGCGCAGGTCTGTGTGCCTGCCACTCCTGCACCCTGGCGTTGGCTTGCCGAGCCAGTCGCTGTGGCTCATGGCTGACACAGCTGGAATGAGCTGCTGTGGACGCTGTCCTCTGGATGCTTGCACGGTGCCTTCTGGTACCATGAGAGTTGGTCCTCAGGGTGGAGGCTTTCAACTCAGTTTCCCCTCAGAGGCCTCTGAGAGCAGGAGAAATAGTCTCCTCCAGGAGGGAGCAAGCCAATTGGTTACCCAAATATCAAATGGTCAGCCCTGAAAACATACATACATGTACATTATAAAAAACATACATACATGTACATTATAAAAAACATACATACATGTACATTATAAAAACATACATACATGTACATTATACAGACTGAGCAGGTTGTATTTATCTAGAAATAGATGGAATATATATATATATATATATAATTATACCAACACACACACAATACATCAACACACACACATCAACATTTAAAGAAAAAAGATGCCATGAATTAGAAAGAGAAAAAGGAGAGTCTGGGACGGTTCAGAGGGCAGAATCTTTTTTTTTAAACATTTATTTATTTATTATGTATACAATATTCTGTCTGCGTGTATGCCTGCAGGCCAGAAGAGGGCACCAGACCTCATTACAGATGGCTGTGAGCCACCATGTGGTTGCTGGGAATTGAACTCAGGACCTTTGGAAGAGCAGGCAATGCTCTTAAGCACTGAGCCATCTCTCCAGCCCCAGAGGGCAGAATCTTAAAACAATAAAAATTAATTTAAAAACTACTTTGGTTTATATTTCTATCTCTATTAGAACAGACCCCTTTCCCTCCTTCCCTTGCATTTATGTCTTGACCCAAGGAGAGGATGACCTCTATCCACCCTCTGTCTACCTCAGGAAGGTGAGGTCACACCCCTGCCCTCTCTCCTCCCCATGTCCATGGCTTGCTCTCTATGTGGAGGGTCCAACAAGCCAGTGAATGGAAAGAAGAGACACAGAAGTTGGGTGAGTGTGGAGTTGTTACACGCAAGAGGAAACGTGCCCTGTGCCTGTTTTCTCCCCCAGTGCCTTGTGGGTAAGGGAAGTTCTCAATTCTCCAAGGACATCTGAAAACGTGTCTCTGCCATCTGGGTATCAAAGATGAGTTTCCTTCAGCTCCAGAGCCGGGCTGCATTTCTGTCATCCTTGGGTATTCATGCTGGCACCTGGATTCTCACTGGAGGCAAGTCGCCCTGGGGTTCTCTGATAGCCATGGTTCATGGGTTATAGAACTGACCACTACAAACCCCAGGATCTTTATAAACTAAGAGCAGCCGATCGCTGGTCACATGGATTCAAACTCTGAAGTAATGAATGAGATAATAATAATAATAATAATAATAATAATAATAATAATAATAATAGAAATCCTTGCGGTAAATGGGAACATAGTGGGTCATAGCAACTCTCCAACAACCGCACAAAATGCAGAGAAGCGGGTCTCACCCTTCAGTCCCATCTCTCGGGGGTACCCCAGCCGGGCGCAGCTTGCTGCATGTGCTTGAGGCTGCACTGCTTGCCCGCACTACCATGTGAATGCACCTGCTTAGTGTCACACTGCACACCCACCCTGACTGCAGCGTGCCTTCTCTCCTGCACTCCAAGGAGAGAAGGTGGAACTCTGTGACAGCCACAAGGGTCCTGTTAATGGTGTTCAGGAGAACTGGCATGACTCAGCTATGAGCATGCTCCAACAAACGAGGGCCAAGATGATGCTTGGGGGTGTGAGCCCAGTCCTGCGCCTCCCTCCCCTCTGCTTCATCTCTTCAGCTTCCCATTCGGTGCCGCTGGATTTTGAGTGTTGAAATGCAGAACTGAAACAGGCGAGAGCTGCTGGGGGGGGGGGAGCAGCGTGTAACACATCAAGAGAACAGTTGGGTGTCTAATGGCCAGCTCGGCTCTTCATTTGCACCCTCTTGACTCCCCTTTTAACACTGTATCTTTGGAAGATAGAGGCAGTGAGGAAGGATTGTCACAGCTTTCTATAAAGGGCCGATAATAAATTGGGTCCAACTGGGCAGCAAGAATACCATTAGCAAACGCCTGGGGATACTGTCCCCTTGTAATGTCCCACAGAGACGGGAAAGCGAAGAGGAAAACCAAAGACACACAGAGCGTGGATTCAGTATGCTCAGCTCCTGCTTGATAAGATGGAGATGAAAGGACACAGAAATAATAGAGGAAACTTTGCTGAGCTGAAAAAAATAACTTTTTTCAGCAAGCTAAATAGACTTAGAAAGTTCCTGGGATGAATCATGAAGAGTGACAAGTGGCTAGAATCGGGGAGAGTTTTGAATGTTAAGACTGAAGAAACAAGTCTATTAGCAAGGCGGGGGGATGACCAACTTTTCTGCCATGGTTTGAGAAAACGGGAGGACCAACAGGCGCACTGTTTCTAATGCCCGCCCGACAATGGCATGGAAGAGCTGTCCAGCAAGTATCTGTTGAATGAATAATAGGGAGATAATGGTTTTCTTTTTTTTTCTTTTTTAGTTTTTTGAGACATTGTTTCTCTGTAGCTTTGGAGCCTGTCCTGGTACTAGCTCTTGTAGACCAGGCTGGCCTCGAACTCACAAAGATACTCCTGCCTCTGCCTCCCGAGTGCTGGGATTAAAGGCGTGCCCCACCACCGCCCGGTGAGATATAATGGTTTTATTAATTCCAGCCCGTGTCCATCATCCCTACCTTACTTTAGCTACAATCACAGCTCATTGTCCCAGCAGGGAACGCAGCTACCTACCTTACACTTGAGGAATGTGAGAGTCAGCGCAGGGCTACTGCCAAGCCAAGTTCATGGATCCGAAAATCGACAGAGGAGCAATAGAAACTAGACACTTCCGGCCCCTGGGTCTGGGCTCTGGCATGCCCTGAGTGTATCAACACAGGGCATTTCATGCCTTCCTTCCTCTCCTCTGTAGCCAATGTGTTAGAAAGGTCCCCACTCCATCCCCATTCTCAGGAAACACACTTATTAGTCAGCTGTCCCCATGGCTACCACAGTCTGCGAAGCCTTACAGACGCCCACGGAGTACACACACCAATAAATCTTCCAGACTGACCCATAAAGATATTCCCTGTGATAAGGAGGCCCTCGGCGGTGTGATCTTGATTTGCAAAGATCTGTCTTCCTTAGCAGGGTGAGGATGATCTTTCATCTGGACTGTAATGAGATTGAGGAGGCATACAGACACCCATAAAAAATTCAGCAGAAATCAAGCCTTCATTACCAAGGCAGGGAAGCCTGGTCTCACTTCTGCCTCCCAGCCTCCCCTCCAGCCCCCCACACAAGCCCCTTCCCACTATCCGTTTTGCACTGTGGACAGGAAAAATCTATTTTCTGATAATGGGCCCTAACTCCTGTGACATTTCCCCGTCATGTGTTTAGCATCTTGCGTTCTGGGTACTAATTCATCCTTCTATTCTGGTTTATTCTCCCTTTCCTCTCCCTTATTCGTCTTCCTTTCCTTCTCCCGCCATCGCCCTATGCTTGACCTGCTCCATCCTCCATTCCCCAGCTTCCTCCTCCTCCTGAGCTAAGCAAAGGATGACAAGCCTAGTGTTTTGGGGGCTTTGCTGGTTTTGACCACCAGGGGGCACGAATCTCCACCTTGCCTTTTGATACATAGCTACTGTGAGCCCAGTCCCAAGCCATTTCTGATCTTTAAGGATGAGACAAAAATCCTTCTCTCCCTCCTTTTACAGAAGACCGGAGGAGTAGAAATGAGGAAGGCTGGTGAGGAATTCACCCAGAACAGCTCCCTGCGGGGACGTGTGGCTTCCCCTGGAACCCTAGGCACATTTGGCACTGTGAGACCCCATGGGCACCATAGACAATTTGGTGGAACCCTTCTCTGGCTCCTTTCTTCTTTCCTCTTTCCCTACTTTCATCTGCACCCAGCTGCTTCCTTCTCTGTTAAGCCCAGTCCCCCCCGCCCCGCGTACCCCTCAAAATGAACTTGGTCACACATTATCCTCTTTTTCTGGTTCCCCAAACTCCTGCCAAGATGACCAATGGAACACAGAGAGGAAATTGTTTTTGCTTCTTCACTCAACCTCCGACACTGTTTCTGCTGGGGTCCAGGACAAGGTTAACTTTCAAAGAAATACTGACGAGGGCTATCAAGGTTGAGAGCTGCCAGGCTGGAGGCCTGGGCTTAGCTGTGAGCTGCCATATGCTCAGAGCAATGGTCCTGACTGCTATTGGAGAAGAGCCTGTCTGATTCTGGAAGCACCCGGCAGAGAAGCCCATTGCAAAGTCGCCGTGTGGCAATTTTGAACACTCCCGGTATCTTGGAAAGTGAAATGGGAGCGAATAGTCACCCCAGGTGGAGCCTGCGGCAACGATCCACAGAGTCTGTGGGCGTGAAATAGCGGAGACAGTGATGGGCTCTTACTGACCTAACACCGAGGCCACATCTGGCTTCCCACAAATAATAAAAGGAACCTCTTGCGCAGGCACCACTTCGTGCCAAATAAAAAGCTTTGGTTCTGGATACCTTCCTTATCTCTCTAAGCAGCTGAGTCCCTGAAAGGGGAAGGAAAGTTACAATACAATCAGGTTTCCTTTTCCCTAGTCTGGAATAGCCAATCAAAGATCCGCTAAATTCTGAGAAACACAGGACAAGCTCTGTAAGCACGAGTAAGCAGATAAAACTGCCCCAAATGCTGGGGGGATAAAAGAGGCTCAGCATAGAGTTACTATGAGAAGAAATGTTTAGAAGGTTTTGTGATTGGGTGGAAGAGGGGTCTGGAGAGATGGCTCAGTGGATAAAGCACTTGCTGCACAGCCATGGGGAGCAGAGTTCAGAAACCCAGATGTCACATAAAAGCCAGACAGGCACGGTGGCCTGCCTATAGTCCTGGTGCTCAGAAGCTGTGAGCAGACGTCCAGGGCAAGTGGGCTAGCACACCAAACTGATGCACTCTGGGCTCAGCAAGAAGCCTTGCCTCGGTAAATAAGTGGAGTGCAATCGAGTACCACAATTGATATCAACACACACACACACACACACACACACACACACACACACACATATATGTTATCATCATACTGGGTATAAATGAAACCTGAAAACTGCCCTGGAAATGAAGACACTGTTGTCCCAACTACAGCTAGAATTTCAGAGCTGGGCATGGAACTCTGGGAAAAGCACCTGCCCACCCCGAATGCATAACGCCTTGGGTTTGAGCCCCAGCAATAGAGGAATTCTTGGCCCCACAAAGCAAGTGAAAGAAATCCCAACTAAATGACAATGGAGACTCTGAACAAAAGGTTATAGTGATGCTTGTAAAAAAGATCTTCACAGACATGACATGGGGAAAAGGAAGGGGCTGGATGATGTGCCCCACCAAAGGCATGTCCTGATGCCCTAAAGACTTCCCGCCAGGCCCTGCTCTTAAAGTTACAGCACTTCTTGACAGTGCCAATCTGGAGATCAAATCAAACACATGGGTCTCTGGGAGACACTCCTGATCCAGATGACAGCACTGGGCTCCCCAATTTAGGAAACAAGGTTGTGTTGAGGGTGCAGGAGTACACATACGACTGCACATGTTCATTCATTACAGTGATTGGACCCAAGCTGAGCTCAGCTTGAACATATAGATGTAAACAGTGAGGATATCACATATCAAACTCATTATATGACCTGATAAATCTGTATTCAGAAGCCAAGTCACTAAACACCTTCTTATTACACGAGAACAAAACAAAAAAGGCAGCCAAATAAAATGGAGAAAGGGACCACAAAACACAGCTAAAGAGACAACGGTAATGTTTCTAAAAAACATATTCAGAAGTATGTAAAGTGACAGGGTTTCTTTAAAATATTTCTCAGGAGAGACGGCCCCACCCCTCACCACAGGCATGGGAGAGTGAGCCCAGATGGCATGGGCCTAGGAGAGCTGGCTTTGCCCCTCACCCGAGGCCTGGGTCAACCAGCTCAGTTACCACCAAATCCACATCCTGGGCCTCGGGTTGTCCCACCCTAACTTCTACCCCATCTATGACCTGCTGGAGTGTGTGAAGGAACCGGTCCTGTGGACTGATAGCCACAGGATCTCCGTGACTCAGGGCAACAACATGCAAGAGGAGTCTCAATGAGGGCCCGGTGGTGATGTTGTGCCAGCGGCCTTGAATCAGACCAGTGACTCACTGCAGTGAACATTTTGCAGGTGGGGCAAACTGGACAAAAGAAGGAGTATCCTGCAAAACGCAAAACACACTGCAGCTCCCAACGCCTCTAGGATGAAGAGGTGTTGGAAAGATGGAGGAGTGAGGTGGGTTTTTTTTTGTTGGCTTGCTTTGTTTAGTTCTTAATTAATTTTGGGGGGCATACTGCAGAGATGAGGGACAGATACAGAGGGACTCAGAGGTGAGAAGGACTGGGGTGCATGATGTGAGATTTCTGAAGAATCAATAAAGAATTATGTTTTAAAAAGAAAAAGTGAAAAAGAGAAGATGTGAAACATATTAATAATTGACATCAATAATTGCATATATGAGCACACATACGGAAATTACATTATACCTCCTAATTTGGAATGCTTCTACATTAGACTAAAAAGAGAGAAGAACAATAAAAATTGTTCATTAGAAAAATATATGAATATTTTGTATGAATATAGGAATAAATTTTATCTTTAAAAAGTCAACAATAAAACAGACAATTCATCACATCTAACCAAGGCTGAAGAATAAATAAATGAATGCCTGTAATCAGGAATTTCACGATAGAACCATAGTTAGATTCAGATATTATAGTGACATCTTCCTAACTTTAATCAATTTTAGGTTCTCAGCAAAACCCAAATTCCAGCAATCAGGAAGTGGAGATGGGAGAATCATAAGCTCAGTGTCAACCTCCACCAACACAGTGAGTTCAAAGTCACCCTGGCTCACATGAGACCCCATCTCAAAAAATATTAATAATAGCTCTGTGGGGGCTGCTACCTTCAGCCCTACAGTTCCGATAATAGGATGACTCTGTTGGAATCCGCTCCACTGAGACACTGTTTCTCTCAAGTGCAAGCCAGACCTGGACTTACTCTGAACCTTCCACCACCATGGAAGCTAGAATGCACTGTGGTGTAGTTACTTGCGATTTTAACTTTCCTTCTCAAGAAGGTGACTCTTCCCCACGCTGGCTTTAACAAAGACAGCAGCCCTCCGTAAGCTGGCCTGTGCAGAAACACACATGCCAAGGAGCTTCAGGAGGTCTTAGATGAACAGCCACTGATCTGCTGAGACCGTAGTCCTACAGTCTTCAAGGAACTGAATCCTGCCAACAGTCATCTACATAGACTGAAAAGCAACTTCTCCCTGACTCAAGTCTCAGGTTGGAAACTGTATCTACATGTTGGCCTTGAGCAGAGGACTCAGCCACCTAAGCTGCACAGACTGTAAGATAAAGACATAAAGATAAAAGCTGTTCATGGTATTGACTCTTTGCTTATGAATGGGTAGTGTGTGTGTGTGTGTGTGTGCGCGCGCGCACGCTCGCGTGTGCGTAAACATTCCAGCATGCATGTGTGTGTATGTGATGAGTATGTACACAGTCATTCCATGATGCATGTATGAAGGTCATAGGACAACTTGTAGGAGTCTGTTCTCTCTTTCTGTCATGTGGATTCCAGTATGAAACTCACATCATCAGACTTTGTGGGAGGCACCTTTAACTGTTGAACCATCTCACTGACCCCTGTATTCTCAGCCATTACACAGCAATGCCTAACTATAGTATAACGCCTTACATGGATAGATGTGTGCAAAGATCTGGATACTGAGATACTCACTACAATTTTTTTTCTAATTTTGAACAGTTGAAATCAGTTTAAATGTCAGTGGATAGAAGCTAAAGAAATCAATTATAACATAGGTGAACCATGGAACCATTTTTGCAGGCTAAAAAGGTCACTGTGGCTTCATGGTTCGTCTTAATCATTCTCACAGTGAGTTGAAAGTCTGCGCTTCTGGAGTTCCTCTTAGGGCCGGGAAGGAAACCATGAAAACCTCTGTGTGAGACAAGTTGCAAAATCTTCAAAGTGTACAATTTAAAATATTTCAAGAGAGGGATAAATATATGGAGGGGGGAATACAGAGTTACAAAAAAAAAGTGTGGAGCCAGCAAGTGAGGTGGTGCATGCCTTTAATCCCAGCACTCAGGAGGCAGAGGCAGGCAGATCTCTGTCAGTTCGAAGACAGACTGATTGATCTACATAGGGAGTTCTGGGTCGAGCAGAGCAACATAGTAAGACCTCGTCTAAAAAGTATTGATGATGCCTATATTAAAATTATGGGACTGGAATGACTTTTCTTTATTCTGTATTTTTTTTACATCAGATTATATTGTTGTTACTATTGGTGGAGGGGCAGTAGCAGAAATCAGAAAGCGAGGTTAATTAGCGCAAGCCGGCAACGGGATGCATTCTATCGCCCACGCTAAACTTGCTTAGAACAGCCAGACTTGTTTCTCACAAATGTGTCTTCCCCGGCTTTCAGGACCACGGACAGTGCATTCAGAGCCTTCCCTGGCTTTGCTAGGATTAGCTCTCTGCCACCTGGAAATCTATTGCCCTCCTGCGTGGACGGGCTCTTCTCATCCTGTGGCAAAAGACCTGTTTCTTTGAGCTACTCTCTCCAAACCCCTTGGTTTCTGACATTTCACGATGCTGGGCATGTCAAGGGGATTCCGAGGAAGGCGTGTGTTCTGAGAGCATGTGGAGAATCACTGTTTTTCTCACCTGTCTTACCTCTGGCCTTCTGCCACTGCTGTTCATCTGTGCCTCGGCTAAATGATCCTATTAGAAAGCTGAAACGCTCCCCAGCTTGAGAATGGATGATGAATATTTTTTTTCCTCTTAGACCTCAAAAAAGCTGCATGGGTCCCTGAGGGATAGGCCGTTGGCTGGGAGGTTGGCTCATGGCGAAGTGCATTCCCCTGAATCAGGATGAGTGCGTATCATGTGTGCCTCCTGCAGTCCGCTCACCATGACCCTGCCATGTCATGCCTGTGTTTAATCCAAGACTCCCACACCCAGGAGAAGCAAGGATGCTGAGTGACAGGCTGTTGGCTTACTCAGCCCGTGTCATTACCATCAAGGCATATGCTGTAACTGCAGGAGGAAGGGAAGGTGTAGACGTGCTGGCTAGCAATGCTCCTTATTTCCTTGCACCCAGAAAGCCCTGTAACACGTTCAGCCTCGCAGGCAAGCCCAAGCTATAATAACATGAGGTTAGCCCAGGCTATAATAACATGAGGTTAGCCCAGGCGTTTGGTTGATTCACTGAACACCTGAGAACACACTTTAGGCAATGAATAGGCTCCTGCAAGCTGATTGTTGAGGTGGTTGACTGGTTAACAGGAAATATGAAGAATGGTTGGCAGGCTTTTAGCACTTTTAACTGTTGAGCCAACTTGTAACCTTTAAAAACTTTATTTTTACTCTGTGTGTGTGTGTGTGTGTGTGTGTGTGTGTGTGTGTGTGTGTGTGTGTGTGTGTGTGTGTGTGTGTGTGTTTCTGGGCATATGTGCAGGAGAGGCTATAAAATCCCATGGACAGAGAGTTACAGACAGTTGTGAGATACCCTACACTGGGTGTTAGGAACTGAACTTGGGTCCTTTGCAGCAAGCAGTCTCAGCTGCTGAGCCATCTCTCGAGCCCCCATAACTTTGAATCTCGCCAACCACCCAGAGCAATCCTTGTCTCGTCTTTCGAAGCTTGCCCACCACGCTTATGTTTTCATGGCTTCATTGCCTCTTTCCCCGAGGCTCAACCTTATCAAGGCTTCCTGTCACTCTTAGAATAATGCCATTCTTCACTAAGTGACAAAGGAGAAATCAGTGTCCTTGTCCTTTGCTTTGATTAAGGAAATTAGAAAGGGAATAAGGGAGTGTGCTCCGGTGGGAGCGTCTCCAAGCCGTGAGTGAAAGCATACTGATGTCTCCTCCTGTGAGTGGATGCAGCGTGTCCCTCATCTCTGCGTTTGGAGACGGCGCTCCAATCCTGTGGCAAGGACACCTGCAGGTGTAGCCTGGCGTGCTGGTGAGTTTAGGTGACTTGACACATACTTGAGTCACCAGGAAGAGGAAACCTCAATCGAAGAATTGCTTCTGTCAGACTGGCCTCTGGGCATGTCTTTGGGGCCTTTTCTTAATTAGTGATTGATGTGGAAGGATCCAGCCTACTGTGAGAAGTGTCACCTTGGGATGGGAGTCATGGGTGCTATAACAAAGCAGGCTGAGCTGTGTTCCTCCATGGCCTGTGCTTCAGTTCCTGTCTCTAGGTTTCTGCCCCAACTTCCCTTTACAATGGACTTTGAGCTGTAAGATGAAGGAAACTCTTCCTACATAAGTTGTTTTTCATCATGGTATTTATCACAGTAACAAAGCCCCGACTAAAACACCTGTGATGGCCAGCTCAGATGTGTATTCCTTACTGGCTCCTACTTCTCCTAAAGGGCTTACCAAAGCAAGTATCATCCCTGAGAATGTGGGTTGTTCTCCCAGACTCACTATCCTCTTTAACCACATTTCTGCGTCTGTCAAAAGGGCACACGGGGCCCCTCCCCTTTACAGTTATTCCAAAGCAATGCTCCTAAAGCAGGAACTCCAAACATCCAGTATCATCTTGTGCCCCTGGTAGAAATATAAACCCTGGCATCCAGTGAAGATCCCTGGAAGTGCTGGGGGAGGGGCACAGAAAGACGGGCCTTGGAAAGCCCTTTGGGGACTTCCAATTCATACTCAAGGCTGCAAACTACTAAATGGTAGGGGAAAACTCTAGCAAAGAGCCTTGCCGTACGATTTCAAAGCCTGATTTTATTAGCACTGGGGAGATGATTCAGTCAGTTAAGCCCTTTCCATGAAGTCAGAAGGAGCTGAGTTCAGACCCCAGCACTCACGTATAAACGCAAGGCACACAGTACTCACCTGCAATCCCATCTCCACGGAGGTGGAGATGGTAGATTCCTGAAGCTCAGTGGACCCTCGGTTTAGCTAAATCAGTGACTTACAGGTTCAAAGAGAGATTCTGCCTCAAAAATATAAGGTGGAGAGCAACCAAGAAAGATATCAGATATTGGCTTCTCCTGTCCACACTCACACACATGCACATACACACACACACGCAAGCACGCATGCATGTGCATATTCACCAAACATATATACAACACATATGCATACATGGAGGATGACAGGGCCTGTTATTTTATCCTTGCAACTATATACAACGCCAAGTATGGTGCTGTCCTGCATCCATTAATCTCTTAGGGAATGAAGCATAGTACAGGGGTTATAAGGACTACACTACAGACTAAGGATTCAGGCTGACATTGACTCAAGTTTGTGCATGCCATAAGATCCTCTGTGTGCCTCCTTGTCTACAAGATGGAGATGTGGTAGGAGCAACAGCCACTCCACTGTGTGTGGAGAGAGGATAAGGTGTGAGGAATATTTAACCTACTGTCTGATGAGCAGAAAGTGCCCCCCTCCCAAATCATTTATTATTAGAGTCTCCGTGTGTGTTCACTTTTCTAGAGTCATAAACTCTAGAAGAGTAGGGCTGACAGACCACATTCTAAGATTTATACCATCGGTCTATCTGTGGGCATGAAGAATGCCAATGCCCATGGATGCAAGAAGAGGGTGTCAGATCCCCTAGATGCAGAGCTGCAGGTGCTTGTGAGCTGCTGGTCTTGGGTGCTGGGAATTGCACCCAAGTTTCTGTCTAAGCCCCAACCACAGCAAGCGCTCTTGCTGAGCCATTTCTCCAACACCATGATAGACTGTTTTTTGGTGATTTGAGTTGTTCCATATAGATAGCTGAGACACAATTAGTACTTGTAGAATTGGTTCTCAGTACCCCACAAGGCATTAAGATTTCTAACTTCATCACCATCAAGTAACTTGTGTCAGTATCAAGAAGTAAGTTGCCACAAGTTGAAGGCAGTGGCCTTAACAGAATGACCTGGGATTGATCTTACTCTGCCATCCACAAGTTCTATGACTTTAAGATTCTGATGCTTTCGAAGTGAAACAGGGATGGTACTTTGTATAAGTCTATAAATGGGAAACCACAATTCGAGTGGTATGAAACATAAAGTCATCTGTCGGGGTAGTGTTGCCTCACAAGCATGAGGACCTGGGTTTGACCCTCCTGAACTCACATTAAAAAAACAAGATGCAATGGTGCATTCTTATAATCTCAGAGCTGAAGAGGATTTCTGGGGCTTGATGGCCAGCTAGTCTATCTGTATCAGTGAACTTCAAATGCAGTGAAAGACTCTGTTTTAAATTACATGGTGAAAAAGCAATTGAGGAAAACAGCCAAAGTCAACCTCTGTTCTCCATACGCATATAAACACATACGTGCACACACACATGCAAATCTTTAAAAAGATGTGTGATTTAATTTTTAAGAAATTCCATGGTCATGGTGGTTTTATTACTGCTTTATACAGTGGTTTGGCATTATCACTCAGAGCCCAGGTTCTTTCTACCTTCTTGCTCTCCCACCCATGGCCCTCTCATAATTACAAGTTGGCAGGTGTTTCTAAGAATTAAATAGAGATGTCAGAATTCCCAGGGGAAAACAGACACTCTAATATCTTCTTGGGGAAAATCTATTCAGCCCCAAGACCACTACAGATATGTGCCCAGGATTTCCAAGGTTAATTTAGTCAAATCATTCTCTTTGGTGTGAATGCAACATAAAGTGCCACTGTTCAGAACCACATAGACAGAATCACTGCTGCAATCAAACAAGATAATTTTCTAAACATGTCCACCATCCTTCTTTCTTTCCTTCTATTCTTTCTCCCTCCCTCCCTCCCTTCCTTCCTCTATCTTTTTGAGTCATTTCTCTCAGTTCTCATGTTCTGCCACCAACTTCCTTCATATAACTGCAATGTATCCATCCCTCCATATGTACCTCTCACCTTCCATGTCTAGTCCAGCATTTTCTTTCCTGAATCCCCACGAAGGTTCCTGCCCACAATGTCATTTTAACTTTTATTATTGATTCATTCCTACCCATCTCCTCCATAGCCACCATTTTAGAGCATAAATTGTTTTTAAACCTTCCGTGGCTTCTCATTCTCCATAGAATTAAATTAGACCCAGAAGTGGTAGGCATGAGAGTGCATCTCCCAGAACTTCAACCACAAGGAACAATTAATGGACCAGAAATTCTCAACACCAAGCCCTGACCTTGCAGAAGGTCATACTTTCCACAGGTTGCTTCCAGCCACTGACTGGGCAACTGGACGCTAAGACAAGATCACATGCTGCTCTCAGACAGTGGTTCTCGGATTGCAGGCTCCCGAAGAGTCCTCTCCAGCTGAACCTCTGACATACTGCACAGTGGGCTGGAATCCTTACACCTAGTCTTCCATCTTTCTTATTTTTATAAGTATGTGTGATGTATGTTTGTGGGTGTGCAAGCATGGGGTGGCCAGAAGCCAATGTTGGGTTTCTTCTTTAACTGTTCTCCATTTTATTTAATTATTTGATTTCTTATTTATTTGCTTACTTTTAGACAGGATCTCTCAGTGCACCTGGAATTTACTGGGCTAGAGCTCCCAGCCAACACGCTCCAGACATGCTCCTCCAGGAATGTAGGTGTGTGCTTCTTCTATGTGAGCACTGGGAATCTGAGCTCAGGGTCTTATGCTGTGTCACACCTGGAGGTGCCTCCCACATCTCCTGCTTCTCTGTGCTCACAAGACCCTGTTAGTAGTTGGACTGTAGCTCAGTGGTGGAGGAGCAACCCATCCCTGAGTATGGTCACCAGGACTACCAAAAGATCTCATTTTTTAAAAGAACAAATTATGGGGCTGGAGATAGCTCAGAGGTTAAGAAGACATGTTGTTCTTGCAGAGGTCCCCAGTATGATTTCTGGTGTGCTCATTGGCTCAGAGCATCCTGGAACTCCAGTTCCAGGGAATCTATGACCTTGTCAGGCCTCTCTGGGAAATTCACATACATAGCAGACATACATATTCTCACCCCCCCATATATGTGCATGCACACACATATGTTAAATACATAAATATTTAAAGAAAATAAGAAAAAAACTAAATCGACCCTGGGCACAGAAATGTGCATCTGAAACTCCATCATTTTAGACACTGTGATAGGGTCAGCATTGAGTCCAGGAGTTCAAGCCCAGTTTGGACAGCATGCTCATACTCTATATTGATTTATGGATTTACATCTCCACGTGATACATAAATCAATCCATTAATAATTAATAATAGAAAGAGAATAATCCATCGTTTGGTCTATAGCACCTAGATTTGTATGGATGTGTTTTACGACACTCTCAGGAATGTAGAAGGCACAATCCTGTGTTGGCATCCATGTCTAGAAACACCAGAGTCTGCTCACATATGTGATCTGGACTCTGCCTATCTGTGCAGTCTCATGCCCCAACCTTCTCACATTCAAAGCTCCAACGACCCTGACACAGCTGACAGTGTCCCCTCACTTGATTATATTTGCACACACATTGCTGGTGTCCCCTCACTTGATTATATTTTCACACGCATTGCTGGTGCCTGAGCACCGCTCTCCACTCCAAGGAAGTCTCAGTGTAACCTCCATCTCCCTGAATTCCTTATTTTCCATCTCCCATGTGTGGGTACACACACACACACACACTCACACATACACTCACTCTCACATACCCCAGGGTAGCATATCTCTGTACTGGAGCCCAGAATATTCTTCCAGGCACACAACAAAGCACTCGGTCGTCTGTTGCACATTTTGGCTCTAGTGCCTCAGCACAGAACGGAAGCTTTTTGTCATGCAGACCCTATCCTCATATTGCCCCGCTTGTCTACTACCCAGAATAGGGCCCAGCATACATTAAATGAATATGGATGGATGGTCCCTTCTCCTTCTGTGTCATCAGCACTGAGGGGATATGGAAAATTCCCAACATTCCCTGGAAAGGCATGCTTGGTACCCACCCCCAACATTGACCTAGTTTGTATGTGAAGGGATAGAAAAAGCTCCCAAGGCACCACAATTGAGCATAGAGACCTTTCCAGCATGTCTGTCCCTGGGTTTAGAGAAGATCTGGTCTCAGCCCCAGGGATGTTCAGTTTAAAAGCATGTCAATCACGCTTTGGTGAATCTGGGATTAAAAGATCAAAACTGACAAGTGATCTGTTAAGAGAGGGGGTAGCCAGGGCATAGAAGAGATGTTTGGAGTAGATTGCACATGGAGGGCTCAGGAGGAGCAGTGAGCGAAGCTGATGGTTACATAAACTCAGCACATATCCCTTTCAGAGTTTGCCGCCATGAGACTGTATCAGCTACCTGGAGAGGACATCGTGGGTAACTGTGTAGAGGTTCATGATGCTCCAGCAATGATATTGGAGGATCCTGGAGAAAGACTTGGGGCTAGAGACAGCAGAGCTGAGACCTGGTCCTTATGTGCTTTCAACAGGCTGAAGGATGCTGGGAAAAATCACCTCCTCCTGAGGGCTTCAGATACTACTTCTGGGGTCCGCAATGGACCGGACATTGTGTTTAGACACAGGCAATAGTGCATACAGTGGATGAGATAGGAAGACAAATGTTCCCCTTGAAATGCACTAACAGGTGGGGAAAATAGGCACGAAACAAAGAATTGCATATGTAAATCAGGACAACAGTGGTAAGAACCACACAGAAAAGTCAAGAGATCTGTGAGAGAGGATTATATAGAGGGGCTCCGTTTGCAAGATGAGGAGGGATTAAAAGGAAGAAACATGAGTATAAGTTAATTAGAATGTGGTGAAGGTAGGACATTGACTATGGAACAATATTTATCCATTTAGCAAGTATTTATGAGCATATGTTATCTGCTGGGATCTGGGACAGTGAGGAAAGATCCCATTGGAGCAGAAACAAGAGAAACAAAAGGGAAATGGGATCAGTTGAAGTGTGTGTGTGTGTGTGTGTGTGTGTGTGTGTGTGTGTGTGTGTGTGTGTGTGTGTGAGTGATCTTTCAGGACCATGGAGAGCAAGAAGCCTTGGCCTGGTTTCCTTCTGGGAACTATGAGAAGACGTTGGAAGAGTTGAGCATCTCTGTGTCAGGATGTGACTTACATGCTGAGCAGATTATGCCAGCTGCTCTGAGAGACCAGAGTTTGTTGGCTGCCATGGGAGAGAACGTTCAGAACTGTCCTATCATGTCACAGCCTTTAGTCAGGTGACCTGAGCTAAGGGACATCTCTCTCTATCATCAGAGAAGCGAGTGTGCCTGTTGGGATCTTGCCTTCCATTGTTCTCCCTTCAGTGGAAGCTAGTCTGAGGGAAGGGTGAATGGAGACGCCCGTGCCCCAGTGCTAAGTGGTTCCTGCAGCTTGATCCTCTACAAGACCAAGCAGACTTGGCCCGTGAGCTCTATTCTACTCCCCCGTGAAGATGGAAACATCAGGATCCACCCAGCAGACATTGCCCTTTGCAAGAGAAGCAAGGAGTCACTAGGCAGACTCTCACTAGTCTTCAGGAATTTATGTTGGGGACAGTATGCCTCATCAGAAATTGGGCCTTCCCCCATCCTAGGTTATGAATCTTGACTGATCATGCAAAGCCCATTCTCAATATCAGTTGATTGGCTCAACTGCAAACATATTAAATAATTCTTGCGAGCTTCCAGGGAGGCTGCATCTCAAAACTGAGCACAAAGAAGGATGTGGAGGCTCATTGCCTCTTCAGGCAAAGGCAAGAGACACCACAGCTTTCTGAATCACTGAAGAGAAACAGCACTAGCATCTTTGGAATCTGAGGTCTACTTTAGTTGATGAGTTAGCTCACCACCACTCAAGACCTCTTGTCAGTGGGAGACTACATGTCACTTATTCGTAAGCCATTATTCATTGTGTTTTCTGGAAATTGCAACAAAAAAAAACTGTTTTAACTGGCCTGGGTTCTCTGGGCCTTAGTTTGAGATGTTTGTGCGAACACTTCATAAAGTTTATAGTCACCCTACCAGAATTATGCGGTCCACACCTAACAACAGCCCTATTCCGAGGGAAATCTGCGTCCAGCAAAGCTTTCTTCCTGGCCATCAGGTAGACCATTTGACTAATACAGTCAGAAGGTTGACATCTTGTCTACTCACGTGTCTGCTGCTACTTTGGGGACCATGTCTCTACAAAGAGAGGCCTGTGGAGACTTTCTGTCGGATTTCAACCACCACTTGAATCTAGATCATTGCTTGGAGCAGAGTGACTTTGAGTAAAGATTCCCTAAGTGAATAAGTAAGCATGAAATCTTCAGCAGAGGACTGAATAGAAGAAGAAAACAGTCAACATCAGCACCTGGCAAAGCCACAGACGCATCCCTTTCTCCCAGCTCTGATTCAGACATCACCTGGCTTCCTTGGTGGAATGGAACATGGATTGGAATTCTCACAGTTCTGGAGGTGGAATTTTCTCATACTGCACTCTGGTCACAGGGACCACTGGGGGGTAATTTGCCTCGTGTCCAGGTACAGGTGCACACACATTCAGCCTGTTTTCTTGGAACACTCTAGTCTGTCCAGGTGACTCCAGCTGTTCCACAAGGCCTAGTTCTCCCAACCCAGCCCTGAAGCAGGCACATACTCCCCTCGATGATGTCTCCTTATAGCTTCTCTTCTTCTCCCTCCTTTTTTTCTACTTTCTTCCTTGGGTGTAGGCAGTCATTTGTCTATAGATTTCATTTCCTCTGAGCTGGAAGCTGCCAGCAATGTAACGCATGGGAGTGCTTTTACTTTCTAAAGTAAACATTTAGAGTTTCCAGACTGTCAAATAACCTAATACATTTCCACTTGATTGAGAAATAGAGGGAGCTGCGGAGATGGCACAGGTGGAAAACAAGCGCAAGGACCTGAGTTTGATCCCTGGAACCAACATAAAAAAAAAAAGCCACAGTGACCTGTTCTTGTAATCCCAGCAGTAGGGACTGGAAACTGGAGGATCCCTGGAACTCACTGTCCAGCTAGCCCAGCCTACTTGCTGATTTCCAGATTTGGTACCTGTACAGACCTGCACACAAATGTGAACATGGGCACACAGAAGCATTCACGCATACATGTACGCATACTTTAACACAGAGAAAATGTCAGAGGGGGGAGATGAAAGAGGAAGAAACAGAATATTCTCAACACCTAGAAGTGACATGAAGCACCTGCATGTTCCTTCTCTTTATTCTCTTGCTCCTTTCTCTGACTTCTGATTTCTAGATGAATTTTGCCTTTTGGGGGATGGATATAAGTGGGCCTATGTAGCAGGTGCTTTTGTGGGAGTTTTTGTATGTTTTGATTCAACACATTGTGCAGTCTCTGCTGCTGTTACATGCAAAGGCACTCCGTTTATTTCCATGTTACCGATGAAGAAACCAAGGCTTAGAACAAGGACTCAATCATAAGACAAGGTCCCTAGATGACTTCAGAGCCCACTAGCCCTACCCTACTGTCGCTGGGAATGATTTTTCCACTGCCCCTAGAGTGCCCACTACAGGCAGACAGCATCCCCTTTTCCACACGTCCAGTGGAGTCATGTCTGTTTGGAGAACAGCACTCTCACCCCATTTAACTGCCTTCCTCGTTCTCAGATCCCACCCAAAACCCTCTTTATTTCCCCAGCTCTTTCCATCCTCTACTTTGATACAAAACCTTTCCCAGTTCCACTTGCAAATACCACCCTAGAGAAATCGCATCTATTCTGGGAGATTCATTTATGCTTTCACACCGGGGCTGTCTTTCAACACAACTGAATGATCCTCTTCAGGACAGCTTGCCCCCTCCAGTCACACCTTTCCAATGCCACAAGGCGCCTGACTCACACCCCTCCGCAGGGACGCTCGATGGTCACATGATTTCACTCTTTGCACTGTTGGCAATAGATCATTCAAGGCAGACAGTACTGCTAAGAGGGATCGCTCTTGCCTGCCAGGGTCCACTGGGTTTACCAACACTTTGGTGTAAGCTTCTTCAATGGGGATTTAATTTAGATAATTTGGACACCAGATATTTTTTTTAATCTATCATCCTGGTCGCATTACCTCTGGGTATAGTGAACACAATCCACGGGCTATTTAATCAGGAGTTAAGTGAGGGTGTCTGTGTCTACACGGTGTAATGGTAGAATCCAGTTGGGGAGGCAAGATTCTCAGTCCAGGTGAGTGACTCACTGGGCAACCTTTGAGAACGTTACTTCCTCACTCTGGGCTCTGGAATCCCATCAGGGAAACAAAGGGAATGTGAACCAAATTAGGGAAAAGAAACTTTGTGGGAGCTCACGCAGAGACAGCACCCTCAGCTCTACAAGGCCTGGTCTATTCTAGGCGGGCAACTGTGGCATTTGGATCTGGAGGTTTTGTTTATCAAAGCCTTGGTCCTCATATTGAGGAGGTATTGGAATTTTAAGGAGATGGGATCCAATGGGAGGAAGTTAGGTCACTGGGGCATGCCCCTTGAGGGCAGGACCTCTCTCTCTCTCTCTCTCTCTCTCTCTCTCTCTCTCTCCCCCCCCCCCCCCCCCCCCCCCCCCCCCCCGTGATTCTGGAGCCTCTGCTTGCCAAGCTGTGTCCCCAGAGCAGGAACTTCTCCCTAACTCACACCACAGCACTGTGAAGTTTACACATGATCCCCCCGACCCTGGGGATACAGTCAGGTTTTCCAGCTTCCCCAAGAATCTCCATTTTCTGTAAGGATTGAAGACCATTAACTGATGCAGCCTCTTAGGCCCCAGACTTCCCTAACATTGACCGTCTGTTTCCTTTGTAACAGTCCTTTCTGAAGGGTGGATCACTAAGACTCAGTAAGGAAACACAACTGACAAGGTTCAGGAAGTAAACAAAAGCTACAAGCTTTTGTTTTCTTTGAGAACACTGAGATTCACAATGCCCCAGCCTCAGAGTTAGGTAAGCAGAAAACACTTGTTGGGGAGAGGAGACTTTCTAGCCAGTCCAGCGCAGCCTCCTGACAGCCAGGGACCTTCAGGGATGAAGCTTTCTTGAGTTGTCCCACTGCTGGGCTGTGGGATGTTTCGGAGATTCAGCTGTGTTTTGGTAACCCCCCTTGGCCACACTTCTCATGTTGTACACCCAATCATCAGCCACCCCAATAACTCACTGGCTTCCTCAGCTCAACCTGGGTGGAATAATTTCTTTCCTTCGTCACCCGTACCCTAGCTGCAGGGAACAGACTTTTGTTCTCAGCACCCCAGGGAAAGTCACACAGCACCTGACACTCTGTATCAGCTGGTATGTCCTTTGCCTTTACTGCCCACCCCCGCAATAACCACCAAGCCGTACTCCTCAAATAAAATAACCAGAAAAGGGATGTCTGGCAGAGCAAAGGTTTCTTCACTTGGTGAAAACAGTCTCACTCCGGGGAGAAAGAGGCCAAATGTTCCCCAGCAGAGAAAACGGTCTTAGAAAGGGTGGAGTAAAGAGGAAAATGTGTTATTTGGAGAAGGTAGGGGGTGGAAGGGAGATGCTGACGGGGAAGGCAAGAAGCCACTGTTATTTGAGGTTTCCTGCTGAGTGCCAAGAATGACAACAGATGCAGCTGAGGCGGGTGGGCGGAGCGGGGAAGCTGGAGGGAGAGCAATTCAAATCGCAGGACTTAAGGATCTTACTTGGGTTTCTGGTTTTGCTCATTCTGATTCCTGGAAAGGAGTGGAGCCGCTGGGGTGAGCAGGCGGCCTCTCCTACTCCGCCCCCACCAACCTTCAGAACCTTCAGTATTGCAGCTCAGGGATGGTCAGCGTGTCTTTGATTAAGGCTTAATCACTCACGTCGCACACAGGATTTTGCACTCAGCTTTTTTTTTTTAAGCCTCCATTAAATATTTAAGTAGCTGGTCCCTAGAGCATTTAAATTAGGATTTGATTTATGTCAAATTGATTTACACACTACTTTTGCCAATCAGATCCTGTCTGTAGTAAATGTGGCCAGAAGATTTTGGGGCCAGAAGATTCAGTCTTCCAGTTGTGGGGAAAACCTTGGTAAGGCAGAGGAAGGGTGAGAACTTAAATCGAAACAGGTGGGTTCTAGAATGTTCCCAATTCCAAATTTTTACTTCAGTTTCATTGACTAAGTTGGAGATTCTCACAAGTCAGCTGTTATGGCTTGAATGTCCTGAAATTGTCCCCCCAAGGGCTCGTGTTTTAGATGCCTGGTCCCCAGATGGTGGAGCTATTTGGGAAAGTTCCGGAAAGTTTGGGAGGTGAAGCCTCGCTGGAGGAAGCGAGTCACTGTGGGATATGTTATCTCTGCCCACTTCCTGTCTTATTTTCTGCTTCCTGTCTAGTATGATGGGAACTGCCCAGACTCCTGAAATCAGGAGCCGAAGTCGGTCCACTTTAAGTTGTGTACGCTGGGTCTTGTGGTCACGGACACACCAGCCATAGGGGGCACCCAGTGGGATCTTCATAACCCCTACGGCAGGACTATCCGACTTCAAATGAATCCTGGATATGAAGTTTCCCACTTACAGCAATGCAAAGTGGATAGAGAAATTCTTCCTGTTGCTTTGAGTATCATGGGACTCTTTGCTAAAGTTCATGGTCCCAGAATGTGCAATTAAGCCCATTCATTCTGGCTCACACTCTTGAGAAGTCTTAGAAAATCTCTTTCTCTCTGCTCTTCTCCTCCTCATAACTGTACTGACTGTGAGGTTTTGAGCTCACAGTCCATCCTCACGCTGTATTGTGTCTCTTTGTTTCTTTAACACTGAGAACCCTCTAAATTGTCCTCCACATTGATAGTGGGGACCATGGGGTTCCAACAGATTAGCTAACCTGCTCAAGACCACAGAATCCATGAGTGGTTCAGGCTGGAGTTCAGGCCATGGTCCCTGAGGACATTATTCACAAGTGTAAGTGTGAGGGACAGAGTGGAGCCTCTAATCTATGAGAAACGGAAGCACGCAGGCAGGGGCATGATACACAGTGGCTCACTGTGCTAGACCTTTTGAGACTGGGGGGGGGAGCTGAGGAACTAAAATCTGGTGGTACCTGAGGAAAGGAAGTGGTGAAGACTTCAAACACAGGATCGGGAAATCCTTGGACTTGAAGACATGCTGAGATGGCTTCCCTACTGCCGTGACGATGCCAGCTGGAAGAACTTATTTTCAATCATTCATTTACTCAACATTGACACCATTTGTCAATCACAGGAGGTGAATGTATTAATTTGGAGGTTATTTAATGGCATAGCTTGCATCTTCAGAGAATTTTATTTTAGTCCTTGAGTATATTAAGTTTGGCTGTTAATTTAACAAGGATCCCATTGGTTGACAATGTCCACATCATCACGCAGTATTTACAGTCATTGTCTCTTGACTGTGTGGTCACTCTGTGAGATAGGCTCCATTTTATGGATGGGAAGACTGAGATACAAAAGTCTGAAATTACTTGGTCAAGGTCATATTGCCAATAATTAGCCAGCCGGGAGTCATTCTCAGTTAACCTATTTGTATCGTATCAAACACTTCCCATGATATGACTTGGGGCACAGGGGGCTACAAATATGCTCTCCAATTTTCAGAAATTAAGTAGATGCTAAAAATATAAATTAAAAGCTAAAGGATAAAAAGAATTAGAGAAAAAACAGCAGTAGCTAAAATGACGGAGGGAAAACAGGATAGAAATCCACAGGAATATGTTTTCCTATCTTTACTAGCATTGAACCATAAATTTAGGCAAGAGTCTCCTGAGAAAAATAAAACATCTCAAGTTGTGTTATTGTCATAATTCTTGGTTAGAGAACTTAGCTACTCCTGGGAAATGTGACCAATGATTCTGTTTCTGCTTAAAGAGAGAATGTTCAGCCAGGTGTGGTGGTCTATTCCTGTACTTCCAGCACTCTGGAGGAAGGCAGAGCCAGGAGGATCAGCAGTTCAAAGCCAGCCTGGGCTAAGTAGTGAGCTACATGAGGCCCTGCTTAGATCTATCTAAACAAAACAAAAACCTCCATTGCTCCCTGAACTGTTACAGGCCAAGGACACACCTTGCTGTCTATAGTCCAGGAGTGACTGGACAAAGTGGACATGCATTCCCTCAGTGCTGGAGGCCAGAAATCTAAAATCATGGTGTTCGCCCTAAAATGGAGACAGAGAATGGGGTTTTTCTGTTTCAAGGTGAGTTTTCAGGATGCAGATGCAAAAGCCTGGGACCTGCCCTGTAAAGACCCTGCGTGCCTGTCGAAACCAAAAGTCCCTGGGATCCAAAGGGTGTGAATGAAATCTTCTCACAGACGGACCTAGACGGAAGTAATGGCTTCTACGACAGCTGCAGGACGCACTGAAAACTCCCCGTGTCTAAGAGTCCACAAGTTCCACCTGGTTGCCACGAGGGGCTGGGTGATGGGGTGGGGTAGGACGGACTCTCATGACTTCCGCCTACAGCCAATCAACAGTCAACCTTTACTGCCAGGCACTTGGGACGGGGAGCTGTGTGTGAAGCTTCTCAATGTTCTTGCTAGTTGATCTCATGACTTCCGCCTACAGCCAATCAACAGTCAACCTTTACTGCCAGGCACTCGGGACGGGGAGCTGTGTGTGAAGCTTCTCAATGTTCTTGCTAGCTGATCTACAGCCAGATATTTCTTTTGCAAACCCAGGCACCATATTATCTAGTGAGCCCCAAGCGGAGTGCCCTTCTCTGCCTTTTCCAGATTCTACGGGCTGTACCGCTCCTTGGCTTGTGGGTGCGCCCTCCAGCTTTCGCCCCACGTTCCCGTGGCCAGCTCCCCTCTGTGGTTGTGCCTCTACTCTTTCCGTGACGCTCTCAATCATGTCGTATCATGGTCCCATTTCCTCCAAGATGACCACATTTTAACTTAAATGACATCTGCAGCCATTCTAGGCACAAATGACGCCCCATCCAGAGCTTCTGGGCGGAGCTAAATTACTCAGTTAAGGGAAGGTAGACAGAGAAGGCCTCTCTGAGGAGGTGACAACTTCTCTTGATCTGAAAGCATAGTGGATCCAGCCATCTACAAACATGAGGGAGGGGCAGCGCAGGGTGAAGACTCTTAAGTCTGGGATAAAGATGGCGTGTAACAAGCTTGGGGCCAAGGAAGAGAAGGCGGCAGCAATGCTGGGATCTTAGCATTTCATTCAGCTGGGCTCTGCAGATGTCGGGCAGCGCAATGTCAGGGACTAATTTGGTCACCATGTGCAGCACACCCCACAGGGGAGAACACTGCAAACAGGAGTGGGGGATGTCCTTTAAACCCAGATGAGAAATGCCATCAGGTCTGTCCAGTTCCAAAGCAGTGGAGCTGGAGAAGGTGGGATTAAACTGTGTTTGTCATTGGGAGACTTGTAAATGACTGAATTATATGCTGGGGAGATAAAATGATGATCTGTGTCCCAGGTATTAAATCTGACCTGTATCTATCAACCTGTAGCTGACAATTTTCATTGAACAGAATCTAGTCCTCTTGCCTGTGTCCACACTTACAGTTTAGCCCCATTCGGTTTAGCTGTCTAACGCATCCCACATTTTACAACAACCACCGTGCACTGTGCATGAATTCCCCACTGCCGGGCGCTTAGGTTGGTTCTGATTCCTCAAATTTGCATTGGTGTTTCAACAAAAATGAACTCAGACATTAGTTCAGTTGCTCATTTATTTAAAGACTTTCTTAAACAGAATTTAGGAACACGTCTGAGGCTCGCTCCAGGAGAGAAGGGGTGTAATTGGGGTGCAGAGTGTTTCTACTCACAAGCACTGTGTGTGTGTGTGTGTGTGTGTGTGTATACATATACATTGCACATCCCCATGGTTTCAGCAGCCCTGGGAATGGTCTGTTGCCAAGCAGAAAAGGCCTATCCTTTCTTTCTTCATCAGGACAGTCCCAAGGACTCCCCTCCTGTGTCCTTCCCGCTTCCTTCCTTCCTTCCTTCCTTCCTTCCTTCCCCTGCCTTCCTAAATTTAAAATTTTAGCAAGGCTGAAAGCCATATGCCATCTTGTGTCATGTCTCTAAAAACACCAAGTGACATTTTGGGAAGGGGACCAGACTGCCAAGTGTAGCTTAGATCTGGAAATAGCCCAGTCCTCCTGGAAGACCATTGTCCATCCTGTAATATCTGTCCTTTGATCACGGGCCCAGCAGGAGGAGGGATTATAGCCTCATACCTGCCCTGACTCATTGCTGTCCATCTGTTCCAAATAGTCATTCCTGGTACAGAGACAGAAACAGAGAGGGGATTGGGGAGGGAGATAGGATCTCACGTCCCACTTCCTGTCCCTGCTCCAAAAGCACCTACAAGGAGAAGTCCGTCCATTCTCACTCACAGACTGTGGCAGAAGTGAGAAGTCTGAATACGTAACAAAAGGAATATGCTCCTTAATATACAAAGAGCTTTTATAAATCAAACAATTAATCCTGTTCTACTAAAATAACGAAAGACATGAGAGATCCACAAGAGAGAAACACAAAATAGCCAAAAGAAACAGTCAAAGGTGTGAGCGTCTCATTCATCACTAAAGAAAGATGAATTAGACAGAGGAAAGATGGCTCTGAATGTTAAGAGCACTCACTGGCTGCTCCTGCAGAGGACGCAGGTTCAGTTCCTTATCACCCACACGACGGCTCATGGATGTCCCTGCTGCTGACTGGATGATATTTATGGGAGGGCAAAATTCTACAGAAAAGCAAGCAAGTTAACGGCCCTAGAATGTAACTTCCCTTGAAGTCAAGCCTGATACTTAAAGTAAGCAATGTGTCATTCACACCATCAAGGTGCATCTGAAGCTGTTGGACCAGTTTCCAAGGTTCCCTCTGTTTATCCCACCCGTGACCTGGTGTGTACTGGGAGCGGACAGTGTCACCTCCCATCTGGATGTGAAGGATCCTGGCCTTTTCTCTGGAGGGAAATACATTTTTCTATGTCTCCAGTAAGATTCAAAAGCAACTTAACCAATATTTCAGCCTTTTGTCTTTATTTCAGGCTCTTCTTCTAGTCTGTGAATTTATTGGTCTGCTCTTTTGAATGCGTCCCAGACTTCTTGGAGTTTTTACTTATGCTCATTGATTTTTTTCCTTTGATATCTGTGTACATTAGTGTCTGTGTCTGTCTTCCGTCTCCTCTGCTCGGTCTTGCCTGTTGACAATGCTTTCTGCTGTGTTGTTCATTGATTAACTCATTCTTTCACAGACACAGGAAAAAAAAATCTCGAAGCAGGGGCGGTCTCATCAACAGGGGTTAAAACCTAGAAATGCTTAGAGGAAAAGCAATGCACAAGACGTAGAGGGCTGGGGAGACAGCTCAGTGTGGAAGAGCATTTAGTGTGCAAGCGTGAAGACCTGAGTTTGAATCCCCAACACCCCAGTGAAAATCTGGCTGTGACTGCACGCCTGTGACCCCAGCACGGTCAGAGTTGGAGACAGGAGGATTGCTGGGGCTTGCTGGCTACCAGCCTGGATCCAGGCTCAGTGAGAGACCCTGTCTCAAGGGAATAATGTGGAGAGTGACAGAGAAGTGGACCCCTGGTCTTCCTCTGGCCTCCACACATGCATGCTCAGTGCATATACAACACAGGCATTCAAACACACATGCACACAGAGAAGCGACAGGCGGGCTTTGCAGAGAGCTGACAAAGAACCACAGGGCTACCAAAGAAAGGTAGGGGCCACCACGGGGTTAAAGGAAGTCCGCCCACTGCAAACAGGGCTACCAGGGAAGAAAGAACAGGAGCCCCAGGGAACAAAGATGGGCTTGGCAGTTGGAGACAGATTAGTCAAAGAATAAGAAAAACAAAACTGTGATCGTTATAGTCATTACGAAGTGGAGAGAGATGGGGTGTGGAGAAAGGGCAGGTGTCAGGAGAGAAGCATTTGAAGAAAGCTCTGTCTCCCTGGGATGTTGCTATGACAGGGACATCCTCCTGGGAGTGACGTCATGGGAACCTTGATGAGAAAAATGTATGGGCAAGTGCCAGCTCCAGTGCCAGGTGACAGGGGGTGTGGAGAGCTCCTGGGTGCCAAGCTCTGACTCACCTCTCCGGTAAAGGAGCGACCATGGCAAGCAAATGGAAAAATACTTGCTACGGACCAATGAATGGCTCCTGTTGACTTTCCCTTGTCCCCATGGCTGTACCAGAACACGGTTAAAGTGCATCTCATGAACACGGCTGCTGGAGGCGGCTTCGCTGCCACTTCGCCCTCTCTCGGAGCAGCGGCAAATGCCTGCAGGTACTGATATCTCAATCATAATTAATTTAACTTAATCTTAATTGCAACTGAGAAGTGGGACCCTTGAGCTTAGAAGGATGGCATGGGTGATGGAAGGACCTCGAGACAGAGTGGTTAAGAGACCGGCTGCTCCGCCAGAGGACCTGGGTTCAGTTCCCAGCATCACAACCAAATGTAACTCTTCTTCCGGACTCTGTGAATGACCACACACACACACACACACACACGCATGCACTAAAGTTAATCTTTTTTATTTTTTCTAAGAAAGGGATTAAAGGAAAAGGCTGTCCAGCAGGGACTAGAAGCCGTGTGGGTACCCCTTGGAAAGTCCCCACAGCTGGCAATGTCCTGTATGAGGGGTACACATCTCTAGATTTGATAAGAAGCGTGGGTTCAGAGCACTCAAGCTCCAAGCAAGCGCTGTCAGACACCAGCCCTATGCCCCTTCCTCTTTGCCAATCCGGCCCTCTCCAAACCCAGGGGAGGCCAAGATACAAGACTTCCTGTGACTTGGCCATCTTCTGATTTTCACACAATGTTACTTAAAATGTCAGTGTTTTTGGTTTTCCTGGTCAACACATTCAACATAGTTGGGAATGCATGCCCAGCTTAGTGGTCACCAATGCTGGCGAGTTACCAACCCCAGGGAGTCCTGGCAAGGTCTCGAGAGAATTTTGATCCCTAAAACCAAGAGGAGGGTGGTGCCTATGGCACCCCTTGAGCAGAGACAGGATACAGCTAAGAACCCTGCAGGACTGGGGCAGCCCTCCACATGCAGATTGACCTGAGCGCCCAGTGTCCAGGCTTCTGAGGGCTCTGACTTTTAGCTACTTATATGTCCTTCATTTAGTCTTATCTTAAAAAGAATATATGTTTATATACACACTGAGAGAAAGTTGGAGAATGGTGAAAACTCATTAATATGTAACTTACAGAGACAATTCATTCAGTACGGCCGTCAGCAACCTGCTACACATTCTGTGGGATGGTGTCTTTCTTCAAAAGGTTTATTTATCTTTGTGTGTGTGTGTGTGTGTGTGTGTGTGTGTGTGTGTGAGTGTGCATGCACACATGAGCTGCATGTGTGCTGGTGCCCATGGAAGCCAGAAGAGGACATTGGATCCTCTGCAACTGGAGTTACTGCTTGCTGCATGCTGGGAACTGAACCCCCCACCCCACCCAGACTCTGCTAGAGCAGCAAGTGCTCTTAACCACTGAGCCATCTCTCCAGAGGATTTCTGCACGTGTGCACAGCAAATACGATGCCTTTTCATGAGTCATACTGCCAGATAGCCAGGTTGCTTTTGGTCTCCAGAAGTCTAACCTTTGTCCTAATGCTTTGTTTTTGGCTGTTACACCCCCCCCATTCATTTAACACTTCTCTTAAGGAGCTTTGGCTCAACAACAAACACAGCCTCCAGGAACATAAGGCCGTCACTTCTTTACCACTGGAATTGACATCCAGGCTTGGTCATCAAGAAGGTAGACTTTAGTTTTTAACCCTGATAAATGCTGAAACACCGCCTTCCAAAACTTCTGACCTATACTCCTCCCCGAAATGTGTATGCATCTTGCCGCATCTTCATCAAAGTGGGATATTCTCCCACTAGTTTCAGCCGTTCTGGAGGGTTAAATATGGAAGGTCCTGGCAGGACAAAGATGCCCTTTGCTTTCGAAGGGCTTTCCAGGGACAGCCGGTCCCTTTCATCCTTGACCACTTGATAAGTGTAAGGGGTAGGAGCAACGCAACCCAGAAAGCATTTTTCTGAGCACCTACTGTGTGCCAGGCACAGGGCTTGGGACTTTTTATACACACAGTCCGTCTCCCACCAGCCGAGACTCCTGAGACTCTCCTGAGAGACAGTAAGTGGCTTCAGTGGCCAGAAGATGCCACTACGGAGTTAAGAAGGAAAGAAGGGAGCTACATCCCACTTACCTATCTTATCTTGTCTTCCCTCTACCACAGGGTCTGGTATACAGCAGGCACTGAGGGTGCCTTTGCAATAGAACAGCCTGTCTAGTTCAACACCCCTGAGACATGGGATCCCCAATCCCCCTCACTTTCCCAACAGCCCCTGAGCTTGGAGAGGTGAGGCAGGTGGGACAGCAAGAAAGGGACAGAGACCAATCAGAGTCCAGGACCGTCAGTGCCTGTAGCTGGGGCAGGCAATGGGACCCTGAGGCGGAACAAAACCACTCTGCAAATTCCAGGTCTTTGTTCTGCCCTGGACTGGAGAGGCCTGGCTCTTTCGAGGCTGGAACCTGGAAGTCCCTGGCCCGCCCCAGTCAGTCTACACACCCGTCTCTTCCACGCCTGTAGACCCTCCTGTCTGTCTTTTTATGCCCCGCCCACTACCTGCCGCCTCCCCACCCCCCACCCACCTCCTCCAGTCTCCTGGCTGCCCAGGGCGCTGAGACTGAGGGGGGTGACTGGAAGTTTTTCTCTGGTTGGAGTCTCACTCCTGTGTCTTTGCAGCAGCTGTTAGGCCTGGAGTGAGGCACAAAAGCTTTGCTAATGATTGCGCCTATAACCTGGGAGTGTGCAAGAGAGTGTGTGTGTGTGTGTGTGTGTGTGTGTGTGTGTGTGTGCGTGTGTGTGTGTGTGTGCGCATCCCAGTCTGAGTACAGGGCCACCAGGCTTTCAGCCTCACCCCGCCCCGCGGGTTCATTACAGATTTCTCTCAGTGGCGCTGAGGGCTAGGAGGGGACAGGACCAGATGGCAGACAGGAGGGTGGCTGTCGGCCCTGCCTCCTCCTCCCCTCACCGAGCAGATGCCCTCGGAACGAGGCCCGGAGGCAGAGACAGGATTAGAGGGGGAAACTCCGTATCAATTAGTGTCAAAGGCCGGGTGCTGGTGGGGGGGAAGGGCGGCCAATCAGCTCTGGCTGGTGGGGGAGGGGCCGGAGAGCTGGGTGGAGGAGGGATGCTCCGTTGAGCAACCCACAGGGGCTAAGACAGATTCACCCTTAGATAATTGGGCCAGCACCTGCCTCTCCTCTCCTCCAAGCCGAGGAAGAGAAGGGACAACTTCCATCTTGTCGCCGCTAGCCTGGGCTAATCTTCTTTTCGGGCTGGAATAATATTAGGTGCTGTGTGTCATTAAGTAACATTAGATTTACACAATACTAATAGGCATTGGGTTTTATTAATCTTATTCATATTCTTGCAACTGAGAACATAAAAACTTTTTTTTCCTCGAATGACTAGTGTTAATCTTGCGGCTGAACACTCGGTATGGATAGACACTGGGGTGATCCCCATCTAATCCTCCCAATGGCCCGGCAAGACCTTGGTTTTACAAAGAGCCTGGAGCCCAGAGAGAGAGGGCAGACAGCCTAAAGCCACACAGCCAATAAGGATGGGCTGCTGTTCCCACTCGGCACTGAGCTAAACAAATCGAAAAAGCAGGGCTTTCAGGAATCCTTCTTAGGGTGGGATTGGGACCATATTGGTTGAAAAAAATAGCGCTTCTAAATCCTCCCTTTTTACCCTAAAATAAAACAAATAAAGAGATAAATTTGAATTTCAAATCCTAACACCAAAATTTAAGCTCAGGCTGATTATCCCTGAGCTGTGTGACCTTGGGCAAGTGTTCCAGCCTCTCTGAATTTGTTTATTCTATGTCTTGATGAAGTTCTATCGCAATGGTGGCTGGGCAAATTCCTCCTGCTACATACTTAGCATGAAGTACTATGTGGGTGCTAAAAATGTGGGGGAGATGAACAGAGCATTGTAGTTCACATCTGTGACCTCAGCACTTGGCCGGTTGGGCAGGATTGCCTTGGATTCTAGAGCAGACGAGGCTATCTGGCAACTAGTAGCTGGCCAGGGCTACAAAACAATACCTCAGCCTGTATTATTAATTTATTCTAAGTGCTCAACCCTCCTCCACATTGGTTAAGGAACAGAATTGGGGGCGGAGGTGAATGGGAAGAGATAAATAAGGAGCTTAGTGAGACAGGAATCATAAATCCTGAGATATTCCTCCCGTCACAGGGCGCCGCGGCTTTTTCTTTCTACACCAGTGTTTACAAAGCTAAGAGCTAACAAAAGCAGAGTATATTAACAGGCTCCCCTTTCCCTAGTCCTGCTCAGCCGCATGTTGTGAGGTTTCAGGGCCTGGCTGTGCACACGGGGGCGTCCCACCCAAGCAGGAACTGTCCTGCACATCTGAGGGTAGAATGGGGGAGCAGTAGGAACCAGGGTTCGCATCCCATTGAGACACTTGGCCACTCCCGTCTGCTGGTTCCCGCTGGAATCGAAAACTCCTCGAGGTTCAGGAGCTGCTGGGAAAGTAAGGGTTAAACCACAGAGCAATAAAGCTGACCCCCGGGTGGCCCACTTAGGCGACCATCTGCCGGCAGGCCTGCTGCCAATCACAGGCAGACCCTGCCTTCTGCGGGTCCCTCCCCTCATCCCACACAGCGGCTCAGGGCTCCCAGGCCTAGGCTTCTGATTCTGCAGCCAGGGCCTCTGGCAACCTCCTTCCGTCCCTCCCCCATGCCAGCAGTCGCTCTGGCATCTGCAGGGGTCACCGAAGCCTCCTCGCTTTGTGGTCCCATTTGACCCTAGAAAAGGTGATGGTCGCTTAGTCTCAGACAAGGACCACACTCGTGAGAAAGAGTTCAGACTCCGGAGGGGAAAGGGCGCCCAGCTCCATCCAACACACACAGCCTGTTTCATACCCCCCTGAAGGCAGAAACTCCCTCGGGATAACTTCAGGAGCCAGAGAAGGCTCAAAGCTCCACACCTCATCCCCAAGAGCTAGGACAGGAGCGGCTTGGAAGTTAAGGAGTGTTGCAAGGACCCCCTGGGTCCGGGTTCAAATCTGAGCTCATCTCCTATCGGACTTCTCTTGTTCACCACAGATGACCCCATTACTCCCAGCTCTGACCCCCGAGGTGGGTGTGGGGTGGGGGTGGGGGCCGTCAGGCCTTCAGCATTTCTTCCTCTGCACTTCCACCGGTAATGACATCCCCACAGACCAGAAGACAGGCAAGGAAAGAGTTAAGCTGAGGGGCAGATGGAAGAGGATGGACTCCTCCTTGGAAGCTGCCCAAATGTCAGGCCCAGCAGCAGCCCAGGACTGTTTGCCAAAAGCAGGGAGAGCTCCAGAGCAGATGGGCTAGCCAGGGCACCAGGGGGAATGAAATGGCGGCCACAACTGTAATATCCCAAATTCCTCTGGTGCACTCCTGTTTGCAGAGCTCATTCAAATCCATTATCTTATTGGAATCTCATGACTTCCCTGGACATTCGATGGCTGGCAGCGGTGAGACCCATCTGGCAGGACGAAGCAACCGAGCTCAGAGAGGTTAAGCATTTTACACAAGGTCACACAGCTCATTTGTTGTCAGAAGGCTCAACAAGAGAGTCAGGTCAAATCCAAAGTCAGCCATCCATGCATTTGGAATCCCATCCTCTTGTGTTGCAATCTGGTACCCTTAACGGACGACATCGTGATACAATAGTCACAGCAACACTAATAAAGCCAGTGCCTATTGCTCACTTTGTGGTAAACATCCCCGTTTTGGCCTTGCGTGAGGTTGACGTGACCATCAATTCCACGTTCCAGATGGAGCAGCCAAGGCTCGTGTGATGACCGTCGCTTGCCGAAGGACACAACTTTAGAACAAAAGTGCTCCATCAACGCTCCCATATGTAAAATGGGACCTTGGCCCCTGCAGGCCACAGTTCATCCTGTTCCAAGCTCTCTCCACAGGAAAGTATTCTTCCCAGAACCCCCGGCATCCCCACCCCTGAAGACAGCCAAGGTGTGGAGAGCCCCAAAGTCAGTCCCTTGTAGAACATTTATTGTTTATTTGTTTATATGTTTACCCCAAACTATGCTTTAATGCAACTGGCAAGGCCGCAATATGAAGCCCCCAGAGCCACGGATGAAATTTTATCTTCTCTAGGGGTCTGTCAGGTACCCAGCAACACGGTGGCGTGATTGATGGTGGAGAGGGTGCTTCTCGTATTGCTGAGGAAGAGGGGAATGAACTACAGGGGTAGAGTGTGGTTTGGGGAGAATGGGGGGGCTTCCCTTTTCCAGACACTGCAAGTCATCTCCCTTTCTGCCTCTCCAGCTCCCAGGTTCCCCACCCCCCACCCCCAGCAGGAAGCTAAGTGATCCTGGCAGAACCTTGTCCTGACTCCCATGGGGGCTGACTTGTGAAACAGGCTTGAACCTGACCAGGCTACTGACATCTGGAGCCCTCTCTGGTTCTGCTCCACCTTTTGCCGAAGGGATGTGCTGGCAGCATCTGTGAGCCACAGGACAGAAAGCGGGAGGACTCTGATTGGCACAGAGAAATGCAAAGGAAGTCAGGCCTCTCCAGAAGGCACTTCAGTCAGGAGCAGCTGCCTCACGCCCCTGCATTTTAAGGACAAGCGTGGGGAAAGTTGGCCTCTGCGGGGGCCCCGACCCTCAACATCTGCTCCACGAATGTGTCGGACACAAAGCGGGGCATGCTTAGGATCACATGTCAGATAAAGCAACGCTCTGTAGGAAGCAGAGGACCGCCAGGATCTGGTGGCACAGGCCTCCAATCCCAGTTACGCAGGAGGAGGAGGCAGCATTACCTCAGCATCTCCCTACAAGGAGGACTTTGAAAAGGAAAGGGAAGCAGTGGTCCCAGGACTCTACTGAGAAAGGAATGCAGAAGGGACAAGTTTAAGACAGGTTCAAGACCCACTGGGGAGTTTGGGGGATGAACCTTTTCAAGGTGTTCTTACTTGCTTTCTGCTGCCCATGAAGACAACCCCTTGGTCTTAGCTACGGGGCACCTCATTTTTAGTGGGTGATCTCCCTTCAAAACCTCCACGAGCCTCCAAAAACTCTCCAAGCAGTCTATGAGGGGAGGTAAGTAGAGGAACAGGAGCTGGGAGATATGTGTAGAGCTGCCCCTGATTTAGCCACACAACTAGGGACTTCAACCCTTCACACAGTGCGTGTGTCTGCACGAATCAAGGGTTAAGGATGCCACAGAGCACAGGGGGCGGAAGAGCTGGGACTCAAGATGTGGTGGAATCAGGAAGTTCAGAGCTAAGTGTCCTTGGGCTGTGATTGGGTGGCATCAGTCGTGGGGGCGTGGAGGAGAGGAAAATGGCTCAAGTGGATTGGTTTCATTTATTTGTCTGATTCTTGACCACAGTTGTACCTGGAGCCTGTCTATCGTCCCCCATGTCCTTCCTCCTTGACCCGAGACATGCAAACTCAGCGTCACATGGTGCGTACGACGCCAGGACTGGGACTCAGCCCTCTGCTTGAGTGCCTGTAGCTACGTGGTCTTCAATGGCTAGCGTTGACTCTCTGGGCCCCAGTTCTCTGGGCAGTAAAGATGAAGACAATGGAAACATGGTTGCTGTAGAGGGCGGTTGTGAGGATGAAGCTCTATCACTGAATAAACACTCAATAACTTCCGGGTATATTACCATTAACATTCCCATCAGCTTGGCCTGTCACAACAGGAGCAGCAGCCCTCCATGGCGAGGGTTGACATCAAACCCAGAACTGAGAGCTGCTACTCGCACAGGGGCCAAAGCATCTAGGTGACTCAGAGTCCCGATGGTGGCTGCTATAATTCAGAATGGGACGGAGACCGAGGCTGTGTTGTGACAAGGTTTGTCAGCCACTCACATGTCCCCACGGGACAGATAACTGTGATAAATAGTTCCAAAGGAAGGCAGGTGTATTTGGTTCCCTGTCTCTAAGGGGTTGGTTTTTCAGAAGGATTCGTCTATGTCTGACTCCGTCACTATGGGCCTGGGGTGAAGTAGAGCCCTAACGAAGAGAAGATCTCATGGAACACGGCTACTCACCTCGTGCTAGCCAGGAAGCCTGGCTTCTCGTGGCCCGCTGTCTCTACCCAGGCTCCATCTGCTAACGGCCTACGACTTTATCAATGTGTTAACTGAAGGAGTTAGAGCCCTCACCAGACACCTCTCAGCTGGCAGCCAAACCAAAGTAATGGTATGTGAGCCTTAGGAGGGACATTTTTAAACCCAAAACATGACATATGGGAAAGAAAGATCTTACTAGAATAGTCATAAATGCTAACGTTACCATTCTTATGTCATTGACTCGCTCAACAAATGTAACATGGACCCTATCACTTAGGCTTCTATGGTAGTAACTGCTCAGTCACTGGCAATTCTAATGCCCAGGCTCTGAATCTCCAAGAATCCGGGAATAAAAAAAAAATATTTCTCATAACCCAAGTGCTTTTATTTTTGGACAGGCTCTAATTGTATAGTACATAGCCTGGAACTCTCTGTGTAGACCAGGCTGGTCTCAAGCCCACAGAGACCCACCTGCCTCTCCTTTCCAAGGTTCTGGAGTTAATGATGTGCATCACCAGGTATGAATTCTAGATGCTTCTTAGGGAAAAACGAGCTTTCACTCATCTTGACATTGTAAGCACCGAGCACTGTGACCAACTCCTGATACATTTGTACACTGAAGGAGCAAGTGACTATGTGGGTCACCAATGTTCAAATGCCAGACATAGACAAGAGAGGTACCACTCAAGGATCAAAAAGCAGCTGGGGTATGAACAAATAAACAAACAAAAAAGAAGAAAGAAAACCAAAAACTTGGAAAAGTATTCGCTCATAAACATGGCAACCTGAGCTCCATCCCCAAAACCCACATGAAATCAGCCCTGCACTTTAATTCCAGCACGAGAGAGACAGAAACACACAGAGAGAGAAGAGAGGAGAATATAGTCATTCAATGAACTCTAACACTATGTTGGGTAACTGAACTCGGTGCTTTGTCTATTATCGCTCCTGAAATGCTGGATGGATTCTAAAAATTCCTTAAGTTTTAAATTGCAAGTCATGTGATGAAATATGATTCCACTTCACCTAATTCTGTCTGGGACATGAACCATTCCTCGGTCCAGTATATCCAGGCAGTATACGCTACCCCTTTCCCATCGGTCACTCAGTAGCCGCCACCACAACGCTGTCAATCACAATGCTGCATGTCAAGTGACCTTAGTACTCTCGGTACCAAAGAACGAGCAATTATATGTGTCCTTTTGGTCCAAATGTGTGTGCATGGCCAGGAGGTACCTCATGGAGACCCAGAATGCTCCTTGGCAGAAAAGGGGTGTTGGGAGATGAGGCTGGGGTTCCATGGCTGGATCACATTAGGCACTGACTTAGGTTATATTCAGAAGGCCAGTTGTCCCCATTCCCAGCTGCTTCTTGAGAAAACTCACAACCAATGCACAACCCAAGGATAGAGCTACGCATAACTAAATGGTTTATAATCAAAAAAATATATGTTTCGATAGCAAACAGATTTCCCCTCTTCTTCCTTTGTGTTTCCCTTTCCTAGAGACACCTGCTGTGCTTAGAACAGTGGTGCCCAGCTATAGCCTCTGCGCTGCTCGAGCAAAAGTCAAATCAACAACTCTGGGATCGTTACTACAAAGCAGTCGTTGAAAACGTGGGATCCACTGCTGTCGGTTATTAATTCATTGACGATATTTGATTTCTCTGTTCCAGTATTTGGCTTTCTCAGGGGGTCACTATGCTGGGAGTCAAGAGTGCGTTGCTAAAAGTAAGCAATGATACTCTGGTTGTAGATACAAGGGCAGCTCCGGCCAGTCCCCTGGCAATTGCTCACATCTATCCTTAAGGAGAGCCAGCTTGGGAAGTATTGCTTTCTCCTGTAAGACGGCCCAAGGTGTGAGACTGGCTAGGTCTCAGTGTTGCAGTACAGGTCTCTGGTGTGTGCACTGCCAGGCTCATTCAAAGTCTCCATTCTGCACAGTAGCCTTGGGGAGATGGATGTGTCCTATTCTGTGGCTGATAAAATGAGGCTTGAGCGAGTGACGTCCCACAGTAGAAGAGCCCTCGCTGCACTGAGCATCAGATTCCGTGGGTACGGCACAATGTGTCATGTGCCAAAGTACCACACAAAGCTCAGCCCAGGGCACAGCAGAGAGGTTCTTCCCAAAGCCAGGCATTATTTTAAAAATGTTTATAAAGGCAGCATTTCATCATACAGCCCTGGCTGTCCTGGAACTCTCTATGTATACTAGAGGCTGGTCTTGAACTCACAGAGATCCACCTTTCTCTGTGTCTCTACTGCAGATAAGATAAATCCCCCTTAAGCTTCACACGGGCAGGACACAGCTGGGGAAAGAGACAGCAAGAGAGAAGCAGGCCCTAGAAGTCCGCACGCCCCCACACCTCCTGCATGGCACTCAGGTGATCCAGGTGAGAGAAAGCTGGCCCTGTCCAGACTCTAAGTTCCCGGGTCCAGCAGTGGATCCGGCTTCTGCAGCCTCCCAGCACCCTGCTTGCAGTACACCAAGCCAGAAATAGCGCCCGGATGCGGGACGTGTCCTCGTCACTTGCCTGCGGCGATTGTGAAACGTGAGCTCTCAGCTCAGCATCCTCGTACTCAGCAGCGAGCAACCTGCTCTCCAGGCTCTTCACATCCTACCAGAGAACTCAAACAATCTCGCCCTGCCTTCCAAGATGGTTTCTCAAGTCTTCTGAATGCCGCCCTGTTTTCAGCTTCTCCGGCACTCCACGACTCAATAAACACTGTCCGCCCAGCATGTGCCAAGCGTTCAGCTAGACGCTTTCCCGGTCCATGCATAGCTAAGGCCTTTTATCTTCTGAACCCCACCACAGCCCAGGATGTTGAACACCACACCGTATATATTCACAGTTCCCAGTAAATATGATCTGGGGAGCACTCATGTCCTGAGCCCTGTGCTCTGACGGGAGTAAGGAGATAAATAAGACAAAGCCCTTTGGTCAAATACATACACACACACACTGATTAACATGTTCCACGATGGCTCCTCTATTGGCACTTCTATTTCTCAGCCTAATGGTTTATGTATTTAACAGTAATTATCGGAGCTGGTTGGCCACTGACTAGCTTCTTTAGCTTCGGGCCAATGACATCACCTTCTGAGAGACTGTTTGCTCCTCTGCCAAGTGTGGTGTGGTAGAGAAAGGGCTCCCGCTATGTGCATAAGACGCTCCATGGTGCCGGCAGCACACATTGTAGGTCTTCAATAGTTAGCAGCTGATAGGAGCCTCCAGAAAGCACTCCCTTTTCCAAGAAAAGGAAATGTATATCCTGTGGCTACAGCCTCCTTATCCCACAAGAGTGACAGACATCACTAATGGATCGTAGATACAGCCCCAGAAGCTACCTCAGCACAGTGCTGCTGGCAGACATTATTAGTTGATTGTAGCTGCTAACCATCTTCAGAGTCCTGCCGCTCTGCTCTGTTGTGAGCTGCAGTAACATGGTTCGGCAGCCTGGCCTTTCACCCTAAGGAATATTTCATTCCTCTCAGAGTGCTCACCTTGGGGGTTGGGATAACTGTTCCAGCTGCTGAGTTGTGTGAGCCATAGGCTCAGGTGCATGCATCAAAGGCCCATTCAATGTAGGTACCAAACAATGCGCTCCAACAGCACCGTCGCATCCATTCTCCTGACCCGCTGTTTAACTTGGAGAAGACAGTATTTATCTTCAGATAACTGTACTCTCTCTCGAGATACAATGAGTCTCAGAGGGCCTAGGGGCTGCTCAGGGGGTCGCTGCATATGCAGTGGGGTAACACTCTGAGCTATTAGCCTCGGTGGACTTCCTTCTCTCTGTTTCCCCTATTGTCAGGCCAGGGCTCTACCATCTCTGCCCAAGGAGGCTGTGTCAAGGCTGTAGACAGGAAGGATGTGAGCATGTCTCAGTTTTTGCTTTTCTGCAGCCCTTCCTTGGGGAAGGCAACTTAGAGAAGAAAGATTTCCCCTGAACAAAGAGATTGCTTCTAGGGGGAGGGGGTGGTGGGAACCAGTCAGGTGCCACATGGAGAGGGATGATGGACATCACCATGGTAACATGTTTCAACTGATAACCAAAGGCTTGAGCTCTTACCAGGCTTGGCAACCTTGGGCAAATAGAATACCCTCTCTGAGCTTGTCTTCACTTGCAAGATGAAGACTGTTTTCAGTGATGTCGAGTGTGAGCATGAGTGTGAGTGTAAGCAAGGGGAAGCAAGTGGTAAACCCTGGTGCTTATGAAAAGTTTACCTGCTCCACTGTTTGCGCTGTATGTGTCTCCCTAGGGTGCCATTTTGAAGTTTAGCTCTGGTCAAGAACACTTGCTAGAGACAACTGAGCCATGATGAGAATTTGCGGCTCTTGCAAGGAACCCGGTCAGCTTCCGGCACCTACATGGCACCTCACAATGGTTATAGCTCCAGGTGCGGGGGATCCGATGCCCTCTTCTGACCTCCATGAGCATCAGGTGTGCACATGGCAGACATGTGCAGGTGAAGCACTTGTACATGTAAAATAAAAACAAATAAGTCTTTATAGGAATAATAGCTAACACCTGCTGTCTCCTTCCCCTGAAGACTTATCCCATTTTACACTGTGAGCATGGAGCTTGGATGAGTTAAGCAACTTGGTGAAGGCCACGCCTTGCAGGGATCAGCATAAAGACTGTAGTCCAGGTGAGACTGTGACCCCTGATATCATCTTCAAGGTCCCCAAGGCTCCATAGGCCTCTTTCTAGAACAGGGATGTCTGGTCCTCCTTATGGGTGATTCCCAGTGCAGAAGGGACCATCAAGATACTGCCACTTACCCAGCCCCATGAAGTGAGCCTCAACTCAAGACTAGCCCTTCCTCTTTCCTCTGAGCCCTGGAGAGTCACACAGAAGCAGGGTGGCAGGACAGGGGAACCTTGGTGACACTTGGAGTTCCATACCTTCACCTTAACTGCAGTCCTCATGTTGACCCCTGCAAGGCCACGGCCTTTACCGAGTCGCTTAAATCCTCCACATTCTATAAAATCGGGATGCTGATGCAGAGCGTTGGGGCCGGAGATGCGGTGAAATTATCGCTGTAAGTTACCTAATGCAGAGCCTGCTTTATGCACGGGAGAGGCCCACAGCTGCATTGTGTAACTGCTGATTTGTGTGACCTTGTCCAAGTCACTTTGCTGCAGGTCGTGGCCTTGGTTCTGTTTGTGACAGTGGTAACTTCCATTCTGTTTCCTGATGGCTAATTATTTGTAAAAATATCTCCCAAACACAAATGTAAGAACCTTCGGAATGGAGTCATTTTATTAATTGTTAGGCTTTGTGTGTGATAGAAGATCAATGCCAGGTGAAGGCATGGAAAAACAACCTAAAGGCAAATGTGAAAATCCCTTGACACAGGTTTAAGGAAAGGACCATGAGAAGTGTTGTGATTTTTTTTTTCTGACAGGAATGAAATACTTATAGAAATGAAAATCTCCAGAGCAAAAATAAACCCGAGCAGAAAGATAACCTGGGTCTCTGTGTTTTGGCTGCTGTTTAGGTTTTGAGATAGGGTCTTGCTCTGCACCCAGGCTGTACTTGAACTCCCAAATCTCCTCCTTTAGGCTCACAAGTGCTAAGATTACAAGGGTTCCCCACTATGCCTGGGATGTTAAGTTTTCAGGAAGGAATCAGGATCAGAAGATCAAAGCAAATACTCTGAACTGTCCGTCAGCTTTTTATTATTAATTAAATAGATAAAATAGATCTCAATAACTATTGGTTGGATAGGAAGAAGGATAGATGGGCAGGTGGGTGAATGGCTGAGTATTTAAATGTGTGCATGGGTGTGTGCATAAGTGAATGGATGGGTGGAGGAGTAGTTGGGTGGATGGATGGATGATGAATAAGTGAATGGTGGATGAATGAATGAGTGGGCAGGTAATGGATGAGAAAGTAAATAGATGGCTGGATGGGTGTGTGCATGAGTGAATGGATGGGTAGATGAATAGTTGGGTGGATGAATGGATGGATAAGTTGATGAATGGGTTAGTGGGTGGGTAGGTAAATGGATGGGTAGATAGATGGGTGGATGGATGGATGGGTGGGTGGGTGGATGGATGGATGGGTGTATGGATGGATGGATGGGTGGGTGGGTGGATGGATGAATGGGTGGGTGGATGGATGGATGGGTGGGTGGGTGGGTGGATGTATGAATGGGTGGGTGGGTGGGTGGATGGATGGATGGGTGGGTGGATGGGTGGATGGATGAATGGGTGGGTGGATGGATGCATGGATGGTACATGGGTGAGTAGATAAATGGGTGGATAGAAGGGTGTATGACTAGATGGCTGGGTGAATGGATAGAAAACAGACGGTTTGAAAGCATATGAATACCTGGAGAATGAATACATCTACATATTGGATGAATGAATGAATGACTAAATGGATAAAGGGTAGATGGGTGGGAGGACAGGATGATGGGTAAATAACTAGATGGTGGATAAATGATCAATGGATATAAGATGTATCATGGAAGAATGTACAAGAAACAAATGAAGGGCTGGGTTCATTTCTCAGCAATCATGAGGAATCATGCATGTAAAAAATGACAATAACTGCCCAATATCTGTGCCTAGGTGAACTGGCCTGGGGTAGATGGTGCCTAAGTGAGTTAGCCTGGGATAGGTGGTCCTAGTCAAAATTTACTTTCCTTGTCTCTATTTCCTGAGAAAACTGTGACATTAACGTAAGCATCAAACTGACAAGTCCCCAAAAGAAGCACCAGGCGATGCCAATGAATGGATATCCTGAGCCAGGTTCTTTCCCGTGCTCCACTGTGGCACCAAGATGGAGCAGGATGGAGTTATACGTTGGGTAAGAAAGCAGCTTATCCAGAGCTTCCATGTTTCCATATGGTGCCCCAATTTCATTCCTAGGTCTGATAAGCAGAATAGGTATTCCAGACTGCGTAAGGTTCAAACCCTACCTCTCACATTCCTAACTGTGCAGACTCGGGCCACCTGCCTTCCTCCCTGATCTTCTCATCTACAAAACGTCACAGTATCTAGCTACTTCAAAGGGTGACTGGCTGCGGAGAAAATATTTTCTCAGGGTTAGGCAAACACCGAGCACTCAAAAACTATTATCAGTAGTTATAATTATGTCACTTGATGGATTTTCCCTTATACTGTGTGACTTGGGCAATGCCCATGACTGTCTTTTTCCACCTGCATAGTCAAGCATAGACCTCTCCAGTTCTCAGGCTGAAGTTTTGTCCCATTGGGGTAAAACCTCAGTGTGTCCTACGTGTCTCTCTACTCTGTGCCAAAATTCTCTTTGGACATGGACCTGAGTGGCTGGGGGCAACCATTTCTGAAACTTAAGTCCCATCAAGAAACAATAACCATTCCATTCCTGTATTACAGGCCAGACTGCTTGGCTTAGGGGTAGCTAAGGACATGCTTGTGGCCACACAGGTTAGACCAGAGCCCTCCCAGCTGCACAGGCCCCCTCCCCAGACACTTAATGGGCATTGGTTTGGTGAACAAGAGCTCACGCTTTCTTGTGGTGGGGTGGGCAGAGGGCTGGGGATACAGAGTGCAAAATATGGAGAGCTATAGCAGGTGGCTCTTTGGACCTAAGTGTGGGTGGCAAACATCAGCTATCTTTAGTAATAAGTCACCTGAGCCATAGCTGGGATCTCCACGATACCTGGTTCAATCTGAGACCCCAAGAAAACATCAGACACCTCCATCGTCATTGGGACCCTAGTCTCAGCTCCTGATCTAAAACCACTGCGGGAGAATTGATGAACTGATTCATTACATGCCGGCCCTTTCTGGAGGATGAGAAGATACCCTAATGTTTACAGGGACAGCTCTGGCATACAGCCTATTCAGTAGCTAAAGGTGCCTGGGTCATTTCTGCCCTGACTCTGTGGGTCTACACTAGAAGTACACCCCTTGGGTCCAGGGACTTTGTAACTCCGAGGGATGGAGAAAAGAAAAACAATTTGGAACAAAAGATCTGCTGCCTATGTCTATGTCAGATTAAGACCTCAGTTTCTCTCCCGTGAAATGGGCGTTGAGATTGATATTTACCGCTTCGAAGGCTGAGTGACGCCCAGAGTGGCGTCCTGCCTGACATCAGGATGAGAATGCGCCGTGCCTCGCGGTCTAACTTCAGGCAAACCGTTCCACAGCTCGGAGCTTCATTTGTCTATATTTGTAAAAGGGGAAGTCAATCAACATGTTTCCCTCTTTCCCCCTGGGGGACCGCTGAGCTCTGTGATGTCTTGGGACCGATGTCAAGTGGCATGTCTGTCAGCGGCGGCTCTTGGGCTTCCTTTCTGATGTGTTCCGAAATGCTTGCTCTGTATCTCCGTCTTCCTGTCCCTAAATGACCGAGGCTATGATTCAGCTCCTGCAATGTGCCCTCTGGGCTGCCCTCTCAGCTGACCGGACTGATCCGGGTGACAGTGGTGCAGGAAGGGTGGGAGAAAGTGCTAGAATGGTAATGGCCTCTCATTTCTGTTCCAGATGCCCTGTTACATGGCCTCCGGTCCACACAGCACCAGCGCTCAGACACCTGCCACATCTCTGAACCTGCCACCTGGCTGTAGGAGGGAGGCCGGGGCAAGGGAACTGGACAAACAAAAGCACATTGTCTTCTGCTTCTGGAAGCTCTGAAACTTGATGCCCCAAACAACAGCCTAGCTGCTCACCTGCTCTGCTAGGCATAGTCTGGGGGCAGGTGGGCATCTTACCAGGATTCCCCAGGCAAGTCAGTGGGCAGCATATGCCACAGGAGGCCCTGAAGGGGGCAGGAAGGGGAATGCGGTGGCAATAGAGGACTGGTGTTTGGTCTGCTGACTGCAATAGAGATGCTTGTCCAAACCAGAGACTCTGGCACTGAACCCAGAACTTACAGAACTTACAGAGTTCTTGAGACAGAATCTCACTATGTAGCCTCGGTTTCCCTAGAGCTCACTATGTAGATGACAGTTGTCTCAAACTCACAGAAACACACATGTCTCTGCTTTCCCAGTGCTGGGATTAAAGGCATGGGCCACTACACTCCACTTTCTTCTTTGAAAGGTTTTTATCTTTAATTACATGCGTGTTTGCATGGTGGGGCTATGCACTTGTCGGTGTGCAATGCCTGTGGAGGCCAGAAGAGGGCGCCAGGGCCCCTGAAGCTGGCATTACGTGAGGTTGTGAGATGCCCAAAGTAGATGCTGGGAACCGAACATGGGTCTCCTACAAAAGCAATACACACTCTTAGCTGCTAAGCCATTTCCCTAGCTCAGGGTTTTGCTTTCTCCTCCCCCTTTCTCATGGCGTATCTCTCTCAGCAGGAAAATAACGAAACGTCACTATGCCCTGTATTTATAAATTACATATTCATTCTGCTGCTACGCACATTCGAAATCGTCCTCAGCCTGTAAATGAGGGCAACGAAGGCCCCCAGGCGCTTTAGCGCCACCGTTGTGGTACTGCCGTTCTGTGTACTTCTGTTTCCTGGTCTGCGCTTTCGGTGGCATTATCCTTGCTCATTCCTCATACGTTTAGTTCCTGTAATAAATTCCAGGATCCCACAAGGACTGGGAAAGATGTCGTACCTGGCCTCTGTGGTTCAAACTGTTCTCCTCTGAATCCCATAGAGGAGCATTGCCACTTCTGAATATTGGCGATTGTGCTGATCAGCTTGGCGTCTTTGTAACAAACACCTGAGTTCATTAAAACTCACAGAAGGACTCATGGTTTTCTCTTTTTACCACGTGGATCCCAGGGATTGAACTCAGGCCATCGGCCTTGGCTGAAAGTGCCACTAAGCTGTCTCTCTGGCGGCGCCTCTCTTCCCACAGGCTTGCAGCTGTCATTCAGACTTCCAGAGATCTAGCTAAGTTTAACTTTTAATGAAGTCAGTGAACAGGGACCCATTGGTAGGTGTTGCTGCTCTGTGAAGCTGCCAACTAAGGGAGTCCCTGCCTGTGACACATTTGTGTCCAGAGGATCTTACTACTTGTTGTGAGCAGACACCTGTGGGCATGAATTACTTAATAACTGTTTTAGGCTTCAGCACATTCCCGTAGTTGCTTTGGCTTTGTTTCTATGACATCCCAATTAGAAATTTTGTTTCATGGAACTTCATAGTGTGAAAACTCCCTCTGCAATATTTCAAGGTGAAGGAAGAGAGAGAGAGAGAGAGAGAGAGAGAGAGAGAGAGAGAGAGAGAGTACAGAGCCTGGAGACTGCTTCTAAGTGCAAGGAGCAGCCCAGGTGTTTACACACCAGTCTATGAGAGAGAGACAAGACTCATCCACTGACACCATGGGAACAAAATTTACCACTATGAGAGTCAGGTCAAAACAGCATCCTTCTCAGTGCTCCCATCAGATGTGACACAGTCAGAGAGCCTGGAAATGTCACTGCTTCACTTTAAGACAGGAAGGAGCCTCCCTGTTCAGAGTCACCCCTGGCTGCATTGGAGTTGGGACAGGAGCGGTTTGAGATGGGGACCTGGGCTGCCAGCACTGACATCTCCCTGGGTGTGGGAGGTTAGGAATTGAGAGCCTAGGGACTGTTTACCAGGCTCACGAGATTCCCTTGATCTTACTCCTGTTGGGAGTCTTGGGAGGCATCTTCTACAGCCAGGACACCTTCTCTCCCTCGATTGTTCTTCAAATGTCCTACGCAGCTTCCACCCCAGGACCTGTCCATCACTGTTCCCTCTAACTCAAATACTTGTCCCCAGCTGTCTTCACAGCCTGCTCCTTCTCATCCAGATTCTCCACAACTGTATTCCACAAAGAGGCTCCTCCCCTCACCCTACACCCTTTCTTCTCTTTCTTACAGGGCTGACAGTCACCTGACCATATATTTGTTTATTGATTGGGTGTTCATTCCCTGTCTTTTTTTTTTCTTCCATAAGAACAGGGACTTCTGTTGCTCAGTTGCTACTGTATTTACTGTGCAGTATCTCAATAAAACTGTTGAAGGCGTGAATGAGTGAGAATACAACTCAATGCCACTGCCAAATGCAGCTGTTTTTTGCTTTGCGCATTCCTTCCCCTGTTGGCAGTGCCACCTTCGATGTCTGTGGGCTCTCTGCCATTCCCCCCCACATCATCACTGGTTGTCTGAAGAACACAGAATGCATTTATATTAGCTATCTAGACCATGAAAGACAAGAAACCTAATGGCCCATACCAGAGACAGTGCCCTTGAGCCAGCGGCAGGGGGGTTGGGAATTTTGTATTACGGGGGCTGTTTCTTTCCGGTGCCCCCCCATGGGTGATGCTGTGCCCCCCCCACAGGAGACACATACTCTATATGGTTTTGCCAGCTTTTACTCTTGGAAGAAAAAAAAAAGGCCTCTGAGACCCTCCTGAGCACAAAGACCCCATTCCTTCCCCCTCATCACGCCTCATGGTAGATTAAATTAATGGAAAAATAAAGTCATATCCATTTCACAAGTCAGATACCTAAGGAGAACTGTGGACATGAGCAAGTGTCCTGTGCTGTGCTGAGGATCTCTCCCTTCTCTGTTGGAACCATATTCCTGTACCTTCATGTCCACCCCATCGGAGTACAGAAGCCCAACCACCTAGAGCCCTGCATTTGCAGGTTTGTGTCTCCCTTTCCGAAAACGTGACACCCTTAAAGAGAGAAGCCACATTTTACTCAGCTTTTCCTCCATGATGGGCCCAGGTTGAAGGAATAATAAAAGCTGTGATTTATTATTGATAACAAGAACTAACACGGAATAAGTCGTTACCTCTTGCCCGGCAGTGCTATGCATAAATGAGCTCATCCGGTCCCCTCAATGGTTCTTTGAAGTGGTTGCTATTATTAGCCCATTTTATGGATGAGGAAATCAAGATGGAGGTCGAGTCACTTGCCGAAATTCTTCTAGCCAGCAAGTGCGTGTAGGCAGAAAGGAGAACCGCTGGTTTGGCTTCTTTGCCTGGCAGATTCTGCACACGGCTCCGCGGAGCTCAGCCCCTCTGGAGAACCACAAAGCCATGTGCAGAACTGAACAGAGGGGCTCGATTGTGTAAGGTCCGATGCACACACTTATCACCCCAGTGCTGTGGAAGCAGGGACACACCACTCTGCGGGTGCACTACACGTGTGTGCACACACCTGAACACACACATATGCATACACACACGCATAAACACGCACACAGAGACACAACCACAGCCACAGACACAGAAACACAAACAGGGTGGGGCAGGCACCTTGCTTGCACACACACACTTGTACGCATGCACAGAGCCCCCCCCCCCGAGTATTGACATAAAGGAGAGCAATGCCAGGGAGTCTGAGCACCCCATTAACATCCTCTCATGCCTCAGCAGTCTTCAGAACAAGTCACTGAAGAACTCTTCCTAAGTCCCAGCCAATTCTACCTTGCAGGAAGACAGATCCAGCTTTTAATTTATTGTGATTTTGTACCATGCCTGATGTATTTGTGGAGCCCAAGATCCATGAATGGGGCCTCTTTTCTTCTCACAGAAATTAGGGTGTGGGGAATGCTAGAGACCCACAAGGCTGATGGCATCCAATCTAAACTACTGACCTCTGGTGGATGGCATGCCTACTCCTTGCCAGGACAGACATCTTTATCTGGGGAGCCTCACCCTGACACCAGGGAGAGTTTGTTTGCAGCGTGTGTCCTTCAGCAGCATCGGTTAGAACCCTCAGAGTGTCAGATAGAGGTGGGGCTGGGAAAGAGTTCAGCTTCCCCTAGGTTGGAGCCTTGCATATGTCTATCAACCCACCCAACACCCCCTGACCATCTTTAAAGCTACCACATTTGCCAAGCACACACAGAAGAAATGTCACAAAGGGTCTCTCCACCACTAACTCCTGTATGCCGTTCAACACATTTCAGTCTTTCAAATGGGGAAATGTTTGACCCCAACGATATCACTCTCTTCCCCCAGAGGAGCGTGTGTTCATGATCAGGGCAAGCATTTTCTGTGACCCTCAGAACATTGGCTCTTAACCACGGTTGTCAGAAAAGCATCATCCAAATGCCCCTCATACTGATCTCACGTGGAGTCAGCACAAATGTGTTAACCGATTGCTTGGCACTAAGGGGAGTCTCAAATTAAATGGTTCAAAGGCATTTTTTTTCCTGCTTTACAGTTTGGCCATCTTTTCCCTCATGCAGTAAAACCTCCAACAGTTTGGAATTTATGAGCCTTTGGACAAGGACTGGGCTCCAGTCTGGAGTATTCTGCATGAAAAGGATTTTTGAAGAAAATTAATAGCTTGCCAAACAAATAGCAAAGGGAATGCATGCTCTGCTTAAGGGAGGCTGCTGTTCTAGCCCTTAACAAACACTCACGCATCCACAAACAATTCATATGCTAATTCCTAATGATTTTTATATGTTCATTAAATCCCCAGCTACGGCTATTTATCGATATGATTATTATGGTTCGAGCTGCTTTAAAAGCTAGATTTTCGCTGATCAGGAACTTTTTAGGTACAAACTTTCTGAGGCTGAGCTAGATTAACAAAGGAATTAAGGGAACATGACTCTCCTTTGTGGGGGTAAGAGAGGGGTCTTGTGTATGTCCTTGATCTTACTGATTCCTGGGAAGGGGTGTTCCTGTCAGGTGAGCTGTGACTGTGCTGAACCTTGTTCTAGGTTTCTTAGGACTTCCATTCTAAACAGCTGTTCTCATTCCTGCCTCCCTCCCTTTCTCCCTCTCTCCTCCTCCCTTCCCCCTGTCTTCCTTTCTACTCAGCTTCAGATACCAACTTGACACATCCCAGAGCCACCTAAAAAGACATGGTCTCAGTTTAGGAACTACCTCCATCAGACTGGCCTGTAAGCAAGACCTGTGTGGGCATTTTCTCAATGAATGATTGCCAAGGAAGGTCCCAGACCACTATGGGTGGTGCCATCTCTGGGCAGATGATCCTGGGCTGTATAAAAAAGCAAGCTGGGCAAGCCAGCAGGAGCAAGTCAGTGAGGAGCACCCTCCATGGCCTCTGCATCAGCTCCTGCCTCCAGGATCCTGCACTGAGTTCCTGTCCTGTCTTCCCTCAGTGATGGAATATGACTTGGGGGTGTAAGTAAAAACACACCCTTTCCTCCAGCGTCACATATGTGGTCAGTGTTTTATAACAGCAGCAGAGGAGCAAACTGGAGTGTCCCTGTCCCTTTCCTCTTTTCCCCTCTTGATTTCTTTCTTGCTTTTCTTTCCCTCCTCTCCATTCCCTCTTTAGGCGTCTTTCCATGCCATCCTGGCTGATGGTGAACTCACAATCAGCCTGCTTCAGTGACCTGACTGTGGAGTTCCAGGTGTCCAAAGACTGTTCTATAAGGTGTTTATGGAACAGTTCAGAATCCAGATTTCACTGTACCCCACTCCCAACTCAACAACCAGAGAAGAAAAGAGTTACCCTTCCATGCTCGTTAATCTCAGTTGTCAATTATATGAGAACTAGAATCCCCGGGATGGAGGTGGGCCCCGGGACATGCCCATGGGAAACGATCTTGATTAGGATCGTGGGAAAACCACCACTATGGGTGACACCATTCCCTAGGCTGGGGAGACAGAGGGAAATGGCTGAGCCTGAGTGTTATCACTCTCTTCCTGGCTACGGATTCCATGTGATCAGGGGCCTAAAGCTCCCACTCGGTTGAGTTCCTCACCATGTTGTTCTATACCCTTGAATTATGAGCTGAAATCAACTCTTTGCCCCATGAGTTGCTTTTGGGGGGTATTTAAAAGCAAGTCACCCACATGGCGGGGAAACTATGGGCGTGACCTCTGTGTATTAATCTCATCTCAATTTTGTAGGCTGTCCAGAGCAGAACTTTCAAATGTCAATCTTTAGCACTAGTTGAGGGAGATATGAAACAGAACGGGAGACTTTGTGCTTCCTTTTAGCCACTCTGAGCTCCCTTACAGGACAAAGGTCTATCGAGCAAACACTCTATGCCACACACATGCAGAGTTTCACCTGGCTCAGTCCTTCCAGAGGCTGAGGTGGTGATAGGTACAGATTCTATTTTCAAACTGACAAACGTGTTCGGTGAGGCTAAGTTTCTGGTTCAGGAAACGAATGATCCAAGACAGGACCCCAGGTTCTCTGACGCTCACATCAGCACGTAAGCAACCACTACGGTATCTGACTTCTCACTGTGCTCTGCCATCCTGACATCTGAGTCAGACATCTGCCTGAAACTTGATGCAAGAGAAAACTCTTGCCTCATCAAGAATTGCCTCACACAGGGATGGGGTGGGGGAGAAGGGAGGGGCCGAGGAGCCGTTCTACTTAGAAAGCAATTGTCCACCATAAGCATGTTACTATGGAATCAACAACTTAAAATGCATACCCCAATACTGGTACTAAGTTATCTTCAGCCATAGACTTATGATATCCTGGAGAGGCTCATTCAGGGGAGGGACCCTCATCTATAATCAAATATTAAGTGTGTGTAAGCTACAGGATTGGCTGATTGGCTGGTGGTTCGCCCACACCTCCCCCATCTCCCCACAGGCATGGATTGTGCCAATCCTATGACTGAGCTGGGCTTGGGCTCAAGCAACTGAACATTTCTGGTGAGAACAAGTACGCAGCTTGTCTCAGAAAGAGTCGCCAGGGCTCCGCGGAAGCTATGCAGCGTCTCTCTCCCTTTTCTTTCCAGGAGCTCGGGCTTTGGAAGCGTGACATTTCTACCCTCTGGTGGGTGACACAGAAAGCTGGAAGGGAACGGGAACTGACCATTGCTGCTGTATGCAGCTGATATGGTGAGCATGGGAATGATTTGGGTCTTACAGTTACTCTGTTGGAACAAGACTAAGCCAGGCCTTTCTGAGGACTTGGATATAAATGTTCCTTGCAATCTCTACCCGGGATTAGATATCACATCTACAGACCAGAATGTGTTCTACAGAGAGGAGCCGCCAGCCATAGAAGCATTCTCATATAATATCAATCAAGAGCTTATAGAACTCTGATATAAACTGCAAGGGTGTTGACCAGGGAGGTAGAAACCCAGGACATTAAAATACATCAAGGGTGAGAAAATACTGAGGGTGTACGGAACTCTTGTAAAAGTCACACACCAATGAAATGAAAATGAATAAAAGCTGTAGGGCTAGGGTGTCTCTCAGTCAATTCATAGGATCAAAGCTTTTGGCAAGAAAATGGTATGTAGGTAGGATCAGACAGACGACAGTCGACAGACAGACAATAGACAGTAAGGCAGAGCCATGAAGATCCCAAGTGTGGTAACAGTAGGGTCACTTTCTTAAATTAAAACAGCATTGAGAACCTGCTCTCCTCCCCAGTGTACCACTAAAATAGACAGAAGACTGTGGACCAAGGAGTTCTGTCACCAGACAAATTCTCCCTGGTTCCTCCAGCAAGGCCATTTTCTCTGACCAGTGCGGCACTGATGTGCCGGGAGTGGAAGCGAGAAGGTGAAGCCAGTGACAGAAGACCAGGAAGATAAGAGCACTGACGTCAAACTCTCTACAAAGAACCTCTGAGCAAGCAGACGCACACCAGCTTTAATGACATTTGATGTCACCCCCCCCGCCTCTCCAGCCCCATCAGTGGGCTCCCCACCCCGAGCATAAGCTGGCCTCTGCTCGAGGCTCTACGTTCTTCTGGTCCTTCCTGCCTTCTGTCCACACATTCCCCACATAGGACGCTCCATTTGTCTAAAGACCTGTCTGAGCTTCAGTCGGAACAAAGAAAAGTTCCTGGGTGTGGGTTTACTCTTTTCAGATATTTTTCTCCAATCAACCCTCATCGATCCCACACTTGCTGGAAAGTTCAGACTTAGTTGCTGCTAGACCAGGCATATTCTGTCAGGGTCTCTTTCCCAGACATGTTTTCAATCTATTCCCTAATGCAGCCTGCCAGTATTAATCAATCTTGCGAGTGGTCTCCCAGATCCGCTTCTTCCCTTTAACTCTCAGAACCGCTCAGCCATTAGCACCGAAAGATGAGTTTTCATACAGGTTTGATTTTCCCTGACAGAGGGCACAGTCCTCGTCTCAAGCTCCTCTAAGTCTAACGATCTAAGAAAACATTGGGTTTTTCTCTGCCATGGAAGGCTTCTGTGTCCCCCCCACCTCCTCTTTACCCTGCATCCTGTTCTCTTTTTCTTCTGCCTTTCATTTCTTCCCTTATTCTCCCCTCCAGTCATGTTTTAAAAACCTCTACCCCAGAAATACAACTCATCCCAAAGTTCGAAGCCACCAGATGCTTTAAAAATAAAATAAAACTTCCACGATTACCTTCATACGACTTTGAGCTCAGAGACTTGGTTTTGGATGTTGGAGGGGAAAAATATTCAACCCCAGCAGCAGCCTCAGCTAAACATGGAGGAGGGTGCTGTTTGGAGTGTATTTGAAGGAAGAGCATATGGACTTTTGTCAAAACCTTCAGAGCCCACTGGTTTCTGAGCTTGGGTTAGAATACCCTCTCTGAACACTGTCTGAGCTGAGTTCATGCTTTGTACCCTATCCCCCACACCTCAGACCCACCACTGTCTTGCCTCCCTAACCTATGAGGTTGGTGACAGCTGGAAAAGTTTTCAGGCAAGTGCATACCCGAGTCACACCGCCCACCCAAAGAAAGCAAAGGGGTTTTGCATAGGAGGTGTGGAGTCTGTGGGAGTGTTGTTCCCCGCCAAAGAATTCCCGTCCCTTTTCAACAGCCTCCTCCTTACCCAAGCGAATATTTCCCATGTTCCAGCGTGAGATACCGGGTATGACGGACATAGTCCAGGCAATCTGACCCAGCTGCCTATGAACACCTGTCAAGATTCTGGGGCGCAGACAAGAAAAGGGGTAACCTTCCAGTGTTCCCAACTCACGAACGAGGTCATTACCTTGGCAGTGGCTTGCGGGCTGTGATACTGGCAACGATGATGCTCTCGGGACGCGGAGTGGCCACTGCTTTGAAGGTCCCTTTCCAGAACTTCTCAAACAGCTGTTTCTCGCCCTGCTGCAGGCTCGCCATCCTGAAAACCCACGGAGTCCGGACGACCGGGGCGCTGTCCGAAGTGCTGAAACGTGGATTCCAAACCCGATGACACGCCCTTGGTTCCGGGGCGCTGTCCGCGTGAAACCCCCAAGGGGTGGGGTGGGGGAGAGATCAGAGTTCTGGGCGGGGGATGGGATTGAATGGGGAGACTCAGCCTGGCAGGCACCGGAGATTGAAGGTGGTCCCCCGGCTGGGTTCACCTCCCCGCTTTGGCTCTGAACTGCGCTGGGAGCCGGCTGAGCTCCGCGTCCTCAGCAGAGCAAAGCTGGGCCGGCTTTCTCTACCGCGCAAGGAACAGAGAGGAGGCGACCGGGGCGTCTGCCGTGCGTGCGCGTGTGAGCTCCAGCGCGCCCGGGTTTTGTCTCTTGCACAATGTGACGTTGGAAGAGGAGGCTGGTCGCGCGAGCGGTACTTTCCTCCCTCCCCTTCTCGGTCTCCTCCTTCCCCAGCAACCCCTCCTTCTGTGGCTCAGCCTCCCGCCGCCATCTGCATAACAAAGGCCCGCAGGTCTGGGGAGGAGAAAGGGCGGGGCGTGCGCTTGTCTCCAAGGCCCGGTGGCCAAAGTTGCTGTTCCGACCTCTCTGAGAAGGGACCCCAGCACTCGGAATAGAACCAAGCTGGAGATCCTCCGTCCCAGACCTCACCCCTCCTCCATCGTCGCAGGCCTTCCCCCTCAACCCTTGCATGCGCACTCACAGTGCTGAGCCACCTCCCTATCCCTTTGCAAGACTTGGAGCACGTCTTCTGTTGAGTGAGCTAGTAAAAACAGCCCCACCTCCCCGCCCACGCCAACCTGCCTGCACCATCCCCACCTCTGGGAAGGACTGCTGAGCTCTGCAAAGTGGAGGTGCCCCTACTTTTTCCTTTTTATGCCTGGGGGCCGTGGGCTTCCCCCGTCCCCCATCCAGAAAATGCCATTTGATGGACAATCCGTCGCCAGCACGGTTTCTCGCCATCTGCCGAGCCGGCCCCCACCCGCAGAGGGGCGCAGCGTCACATCTGTGCCTGCGGCGCTGTAAAGGATATCTCTTTTGTGCCTTGCAGCCGGCCTGCCTCGCGTCCCCGCTGCCAAAGCCCGTACCCCTCCCCCACCCTTTCTCCCCACCCCTGAGAACCCGAAGCTTGTGAGTGAAGCGGCCGTCCGATTTGGCAAAGAAAGCACTGGGGTGGAGGTGGGGAGAGGGGGGTTTGAAGATTACAAGGAGTTAGTAACTTTTTGGTTTTTCCTCTTTCTGCCTCCCCACTGCCCCCAATCCCAGCAGAGACTCAGAATCTCAAAGTCCAGTAACGCAGGATATAGACAACAACGTCTCCTTTAACCGGAGGGTTCTCCTTAAGAAACATAGCCCAGTGGGAGCCTCCAGTTCTTTTCTCCTTTAGAGCCTTGCAATACTTGGTACAGCAACACGTTCGCCTTCCTCCAGAGTTTGAAATTCCTTCACTAAGTCTTAAGGACTTTCAAACACTGACATCAGGTCCCACCCTGAAGAGGGGGAAAATGACCTAGTAGAAGTGTGGACCGAAGACCCCCAACATCCGTGTTAGCTTTGTAAATTCTTTGTAAAAGAATAGGGGGTACATTGAGTGGTAAAAGGGGAAGAGGAGGGAGAACAAGACAGGGCAAGAAAAGCCAGAACACAGGAATAAAGGAGCGACTGTTGGTCTAGAAAGGGCTACAAGATGGGTTTGTGTGTGGTGGATGACTGTGTACTGGTTTAGGAGTGCCCAGGGCTCTGCTCGCTCCACAGTGACCCCTTCTGGTCAATAACTAGAAATGCATTTGTTGGCTTTTAAAGGGGGTAGAGGGATTTAGGAGTTGAGCTGCTTTGGGGATTGGGAGATTAGAGGATACAAAAGGTAAATTGGGGAGTGGAATTTCCACTTCCCTCCCCCTGATCCACTGCATTCAAATTCTCCATTCTGAGATTGCTTTTAGGACCTATCACCCTCCCTTATATAGCCAGATATATCAAGGGCTAGAGTTAAGGGTAGTCCCAGTGTTGGTTCTTAGATTCAAACTCTGGTCCTCAGGAAATGTATCAAGCACTCTTAACCATGGAGACACCTCCCCAGCTCAGTTATGCCTCCTCTTCTTACCTGGTATTGTGATAAGCTCCAAGTTGGCACCCTTGCTTCTTTGGAAACCCAGAACAGCCAGGTGAGGTGGATAAGGAAGTTTCTCTTACTTCTGTAAGGATGAGGAAGTGGAGGTTTAAGATTGCCAAGTGGTGTGCCCAAATGCCTCTAGTGGAATAATGGGACTCTGGGGAAAATTCAGTGACTGGGTATGGGAGAGGATTCTGAGGATAGATGCCATACCTGACTGCAAGGATGCAGTCTACTGGACACCAGCAAGCCAGGGCTTGGATGCACACAGGCATTTCCAAGTGCTATGGTTTCCAGGCTGGGCACCTCCTCTCACGAGACAGGGCTTGGAACCCAGACGCCCAGTAATCTTTTTGTTTTGTTTTGTTTTAATCTTTTCTCCAAAGTCTGGGACTGTAGGTCCAAGGGATGATTCCATCCGAACTCAAGACAGGTCCTCCTTCTTCCAGCAAGGAAACACCTTTATGGGCAGAGAGGTTTGTGTTTCCACAGGGCTTCAAGCCCAGCCGACTATATGGTGTAGAATCATCACCCTTGCAAAAGCTTCTGTTTCAATATCTCATATGAAGTCTCTTGGGTGACAAGCCGCTGCTACCACCAGACCATCCGCACATGAAATTCTACAAAGACCGAATATTTGAGACTTAAATAAACTGTCTGGGAGAATTAACAGAATCAGCATGGTATATGGGCTTCAAAGCAGTCTGGAAAATAGTTTAGTAAAGAAAATCAATTATTATTAAAGGCTGAAAGCATAGCCTCTGGAGTCAGATGAAGCGGGGCACGAAGCTCAGCTTACTTTTTAACCGGATGACCTCAGGGAGGAACTAAGTCCTGCTTTGGTTTCTCTACCTGAGAAACGGAGACATTAATGTGTATTTCACATGACCATTATGAGGGTTTAACCCATCATGACTCGTAAGGGACTTAGCTCCAGGTCTAGTTCATTAAAAATGCCCATCAGATGGCTAGTGCCATTGACATCACTGCCAGGACACTCCAGTCCGATCACCGCGGACTGATGCCTGCTCTTGGATCTTGGTTGGACACGGTCCTGGATATAGAGGGCTCCAAGATAAGACATAATGCCATCTTCTGAAGGAGCTCACAGCCTGATTTATCCTCTGTCCTCATTGCCTAACATGCGTCTCTTTTCTATTTTATCACACGTACTCAAACATTAAGGCTGGCATCTCTACTATAACTCAAACTCTCATTCCTCTGTCATCTTATACAGTAGAGATTCCTGCCCATCTCTGTCTCCTTCACAGGGTGCCGCTCTCTGTTTCCCCGCGAGCCGGTGGACCACCCCGGGGGTGGGGGGGCTGAGATACACGGACGACTTGGTGCCTATCCTCTCTGCTGTCATTGGAAGGCATCAGACTTCAGAATCCTCCCCAATACCAATATCTAGGTACACTTCACTGGCTCACTTAGAGGTGGCGCTATTTGTAAAAAATCAATTTCCATCCGTTCCTACAGGGTGTTTCAGTACCTAAGGGTGTTACCCTTCCATTTGTGAAAGGGGAGATGGGGCCGAAGGGATTCTAGGGTCTGTAAACCTAGGCGTCCCCACAGCCACAGCTGAAGAGATTTCTATGCTTCCATGTCCCTTAGGCAGCATCCCTGACTCTGAGAGAGAGCGGCTCACATTCTGAGTTCTAATTCAGCCTTGCTAACAATGCTGTGTTACCTTGGGGAGACCTCTTAACCTCTCTGCACCCAGCACTTCTCTGAACACAGTGGAGCTAAGTCACCATCTACCTCCATGGAGGGACTTCAGAGACCTTGACAGTCTAAACCCATTTCCAAAAGTCCAGTGAACAGTGAAAGAGTCAAATAATTACAGATAATGGGAAATATGATAATGAGACCAACTGTCTTTGTGTCCTTACACGGGACCTCGCTAAAACCATCCAGATTATGAGATCCTTTATTTCCTCATACAAGGGTTTAGGGAGAATGAAAAGCCAAGCTGATCACCACATCTTGAAAGTCCTGCTGTGTGTCTAATCTGAATCCCACCTCTACTATCCATCCTCTTCTAGACCCTAAACATCCCTGAATGAACGTGGATGGCCCAAGAGCCTCCCAGTCCATGATTGTGCGGTCTCCTGTTTGTCTCTTCTCTGTGTCACCAATGTCTAGTTCAGAGCTGGACACAGTGGGAATTCTGGTTTAATGAGCACATCCCACGTCAGAGAGCTAACGGCACCAACATTCATGTCACCCTAGCTTAGAGCAGCAGGGTGTGTGTCACACCTCCATATGACACTCAGTGATACTGGTGCTGCGCACATCGCCATAATTAAAATCCAACAGGACAGAAGAGCTAAGCTTATATCTTCCATATGCATGTTTGACTGCATGCAGCTAAACAGAACGGGAATGCGTAGACTCAACAGCAGGTACCCTTTTAGTGGTCTGCAAATCTTAATTCATTTTGTGATGGGAAAGCCCCTGCGAAGTAGAGTCTGCTATTCACCAGGAAATGGACACACAGAGAGTTGGAGAAAGCTGTCTAAGTACACATATCAGCACAAGGACAACCGGCATATGAACCCCGTCAGTTTGACTTGCAGAGTAAGCATGGTTCAGTGCCCCCCGCTTAATGTCTGTAATATGATTTTTATGCTCCCAAATGGCATCAAGTCTTGTCCAAGTGTGCCCTGATCCCAGTACACTGGGCTAGCACACTGTCCCCCGGGTGGGGACCAAAATACAGGTGCTGTTCTTGTGGAGTTGCAGTTCAGTGGTGGCAGTGGGGTTGTTAAACATTAAACAAACCAATAACATGTCTCATGGTAAAATAAAGTTGGAGATATGTTGTGTTTACCAAGCTTAGTGTCAGGAGGTGAAACCTCTGTATTCAGTGGCATCTAAACTGTGGTGACGAGCCAGAAGACGAAGCTGCACAGTGAGGGAAGGGTTCAGACACACATGCGGGAAATGCTGGGTGTGTCCAGAGAATGTGGCAGCAAAGGGATGGAACCGAGTGAAGGAGCTGGTGATGGAAGCTCATGCTTCATGCAATGAAACTGGAGTACAAGTCTCCTGCCCTTGAGCAGAAGAGTCAGAGAACCATGCTATGCTGCGGAGAAAGCCTGTGGTACCCTGTGAAGATGTTTTCATTGGTTTAATAACTGGCCAATAGTTAGGCAAAAAGAGGTTAGGTGGGAGAACCAGGCTGAGAGAACACTGGGAAGAAGGGAAGAGGAGTTGCCGGCCGGATGCAGAAGAAGCAGGAGAGGCACGTGCCATGCTGGAAAAATGTACCGCCACGTGGTACAGCATAAGTAAGAATTATGGGTTAAGTTGTAAGAGCTAGTTAGTAACAAGCCTAAGCTACCAGCTGAGCACTTATAATTAATATTAAGTCTCTGTGTGATTATTTGGGAGCAGGCTGTCAGGACAAAGAAAGCCCACCTACAATGCTACTACAGTATATTTTAATAGTTAATGACATAGTGGTTCCTTAGTCAATGACATAGTGGTTCCTGAAGCCAGGTGCTTTGGGACCCTAGCGGCACATCCAGGAAGCATCTGGAGGTAGCTAGCCCATTAGAGAGGGCGTCCACGGTGCTTCTAGCCCCAGACTCATGCCCAGAATGTGACTTCCAGGCCTTGCTTTTCCTAAAATGTCTTGCTTGAATAACTATCTCACCACTTTCTCCTCAACAGTAAGAAGTTCCATAGGCAACTAGAATTTAGTAACATTTGTTTGCATTGAGTTAACTTTTATGGTGACCTTCCATTACCAATTCAGGGAAGAAATTGGATATTCTTCACCAGAAATACCTGGGACCAGACGTGTTTTAGTGTTCAGCTTTTCCAGATTCTTAAATATTTGCATAAATGTTACAAGCTGAGCATTGCTCATCCCAAATTCTGAAGTTTATTAAAAAAAAACTAAAAACTCCAAGATTTGGGGGTTTTATATTAGGGCTGTCCAATTTATCCTAAGTTTTCTTTCTAAAATGTCTTCTTTATGTAAATATACTTTAGCAACACATTAGATAAAATTGACATTCATTTATTAATACTGAGTATAATATCATATCTTAACACTCATTTATCAATACCATCAGATATTCTGTCAATGCCCACTTCTCCCAGTATTCTCTTGGCATTGGTTTGTTTGTTTGAACTGGTAACTTGAAGGAGCATCTCCCCAACCTCACATGGTGAAGACCTGGTCCCCAGCAGAACAACGTTAGGACACTGTGAACATCCTAACTCTGCTCTTCAAGGAGTTCCTGGGATCTGGACAATGTCTTTCTCACTTCTTTTTTGTTTTGTGTGTGCTGTGAGCAAATCGTTTCCTCTGCCCCAGCACCTGATGTCTTTCTCACCAAGGGTTTCAAAGCAATAGAACCAATCAACCATGAACTGAAAGATTCAAAACTGTGAGCCCAAATCCACCTTTCTTCTTTTACATTTGGCTGTCTTCAGCCTTTCATCACAGTGATGGAACGCTGACCAACAAGGTCAAATCAGGCCCTTTGCATGTGGCTGGATGGCATGTTCTACAGGCATCCTTCGGTCTGTAGTTTTCCCTTCATACCCCTGTTCTAGTTTCATTTCTGTCGCCATGACAAGCACTCTCAACTTGGGGAGGAAAAGGTTTATTTGGCTTGCCATCCGTGTCACAACCATCTTCAAGGGAAGTCAGGGCAGGAACACAAGAAGAAACTGAAGCAGAAACCACAGTGGAAAGTTGCTTATTGGCTCATACTCATCCAAACCCACCTGCGTGGGGAATGACACCACCCACAGAAAGCTGGGCCTTCCCACATCAATTAGCAATCAAGACACAGCCCCACAGATTGATCAATCAGATCTGGTAATTTCTTCTCAGGTGCCCGTAGGTTGTGTCACATTGACCATTAGGGCTCACCAGGACACCTCTCCACTGTGGATAGCCACCTCTCTGTCTACCTCATTGTCTACAAGAAATCTGGTTATTCCCATCACCTGTGTTTTGCTGTGGCATGACAGGCATGTTTCTCTGCATGAAGTGTGGTAACAGTGTAATCAAATTTAAATTCAAAGTAAATCCCAGCACAAGGTGAGTAATGTGTGGGTTTTGCCTTTCCTCGTGATGCTACCTGACAACGGATACCAGGTTCTTTGTTCATCTTCATAAGGAATTCATGGGTGTAAGCGTATCTGATGAGTCCCAACTATTACCCCATTGACAACCCTTCTCTCTCTTCATCTACGAGACTCTACCTTGAGTCCCTGGGCCTGTGAAGTGACCTTAGAAGCTTCTTTGTTTTCTGATATGTCAGGAAACTCCAAGTTCCACATGTCAACTTCCCGGCTTGCATCTGGAATCCACCATTTCTCCAAACAGCTCAGGGTCTTCTTGGTGGATATCAGAGACTCACTCCCTGGGTTAGCTGGTCAGTGCTTCCAGAGTATCAGGATACACAGACCTGAGAAATCTTATTTTAGCACCCCAAATATACCAGAGTTTCTTCTTGATCATCTAGATCAAATAAAGGCTGTTGGGATTCCCTTAACTGAATAAATATGAAAGTTGCCTTCCTTTGTCTCATGTCAGAGAGCCACAGTTAGTGATGGTAACGTTATTACTAGTTTTCTCTGTCCCACAACACACATACAACACACACACACACATACATACACATACCACACATACATACACACTTACCATGCATATGCCACACATACCATATATATATACATACCACACATACATGTATGTCACACACACACACATTCACACCACAAATACGCTCCTAATAAAAATAATATTTATAATGGATGTCTGCCTGTAATTACTGTAATCAAGTGAAGTTTTTTTTGTTGTTTTTGTTGTTTCTCACCTTACTTGGTTGTACATTGAAATGATCACCAAAGTTTATTTATTTATTTTATTTTTATTTTTTTGTTTTTAGAGACAAGGTTTCTCTGTGTAGCTCTGACTGTCCTGGAATTCTCTTTGTAGACCAAGCTGGCCTTGAACTCAGAAATCCTCCTGTTTCTGCCTCCTGAATGGTGGGATTAAAGGTGTGTGCCATCACCACCCAGCCAAAGCTTATTTATTTACTTTTGAGGTGGGGGATTGTTTTTGTAACCTGACTTTACTTCTTTGTTTATACAAATATCTACAGAGTGATGGAGTGAAGAACACAAAAAAGCTAAATTCAGACAAACACAGGCGTCTTGTCCTGAACACGCTGTCTCTTCCCTCACCACGGGTGATTTATGCCGTGTGGTTCATCTTACCACTGAAATGCATCCTGTTCAAAATGATCCCGTGTTTTGAAGTGCTGGTGGTAAGTGACACTTGATGCCTGTGACACCCTCAGCTCAATGGGAAGTGTTGGAAACTCCGAGGTAGGAACGGGAGAAATGGTACAGTAGATGGTGTGCCTATAGGTCAAGTATGAGGTTCAATCCCCAGCACCCATGCAAAACCTGGCTCAGCAGGCTCATCTATAGCCCCAGCTCTGGGGTCAGGGTTAACAATGGGGAAGGGGCAAGGGGCTGATTCATGGTGCTCACTGGCCAGCCAGCCTCGCTGAATTGACAATCATTCCATCTTGTGTATCAAAAAATGAGCATTACGGACAAAACATACCCAACAGTATTCTCTACCCTTACACACACACACGCACACGCACGCACATACACACACACATATACACACACACGGAAATCCTAAAGTAGCATTCCAACCACTAACAATTGGTGTCTTAGTTTCATTTTCTATTTCTGTAATTAAAAAAAAAAGTAACCTAAGAGAGAATAGGCGCCATCTGGCTCAAAATTGCGGGTTATAGTCTGTCACGTCAGAAAAGCCAACAGCCGTAGGGACGCGAAGCCTTAGTTATCTGGGCACATAGAACAAGGAGTACCTGGCTCTACTCAGCTCACCAGGACCTCAGGGAATGGTGACACCCACAGTGGGCAGATCTTCCCACCTCAATTAGGATAACCAAGATAACCCCCAACAGACGTGCCTGCCAAGAGGCACCTGCTCTAGACAGTCCTTCACTGAGGTGGCTTTCAGGGTGATTCTAGCATGTTGGCAGTTAAAGTGAATCAGCACAGTGGGTCCGCTATCATATCTGTGTGAGGAACAGCCCCATCCTGCCTTTCCCAGGCTAGAGGGACTCCTCCCGGTGGGTGGCTCATCGGACCCTTGGCACACAGGGATGTTGCCCAGTTTCTTTTGCATTTAAATGGCACGAGGTGGGCACATCCACACTGTGGGCATGTGCCTGCTGACGTAATGTCTAAACGTGGAAGCACGGATCTGTGTTTTTATATAGAGAAGACGAAATTAGGATTCAGTTTCTGAATTTAAAAGTGTCCCCCTTTGTCATTGGCTCCCTTCTCTCTCTCTTTCTCTCTCTCTCTCTCTCTCTCTCTCTCTGTGTGTGTGTGTGTGTGTGTGTGTGTGTGTGTGTGATCTATATAGCCTCAAGAACCTTCTGCTTCTACAGACAGGCCGCAGTTTCTGAGTGCAGCCAGCTTTGTCCTGTGTGTGCTAGTTCCTTTTCACTGAAAACAATATAGAATTCTCTCCCAGAATGCTTTGAGGAAGAATGTAGAGTTCTCTCCCAGGATGCGCTGAGGCAGAAGACAGAAACAACTGACTTTGGTTAAGGGGAAAAGAATGAGAATTTCTCAAGCCGTGGCTGTTTCTACAGCCTGGCACACAGCAGAAGATCTTGGAGACAGAATTGAAACTCCTGTCCTCTGTGGCAGGAGGAAGTTTAGTGGCCCATTCTCTGCAGTAGAACCCATCCTCCCTCCTTGTGCCTGCCTGAGTTGTATACTGCAGATGTAATTACCAAGCGAATCGATAGTCTATGTTGTGGTATGAGCATGCTTGCTAAAGCATCGTTTCACTCCTGGGAACTTGGTTGGTGACACATTCAGGCTGGATGTGTTGCAAGTCCAGCCCACCGGGCAGCTCAGGATAAGGTCCGGAGCATTTAATCTTCCCTGTGAACAAGCTCTTTGTGAGCAGACTCCTGTTTATTCTTGCTGCTGCCCTTTGAAGCAGGCTCAGCGAGAAGTCAGGGGACTGATGTGAGGTCAGCTAGCCAGTGTGTCGAGGGGACCTTTCTCTCTGGCTTTTCTTTGGCAAGGGAAAGGATTCCAATAAATGTATCCCAGGGTTTTGTTTCTGGGGAAGTGGTAAATGCTATTTTTTATTTTTGAAAACCCTCTCAACTACATTGCATGAAAATCTGAGACATAAGCTTACATCCTCCAGCCTTGTCACCTTCAAAGGGGACTTTGGATGAGGCAATGAGACCAGGTTTTCTATTCTTGTTGAACTGGAGCCACCTGGATTCAGGGTGAGGGTTAGGCTCGCAGAAGCTTCAGACTGGTGGCCCACAGGGTGAAGTTGGCCTACAGCTTAGTTTAGTTATTAGTGCAAATCGGAGAATCTGAATAGCTACATTAAGCAAACACTTTTATTTACCAAAGACCCCTCCCCTCCTAATTACACTTCATGCATACCTCCTCATGTATGTGCATACCTCCCGCCCAGCCCTGCTAAAGCTTCAGAACTTGAGAATCTCCAAGGTCGCTCTTAGGAATGGTAGCTTGTGCTTCTTTATGCTTTCCGTCCCTTAGGCTCTTTATAAGGACTCCTGTAAGAGTGGAGAATAAATAATCGTTGTTGTAAAGCAGATGTGAACATCTGTCAAGCAATTGCTGTGTACCTACAGGGAACCAAACAACTCTGCAGCTCCCATCTTCCCTAAATCCAACCAAAGCAAGCAAGGGTGCAGTTGCCCTGAATCACTTTGGAGTCTTGGGTAGAGGAGGTATTGTCGTTCAAGGCCACACAGTGGTCGTAGGGTTGACAGCTGCAGCTTGAATCTAGGTCTTGCTGAACCCAGGATCCAAGGATGATATTCAAAGTCTTCAACAACCAGCAGGTCGGGGGTGATGACTAGTCAGATGGATGCTGGGTACAGAGCAGTCAGGGCCCCGGGAGAGAACAGGGGCCAGCTCTGGGGAGCAGACACATCTTTTTTTATTTTAGATTTTATTTATTTATTATGTATACAATGTTCTGTCTGTGAGTATGCCTGCACACCAGAAGAGGGCACCAGATCTCATTACAGATGGTTGTGAGCCACCATGTGGTTGCTGGGAATTGAACTCAGGACCTTTGGAAGAACAGGCAGTGCTCTTAACCACTGAGCCATCTCTCCAGCCCCGCAGACGCATCTTATAAAAAGCTGTTTGCTGATATGTAGAGGGTAGCTATATACCGAGCATCTACTATTCCTACTGTTGTGCTCTCTGCAGCCACCCCCCACCTCTATTGTCAGGTTGAACCAGAGGCCCATCAACCATCCTTAGAGCCCGTCTTTGAGAAAGTCCAAAAATGGGGTTCAAACCAGACACCAGCAATAGCTGGTAATATGGGGGGATGAGGTAGAAAACTCAGAAACCATAGCTGGGCTCTGCTTTCAGAAAACTTACCTTTAAGAAAAGGAGTTGGCAGTGGTTGGAAAACCAGTGACGTTGGTTTGCACGTGTTCAATGAGGTGGAGGTTAATGTTAAGAGGAATGCTTCACGCAAGGGCCCCTGGTCCCAGAGCTATAGAAAGTGTAGCTGATGGCTAGAAAAGTAATTCAAGTCATGGGCTGTTCTAATTACCACAGCACATTTACAAAATTTACTTGGCATAGACAATATGCCAGGGACTGTTTCAAAACCTGATATTTCAACATGAAAGGAAATCTCTCTTCCTTCAATAAACTCACATTCTACAGATTAGCTGCCGACGTGATCTGTGGTATAATGAGCTAAACTCGGAAGGCAAGGATGTGCTTAAAGGAGCGCTCTTCTCTGCTGGCAACAGGGAGAAAGGAGGTGTGAAGTATGAGTCACCCAGGCCAGTGAGGCAGAGAGCTGGAGAGCGGCGCCCAGGCTATAGCAGTGTTTGTCTGTATGGAGTCCAGACCACCACTGGCTGCCTGGAAACTTCTCCAGACCTCTGGGACGTGGGTGGAACCCAGCAGTCTACTTGGTAAGTTCTCGCGTGAGTGTGTTTTAAGTTTAAAATGGAGAAATTTAGGGTTCAGAATTTCAGGGTTGTACGGTCAGACATTTGGGAGAAGGAGAGGAAAGAATAGGCCACTGTTGGTATTTAGGCATCTGTACTGGCCTGACTTTGGGATGTACGTCCTCAGCTGTAGCCACTAAGAGCACCCCCTATGCACATTCACTACGTTACCTTTTAAAAGGGCCCTGCCCACCTCCCATTTCTCCCTCTGTTTCTGTCTGTCTGTCTGTCTGTCTGTCTTCTCTTCTGCCACTCCTGTCCACAGAGGCCGGTCTCCCCTCTCCCCTCCCCGCTTTGAACTCCCCTCCCCAGTAAAGCGCTCTTACATCAGAGCTCTGTTGCATGGCATCTTTCTCCCGCATGCTGCATTTTCTAAATTTCAGCAACTATACCATCATGACTTTCTTTATCTTGGGGATCATGAGCTTGTGAGAAATGTCTGCAAAGGGCATGGCATGCCAACTGGATGGTCCCTTCCGAGGTGTGCCTTTGAACTTCTTGCTGGCCTGATTCTACTTCTAAGAATTTGGATTTTTTTTTGGAATGTTCTAGTTCTTGATTCTAAAATATGAACACTTGCTTCCTTAGATCTCTGCTCAAAGGCCGCCTCCTCGGGTCATCGTTGAGTGGCTCCTCTGCTCTTGTCTCCAGCATCAGCTTTGGTGTTTCTTCACCTGCCTCTGCCCACCGCATCTCGTTGATTGTGTCTCTGTGGTTGTCTCCCTCTTCTGAAGTGTAGCTTTGTGAAGGGGGAGAAGTTGAAACAGCTGCCTCTCTCCTGCAGCTGCTGCACCCCATCCACCTCATAGCCCTGCACATAGTCAGAACCCACAATAACCAAAGCCAGGGGGCGAAGGACGGCCAATGCCCACCATGGAACTCCCACTGCCCCATCAGCAAGGTCACCTGGGAGACCTTCCAGAGAGCTCTCTTTAGATGCATGTATAAGACAGCATGAATTTCCCTCAGGACAGCAAGGATAGCTCGCAAAGAAGGGGAAGGAGGAAGAGATTCCTAAAGAAGACCCAAAATGAGCTCAGTGGTGGAGTACAAGAAGCTTGGCTTGGTCCATTCCTTGTTTCTATGTCAGGATACCTAGGACTGAGTGATTTACAAAGATAAGACGTTTATCTTGGCTCATGGCTCTAAAGGCAGAGAAATCCAATACTGGGCAGAAGATCTGTACTTGCTGAGGGCCTTATACTGCTTCAGTATTGGGGCAGAAGGAGGTAGAAAGAAAAACAGGTATCATGTCTGAGGAGGAGAGAATGGGGGTGGGGGCTAATTCACATGGTAGATAATCTACAGACCATTCATGGCTCAAACACCTGCCACAAAGACCTGTCAGCTGCATGCAGGATCTATGGCAGAATCAGGTGCTCTTGGGGGCATACACATAGGGTACAGCAAGCAGGTGAGTTGTGTTAGGGCATGCTAGAGAAGGGGGCTTGGCGAAGTGGGCGGGGAAGTGAGGCAGGTATAGGAAGGAAGGGGACTCATGACCACAGAAGAACGCTACTGCTCATCCACGGCTCAAGGTGATCTGCAGCTTTGGGTTTCTCTGCACACTCACTCTGCTTCAGATATTGAGCTATCCCAGTTGGGGTTGAAGAACCCAGATGCTGGGATTCCACAAAGAGTGTAACTTCATAGACCCTGCATATTCTCACTCTTACAGGGGAGCTAAGGCAATTATTCTTGTAAGAGTGGAAGTCAGTTGATCTGGAGGAATGGCTCGGTGGCTAAGAGCACTTGCTCTGCAGGCACAAGGACATGAGTTCAAATCCCCAGCACTCACAAAGAAATCTAAGCATGGTTGTGTGTAACTGTGACCCCAGCACTCGAGGCAATAGAGAGCTTGCTGGCCAAATCATGAGCACGTGTACATATGAGCATGTACTCACAACACTTGTGTACCTGCACCAAATACACACATTGTACCACATGCTCACACACACACACACACACACATATATCAAAATACACACAGGTCATACCACACATATGCACTATTTCATACATACCATACCAATACATGCCATACACACATATACACACACAGGAGAGGGAGAGAGAGAGAAAGAGAGAGAGAGAGAGAGAGAGAGAGAGAGGAGAGAGAGGTAAGAATCACGGCTTTGGAAGCTGGATTTGAAGAAGAGATTGTACAAACTGTAGCCAGCGTGCAGTAAGGCTGTCCTTAATAATGACTTACCATGTATTTCAGAATAGATAAAAGAAGGAATTTGAGGTGATCCCCACAGAAAGAAATAATCATCTCGGGGGTGATGGATAAGTCAGTTACCCTGATATTACTGTCACATTTTGTAACATGAATGGAGTACTGCATTGAACCTCAGCACGGTACACAAACATCACACCTCAATTAGAATAACCAAGTGAAGAATTAAAATGTAAACAAATGAAACAGAGTATAGAGGTACTTTTTAAAGACTCAGCTGTGTAGCTCATGATCATTTCACAAAAGAACGTGCATTTTAAATGTAAAGCACAGGACAGAGAGAGACATTATCTCTGAATACAGAATTTACTCCCAAATTGGCTAAATCTTTCTTACTGAAAAATTCATAGCATTTTCTATGTTGCTTTCCCCCTCGTTTTGCCAAAGAAAATGATGAGAAAGATCTTAGACCACAGACTACACTCTGGAACACTGCCCGGCATGGGATGCAACTGGCCCACTAAGGACCCTGGATGAGCATCAAATGAGTCCACTCAAAAATAGCAAAGCCTGTGGCTTCTTTGAATCAGACTAGCAAGTCAACATTAGCCTGACGCTTCTGTTAACCTCACAAATCTGCCCATCTAGTCTCTCCTCCACCATTTTGAATGTAGCAAAATAACAGGTGACCATTTGAGTAATTTTTAGGTGACTCAGGCATTCAGTATGTTCGTCATGTTGCATAATTAAAATCTATTCACAGAATATTTTCATCACCCACAACTGTACCCCTTGAATAGTAAGTCCCCTCTCTGTAGCCCTGTTAGCCCTTAGTGACCTTTATCCCACTTCCTGTTTCTGCATTCCCTATTTTGTTTGCTCATGGAAGTGGATCATATGTTTGTCACTTTGTGTCTTTTTTTACTGCTCCAACAGATGAGTTCCTAAGTTAGAGGGAAGGGCACTGGCATGCCCAGGACTGATGGCCGTGGAAGGGAGTCCCTTGTTCGAAGCCAACTGATGTCTCAGCTCACACATGGTGGTTTGGGCTGCATGAGATTCAGAGCTCCAGGCTCAGAAGCTGATGTTCAGGGCAAGGCTAGGGAGGTCCTTTTGTTTATCCAAGAAATCTTTACTAAGGATCTGATAGAGAATAACCATTTATTCCAGACCTGGGGGTCAAGTTGAGACTCCAGGCTCTGCCTTCAGGAGATCAGCAGGCTGCTGGATCAGACATTAGACAGAAATTCAGATTTCAAAGTCATCAGCACTCCTAGGGAGAAAGATTTTGAAAGGAATTTGACTCAGCCCCAGGCCGGTGTGAAAAGATTCTTAGGGGAAGTAATGCCTGAGACTTGACAGGCAGGTAAGAGATACGTAGCAGAGGAGATGAGATGAGAGCTGCCAGGCAGAGGGGGAAGCCAAGGCTAAATAAGGTAAGGGACAGGAGAGAATGGAGTCTCTTCCTAGAGGTGCTTCAGTTCAGACACCGGAGCTGAGGATGAAGGCAGAGATCTAGAGACATGTCAAATCTCCCACTAAGGTGTTTGTCTTCCTTTGACGCTAGAGGTTGGTGGAGTCGACGACTTCCTGAAGCTCTCTGAAAAGGTTGTCACTGTGGGTCCAAGTGCGTTCATTCTGGGATTTAGTGATTCGTTTCCATCATTTTCTCTGAGAGATTCTAGATTTCCCAGGAAGCAAGAAGCCCCTGGGAGCTGTTGATTGGGCCCGAGTCTCCCATTGTTTAGGGCTACGTGAGTGAATCTCCTGATTGCAATAAAATATATGAGCAACTTATGGGAGGAAGGGCTTATCTGGACTTGGCACAGTACGCTGTGTAGGGGAAGTGATGGTGGCGGGAGTGTGAGGCAGCTGGTCACAGTGCCCCTGCAGTCAGGAAGCAGAGAGAGAAAGCTACCGCTCAGCCATTTTCTCTTTCTATTCATACTGTAACCCCAGTCCATGGTGTTACAGTCCATGGTGTTACTCATAACCAGGGGAGATCTCAACTAACCCTCTGGAGGTTTGTCTCCCAGATGACTCTAAATCCAGTCAACCTGGAGTCAGTTTCAATACAGGGCTCACTCGACAGTCCAGGTGATGCTACCAGCACTAGGGTGGCATGGGTCCCGGCAAGGCTGGGTACTCTGGTTTTTATTTCCTTCCTTTCAAAATCCTTCACATCGGTTGTTTCTCTCTCCCCTGGTGCCACCCACACACCGCCCAACTCATTCTTACTCATTGTTCAGATCTTCATCCCAGACCTACCCATCTGGGAAGACTAATCTGGCTTACCCATGACATCAGTCCCATTCATCCTTCCAAGCCATCTCTACCCACTGTAATTACACGGTGATGTAATAATGACGTCATCTGTCACTCAAAGCTATCTGCTGTCCTCCCAGGTAGTAAAATAATTGTCCCTCCGTGGCATGTGTAGCTCGTTTGTTTATTGCTACGATCTCTGATTTTACACTCACACATGTGAGTCTCAATAACTACAGGCTGAGTATGCTTTAAAACCCTTGGGCATGTCTTCAATTCTGATGCTTGGATTGTAGTCCGGCACGTGGTAGGGATTCAATAATACTATCACCAATCACATGATTGAGTGAATGAGTGAAGGAATGAATGAATGAATCGATTCACATATCCTTCCCACAACCATGATTCTGCCACCCAGGCAACTCTCCATTTTGCATATGAAGGTAGGACACTAGAGGATTGGCAGTACCCAAGGCACAGCAGGAAATGGTTGTGGTAGGTAATTGACCCTAAGAGGCTGGAATCCAAAGACAGCCCAGTGGCCGCATAGGGACTGTTGGAATTCACAGACTTCAGTCGACAGTGTTTGGCACTGTTTTTGGAAGACTCTGGATCCTTCAGGAGAGAAGACCTCACTGGAGGAAGTGGGCCATTGGGGGTTGGTCCTGTCTTTATCTCAACCCCACTTTTCACCTGCCCCTGCTTCTTGATGGCAGATACACTATGAACAGTCACCTCATGGCTGTGTGACCAGGCCCTTCCATGGCATGTCAGACAGTATCTCCTCAAACCACACACCAAAATAAAACTTTTCCAAGAGCTGGAGAGATAGCTCAGTGCTTAAGAGAAATGATTGCTCTTCCAGAAGACCTGGGTTCAGTTCCCAGCACCCACATGGTAGCTCAAAGTCACCGGTAACTCCAGTCCCAGAGAATCCAATACCGGTTTTGGCCCTCATCAGGTACCAGGCATTACACATGGTGCACAGACATACATGCAGGGAAAACACTCATATACATAAAATAAATCTAAAACAAAAATCCAAATAAAGCCTTCCTCAAATTGATTATTGTTGGGTGTTTGGTCACAGCAAAAAAGAAAAGTAATTAATATAGGAATGTTCTTAACCACTTAGTGAATGAATATGGAATGTGAATCTTAGGACCTTGGCAAAGGAGCCAACAAACCCTATCGCCAACCAGATATGCCGTTCTTTTCTTCCCCCTTCCTCCCCACCTCACTCTCTCCCTCCCCTCTCTTCCTCCCTTCCTCCCCCTCTCCCATTCTCTCCCTCCCCATCTCCTTTTCTCGTTCTCATTGAGATCCTAGTATCTGTTTTCAAATGAGACCTCACCCAACACTTCAAGAAGATGAAATAATTTGCATATTTTCTACATAATGTTATGTGAAAAGGAGAAAAAAACCTCTAGTAGCTTTGGTTGTAATATTATCCAAGTTGAGAATGAGTAATTTGGAAGACAAAGAAAGATAGTGAGTTACACTCTTCCCGTGGGTGCCAAATCAGCTGTCCCCACCTTGTTCTGACATCTTCCCAGATCCTGCGACTCCACAAACTCTTGCCCTTTCCTCCTCCGTCCTCACCTCCACCAGCCTCAGGTCCCTTCTCCATAGAGGGGAAAGAAAAGTAAGCATTGGGTAGAATTTTTAAAACAGTTTTTTGAGATTTGTCCCCTTATATTCCCTTCTCCCCATCCATCAGCCTACTCTGAAAAGAGACCTTCAAATTAACATGACTGTCGGGCTCCAAATTCTGGGAGCCTCACCAGGACAAGGGGCAAGGCCACAAGCTCTGAGTCAGGACTCTTACAGCAGAGAGAGATGTGATGTGTAATTGCGCTGAGATTCATTTAGCCCTGGAGGTTTGATTATGCGTCTTTCTCCAAGGGAGACTAGCTGGGTCTTCTCCACGGTGTCAGCGCTCTCCCCTTCAAACTGTCGCGCTGTTTTTCGTTAAAGCCACCAGAACAGAAAAAGAAGGGGAGAAGCCATCCTTTCTCATCGCTTCAAAGGCAGCCTAATTTGATCCCTTTAGTGGGTGGCACGGGATAAAAACCTCCACTTGGGTCTGCTTTCTGTGATTAAACAAGCCTCTTGTTTGTCAAGTAGTGCGAAGACAGGAAGAAAGGAGCGCTGTTCTCTGTGAAGTTCTCTGAAAGCACCCCTCCCGGCTCCCTGCCCACAAAGGGATTCTCCAGACAGGAGGCAGAACTGGACTTCAAACAGCCAGAACAGGAGAAAAACTGGAACTAAGGATGGGGGACCTGCAAAGGCTCCCAACAGATGACAGGGCCCTCCAGGACTCTTGAGTGTCCTCACGTACCTTTCAGGGACATCGCGACATTGGAAACCAGTGTGGCATTCTCTAAACAAAAGAACCATGTATCTTCAGAGGAAATGAACAGGAGGGTTGTGTGGGAGAGCTAACCTCAGTCCTTCCTGCTATGCTAGAACCCATCTTCAGCTTGTTAGGAGTCCATGGGAGGCAGAATCCTTTTCCCTAAATTACTCTCGCTTTTTGAGAATTCCCAATGGCATGCCAAGGTTGTGCTGGCTTGTTGGTGAGTTGGGCTGTTGGCAGATATTTCTGTCCCACCAAGTCCCACAGCCATTTAGTCCCAAATAAACACACAGAGGTCTACATTAATCATAAACTGGTTGGCCTAGTAGTTCGGGCTTCTTATTAATTAATTCTTACATCTTACATTAACCCATTATTCTTGTCTGGGTTAGCCGCATGGCTTGGTACCTTTTTCAGCAAGGCAGTCACATCTTGTGTCCTCTGCATCTGGGTGAGGACTGCAGACTGAATCTTTTCTTTTCCCAGATTTCTCCTGTTTTAATTGCCCTGCCTCTACTTCCTGCCTGGTTGCCCCACCTATACTTCCTGCCTGGCTACTGGCCAATCAGCATTTTACTAAACAAGTACAAGAAACAAACGTTTACAGGGTAAAACCATGCCCCGCAGCATTGGGAAGATGTAGAAAATAAGGATGTAGGATGCCTGATTCAATCTGAGTTGTAGATGAACATATTTTAACATGGTGGAAGTATTACACGGCACACACATTTTAAGAATGGTTTCATTCCATATCTGCAATTCAAATTTACCTGGGCATCTTCCATTTTATTTGGCTTACTGACAATCGAAGCCTAGACTGCATTTCCTGTCAAATTGCTTATGAGAATCAGGGAAAGACTAAGGATCGGGTGCCTCTGAGGGTCACCTGAGGAAGTCATGGAAGTGGTTTGGCCCATGGGTTTTGATGTGAGGCACGGCAAGATTTAATATTTACTTATATCCCCTGGAAGTGGCATTGCAAGAGGTTGCAAGCTGCCATGCCCAATGAACCCTCTTAAAAAACAAGCCCTCTTTCCAGTCCTCAGGGCCAGATTTAAACCTCAAACCTGTTTCTTTTATGTGCTCTCCCACAAATGACAACCTCCTCCTGAGGTTCTTTTCTTTATGGGAAAATAGGTGTTGTGTGTGTGTGTGCAATGTGTATCTGTATGTGTATGATATGTGTGTGTTGTGTTTATGCATGCAAATGCACACCAGAGGTTGATGTCAGCTGACTTCCCCAATTACTTTCTACCTTTTTTTTTGTCTTTTATTTTTGCAATAAGATCTCCCTGTGTAGCCCTACCTGGCCTGGACTTCACTATGTAGACCAGGCCAGCCTAAACCTGACAGAGGTCTGCTTGCATCTGCTTCCCAAATGCTAGGTTTAAAGGCACATGCTACTCAACACAGATTCATCTTATTTTTTGAGACAGTGTCTCACTGGGTTTGGAGCTCACAGACTCAGCGGGACTGGCTGGTCAGTGCCAAAGACCCAGATGTCTCTGCCTCTCCAGCTCTGGGATCCTAAGCTTATGTCATGCACTCGGCCTTCACATGGTTGCTGGGAATCAAACTCAAGTCTCAAGCTCTACTGACTGAGCCGCATCTCCCTAGCTTAAAATAGGGATCTTAATACCCACCTCTGTAAGGTGACACAGAACCAACCACGGTCAACAGCAGTGCCTCATTTGGTCCCCTCTACAGGGGTCTTCTTTCTGCCTGGAGACCTCCCCCTCCACACTTCCCCACCCGTGAATCTTTCCCCACTGTTTCTTCTGCTTTCTCAGAGACTTTCATCAAACTCTAGACCAGTCCCACCGTGCTGAGGCTGCTGGTGTCAACATCACTACAGTGGTTAGACTTTGAGTTGGTGACCATCATGAAGCGCACATAACTTAATGGTGGAGGCTTACATTGGCTCACTGTTTTAGAGGTTCAGTCCAGGGCTGCTTAGCCCTACAAGCTTGGGCTGGACGTCATGGGAGTGGAAGTATGGGTCAGATGAGCTTCATCTCTTCAGAGCAGACAGGAAGTAGAAGAAAGACAAGAGGAAGGGACCAGGACAAGATAAAACCCCCCAGGACAGACCCTAGCAATCTACTTCCTCCATCCAGGCAGGAAGCACCATGACCACCCAGAAATCCATTCAAAATTTGGATCCTATAGTTCATTAATCCACTGACTAAGTCAGAGTCCACGTGATCCTCCTGTCCAAATAATACAAATCCTCACAGACGCAGGGGCGTGCTGCAATTATCTCTTAGGTATCTCTCTACCTGGTCAAATTGTCAAACAGGATGAAGTATCTCCATCATTGTTTACAAATATTTTCCCAAGCAGATTCCAAATGCTCTGACATCTGCTAGAAGGCATCCTTCATCCCTGCACGGTCAGCACAGGGCTTGAGAAATAAGCGATCTTGATGCTTGCTAAATGAGTACGCTATCACGCCATTAACACTTTAGCATAAATTATCTTCTACTGTGGTTTCAAATGGTAATGTGTGGCACCGAACCATAGGGTCAGCGAGGGGAACTTCCCACAAAGCTAAAACTTTTCTGTTCAAAGGATCGCCTTTTGTTGGAGATTTTCCTTTCTTCTCTAGTTGGAGTTTAAATTGCCATTTAGAGAATAATTTTAAAAGGCATTTTCTTCACCAAGGGGAGAGTTGGCAGCCTTCTGGTGGGGTGTCTCAGAGACTTTGCCTCTGGGGCTGCATTTGTATTTCAACACAGAACTTCCCACAGAAAAATGCACCAGTTGGGTAATCCCAAGGGTGAGGACTGAACCCCTTAGACCACAGGGTGCAAGGGAGAACTGGGGCAATACAATCTACAGTTGGTAGTTTTGTTGCTAAGAAATGGAAGAGAAAGACTCATCATGAGAAATGGCTTAGAAAATGCATTTCATCTGAACAAAAATAGTTGAAGGGGTGGGTGCAATAAGAGATTTTTCTCCCAAGCAAATGGACTGGGAAGATAGCTGTCAGCAAGGTGCTTGCTGCACAAGAATCAGGACCTGAGTTCGAGTGCCCAGCACTCACATAAGAAGCTGGATTTAGTGACTCCCTCTTATAATGCTAACACTGAGGAGGCAGAGACAAGAGGATCCCTGGGAAGCACTGGTCAGCCAATCTGGCCTATCCAGTGGGTCTGGAGCCAGCGAGAGATCCTGTCTCAAAAGACAAGGTAGGTAGCTCCCGAGAATTGAAGTTTATCTCTGGCCTCCATATGGACACGCACACACAGGTTGGCAGTGGGCTCTCCTACTTCTGAACCTACCCAAGGCAGAGCTGTGCCACCTCAGACCCCTCCCTGTTGCCCCTTGTGGTCTTGCTTGGATCAGCAGCCTTGTTCAGAGAACAATACAGTGCAAGAGAGGGGTGCCTATCCTTTGACCTCTGCAGGGCCTTCTGTCCTGGCTCCTCTCTCAGAATGAAAACTGTCAGATCAGGGCCTCAAGCAAATCCTGGGACCTTGCTCTGACTATATCTCAGAAGAGAGGGGTCTTTCGCCCGATGCAGTACCCTTGGCATGCGTTGCAAATGTCCGTGAGGCCATGCTTCAGCCCTGCCCTCTTCTGTTCCGCCCACTTTTGTCCCATTCTCTATGTAGATGCATCTGTCACTTTAAAGTCCCCATTGCTTATCTGTCATGGTCCACAGCCATGAAGAGACAAAAGAAGGGGCCAAATGAATGCTTTGTTACTAAGAGGCAGAGGATTTTGAAGGTTTTCCGTATGAAATTAAGTATGTCTCCACTCTTATGGTGGAAATATCACTGCGCTAAACATTATTGAATACTGACCATGAGGTAGGAACTGTGATAGATAATTTATGCACACTTTTTTTTTCAATCTTCCCAATAACAGACAAAGAAATTGAGGCTCAGAGCAATTCGAGGATCTCGTGGTGGCAGGTGTGTGCGTGCGTGTGTGTGTGTGTGTGTGTGTGTGTGTGTGTGTGTATGCATGTATGTGCATGCTGGGAATTAGAAAGCCAGATTCCTGATTCAAATATCTGCCCTCCTTCACACCACCCCTGCCTGCCACCTTTAACATCTCGGAGCTGCCCACCAGATTGTATTCAAATAGTCTTATAAACACTCGGGAGCTCGAGATCCCTTCAAAGATTGTCCCTTTCCTTTCATTTGTCCCCACTCATGCCCTCTGGACTCTTCCGTGGCAGGTGTTTTGAATTCTCTTTGCTCAATTCCTTCTGTTCTGAGCCCTTCCTTACTCATTTTTTGTTGTCTTGTGCCTGTGTATTGCCTGTGTGTGTGGAGTCTGGAGACTGACACCCGAGGTTTTCTGCATCACCCTCCATCTTACTATTTAAGATAGGAATTCTCAATGAACTCAGAGAACTCACCAGTTCAGCTTGGCTGGCTAGCCAGTCAGCATCTGGGGTTCACATTCTAGCATCGGAAGGACAACTGCCAGAGTCACGCCCTTCCTTTGTCCTGGGGACTGAACTCACAGTCTTTTGTTAGCGTTGTAAGTGCTTCACCTCCTCGTCACCTCCCAGGCCCCCTTATTTTGTTTCCATCCCAGACACACCCATGTTGCAGGCCTGAGTTCAAGTTGTGCCTTCCCAGAGAGATCTAATGAATTCAACTTCACCTCCAGTTTTGGACACTGGGGGTTGGATGAACTTCAATGGCTCCAAGCTCACAGGCCACCATGGGTCCAAGCTCACGGGCCACCATTTCCCAGATGCATTCCTCCCACGTTGACAGTATCCATGCGGAGGTACCACGACACTTGTGTCTTTTACATCACTTTACTCGAGGACATAGGAAAGGAGCAATCAGTCTGACTTTTCCTCTTCCTCTCCCCCTCTTCTCCTACTTCCTCCTCCTCTTCTTTCCCCTTCTCTTTCTTCTCCTACTTCCTCCCCGATTTTCTCCTCACTTCTTCTCTCTGTGGTTGTGGCTCAAATACAGGGTCTCATGCATATGAGGCAAGCACTCTACCACTGAGCTCCATCCCCAGACCTTCTCCTTGGTTCTTCCCTGGCCTCTCCCCATCCTTTCCCTTTGATTTTTTTTCTCTTCCTGTGATTTTTTTCTTCTATTTTCTTCCCACCACATTTAATTTGATTGTTTATTTGTATTTCTTTCTTTTTTTCTTTCTTTTTTTTTTTTGGTTTTTCGAGACAGGGTTTCTCTGTGGCTTTGGAGCCTGTCCTGGAACTAGCTCTGTAGACCAGGCTGGTCTTGAACTCACAGAGATCCACCTGCCTCTGCTTCCTGAGTGCTGGGATCAAAGGCGTGCGCCACCACCACCCAGCAGTATTTCTTATTATATGTATGTGCACATGTGTTTGGGTGTGTGTTGTCTGAGGTTTCTGTCCTGCCCGGTTCCTGTAGTCATTAAGTCCTAAAGAAATCACACAGAGGTCTACATTAATCAGAAACTGATTGGCCCATTAGCTCAGGCTTCTTATTAACTCTTACAACTTATATTAGCCCATTATTCTAGTACATGTTAGCCACATGGCTCAGTACCTTTTTCAGCAGCATAGTCACACTTTGCTTCTTGTGTGTATGGACAGGACTGCAGAGGGAGTGTCCCTCTTCCTAGAATTCTCCTGTTCTCATTGACCCGCCTCTACTTCTTGTCTTGTTGTCCCGCCTATACTTCCTGCCTGGCTACTGGCCAATCAGCATTTATTTAAAACATAATTGACAGAATATAGACAATTGTCCTATACCAGGTGTGGGCATGCTAGCCAGTGTGGGCATGCTAGCCAGTATGTATGTGTCAGAGGCTGACATAGAGATGCCTTTCTCAATCACGTCTCTACCTCATCTCATGAATGTGGAACTTGCTGTTTCAACTAAACAGGCTAGGCAGAGAGCCCCTGGAACCTACCTATTCCCCTACCATGGGATTACAAGCGTGCTGTGTAATGTCTGACTTTCCTGTGGGTACTGGGAATCTAAACTCAGGGGCTTCATGCTTTTGTGGCAAGGACATTACTCACTGAAACACCTCCCTGGTTCATCCTTTCTGTTTTTACGTGGGCTAGGTAGTTGTCCATGTGGCCCCTTGTCACCCCTTGTCATGACATTTGCAGCCCTTATCAGTCCTTCTCCGTGGATGCCAGTGGTACCCAGAGGCTTGCATCCAAGAAGCAGATGCATCGTTTGTTAAAGATACCCCAGCATCATGATGATGAGACTCTGCTCCCCTTTTTTTTCCCTCACCATTGCTGACCTGGCTTTGCCCTCTCTTGCTCACTCTGGTGACTCCTAAGTTCTGCGACTCTCTCTGGAGCAGCCCATATGGCAGTCAATCAAGGAAGGACCATGGCCAATAGCTCAGGAAGAATTGGGTCCAACTACCCACAAGGTATAATATCCTGCCAACCACCCACTTGAGTGATCTTGGAAACGGACCCTTCTTGGATGAGCCTTGGGAAAGACACCAAAGCAGAGGCTATAGCTAAAGTATGCCCAGACTCTTAACCCTCAGAAACCGTGACATAGCAAATGTATTTTCAGATGAATGGCACATCTAGTCTTCATTTACTCAAACATTTGTTGCCAAATTTTGCATCTATGAGATTGATTCACACAGGTTAGGCAAGTGCCCTACCACTGAGCCACAATCCACTGTTTTATTTTTAACTGTTCCTTTAAAAAAAATGGGGACAAAAATCTCACTAGATTGCCCAAACTAACCTTGTACTCATGCTGAGGCCAAGGAGGGCCTTGACTTAGGGTCCTCCTGCCTCACTCTCCTAAGTAGCTGGGGTGTCAGGCCGGCATCAACTGGTGTCATGAGAATGTAACCGTGGCCCAGATTGTGTGGGGAATCACAAACCTGACATTGGTCTCTAATTTGTGTCTTTCGCAGTTCATTCTCCCACACTGGGAAAGCTTCGTCCTTCTCTTTATGCTTCCCGCTTCATGTCACCACTAAGCCTTCCTGTCAAAATTCCAGATGCCTGCCCTAAGTCAATTTTCTGCGAAGGCAGCTCCTCCATTGGCTTCTTCTCTCCCCTCGATGCTCCGACTTTCCCATCCACTTGAGTCCTGAATCGCACAGCAATTTGGCAGATTCACTTCATGCCCGTGCCTTGCCCTCTGCCAGCCTGCGGACACTGCAGACACCCAGGCTCACCCAGGTTTCTCTTATCTTTTTGAATTGCCTCTTGGCTGATAACCACTCTCAGAACTTCTCCAGTCTGGCAAATGGCCCACCCTCTACACTTTGTCTTTCTCATTGAATATTTTAAGAAATACTTGGTACTTCTGTTTCTAACCCTCTTTTATTCCAAGCCTATCTTTCCTAATTAGCAATTTTATGTGCCCAAGAACTCTTGATGCTGTGGAAACCTGCCTCCTGATTGTCTTTCCCGTCACCAAGCTAGGATTAGAATGAACTAACTCACTCCAGTAACATCCTTGAAGAGGCAGCAGCGGTCACAGAATCAGGATGAGGGTGTCAGACATCTGTAGACATTTGGCAGCGTGGGTCCCCAAAACAGTCTTCCAGGAGTGTGGAATTTTTCTGTTCTCAAATACTTCCCAAGGGCTGTTTTTCTGAAGAATTCAAAGGTGGCGAAAGTCTCCAGGGGGCAGTGATCATGCTCACGGAGAAAGCAAACCAGGCTGCGACCATCTAGCTGCCTCCCTTTAGCTGGTAGGATCGTCTCTCCTCCCGCTCTTCAGATGAACTGTCTGGCCATGAACAGATTTTCTTAGGACAGCACACAGAAGAAGGTGTTTCACAGGGTGGGCACGGGAAAGAAGCATATCCTCTACTTGACTCTCGAAGGAGTTCTCAGAAGGATGGTCTGCGATGTCCCATTTGGTGGGTAGCCACAACCCACATGAGACACAGCTGGTCTCGCTCAGGGACGGAGCTTTTCATTTTACTTAATGTAAATATAAACAAGCACACGTGACCGGCGGCTGCTCTACCTGGCAATGCGATTCTCTAAGACTCCAGGTGAAGGGGGATCCAGGTCATCCTCTTTTATGATTGGCCAAGCTGTCTGTGAGTCACAGGGTGGCGTAGCTTGGATGTGATTGGTCCTCAAAGGGGGCATCGTAGCCAGCAAAGTGGTGCAGCACTGTTGGAACCTTTAAGAGACAGGGGGCACGGCAGACAGTGCCGCCCTCGGAACACCAAGGTCCACCTCAGTGGATGAGACTCACAGTGCTCCGTGTCTGGGGGGGGCTGAACCCGGGCAGCTATCTGAAGCAGAGCGCACACACTTGTGGTCCACAAATGGACTATTTCATCTGTAGGCAGGTCTCACCTCACAATTTAAAAACTGTTTGCTAATTATAAAAAGCAGGTAAGATGATACTAAGATTTGGGATTTAAGCTCCTCCTGAAAATTCAGAAGGCTCCCAAACACACACACACACACACACACACACACACACACACATACCATATATATGTATATACATTTTCATGTGATATAAACGTTTTTGGATTTATAGAAATGTATACATTTTAAGCTCAACAGGAAGAACGGTAGGAGTCAGAGGGGTAGAGGACACCAGGAGAACACAGCCCACAGAACCAGCAAAGAAGAGCTCATACAGGTTCACAGAGACTAAACTGACAATCACGGAGCCTGCATGGGTCTGTGATAGGTTCTCTGCATATATGTTACGGTTGTGTAGCTTGGTGCTCTTGTGGGACTCCTAACAGTGGGAGTGGGGGCTGCCTCTGCCTGCTCCTGGGGACCCTTTCCCTTCTGATGGAATTGCCTTATCCAGCCTTGATAGGAGGGTCTGTACCTTGTCTTATTGTAATGTGTTACGCTGCGTTCGGTTGATCCCCTTAGGAGGCCTGCTCTTTTCTGAAGGGAAACAGAGGAGCAGTGGATCTGGGGAGGAGTGGAGGTGTGCGTGTGGAACTGGGAAGAGTTGAGGGAGGGGAAACTGTGGCCAGGATATGTTGTAGGAGAGAAGAGAAAAAAAGAAAGAAAGAAAGAAAGAAAGAAAGAAAGAAAGAAAGAAAGAAAGAAAGAAAGAAAAGCAAAAAATAGAAACAAAACAAAAACCAATAGGTGGACAGTGATTGAAGAATATGTGGCACCTGGAGATTGCCCTGCCTCCCCAGGCACATATGCATGCGCACATACACACAAAGATGGCACAAATGCACGCGCACATACACGCAAAGATGGCACATATGCACGCGCACATACACGCAAAGATGGCACATATGCACGCGCGCATACACGCAAAGATGGCACATATGCACGCGCACATACACGCAAAGATGGCACATATGCACGCGCGCATACACGCAAAGATGGCACAAATGCACGCGCGCATACACGCAAAGATGGCACAAATGCACGCGCGCATACACGCAAAGATGGCACATATGCACGCGCGCATACACGCAAAGATGGCACATATGCACGCGCGCATACACGCAAAGATGGCACATATGCATGCGCGCATACACGCAAAGATGGCACAAATGCATGCGCACATACACGCAAAGATAGCACATATGCATGTGAGCATACACGCAAAAAGATGGCATTTATTTAATGTGTCAATTTGACTGAACTAAGAGGTGCTCAGGTAGCTGGTAAATAATTCTTTTTGGTGATTCAGTAATCATCAAGCCTTTGCTGAAAGGTAGGCATGGGTGTTTGGGATGGCTCAACTTCCTCCGATGTGTCTGTGAGTTCTGGAGAGGGTGGCATTTGAGTTGGTTGACCAATGAGTGAGAAAGATCAATTCTCCCCTAGGGGAACAGCCTATAATTATCCAGGGGCAGAATTAAGGCAAAAACGTGAAGGGAGGGCGAATCCTTGCTCTCCCCCCAGACTCTGATCATAATATTTAGAAAATAATAATAATAATAATAAGAAGAAGAACCATGATTACAATAAACCTGCCCTCTTTAGATTTTTCACAGTTCATAGTACTCATTTTACAGCAACAGAAAAGTAAAGATACCCTGCAAATTCATAGATTGAAGCCCTGATACCTACTACTATAATGTATGGCTATATCTGAAGACAGGACCTTCCAGTGGCAATTGAATTAACATAGAGCCATCAGAGTATACCTTAATCCAACACAATCAGTATCCTTATGGAAAAGAAGCCCATTAGGACAAACATAGAGACAAGAGACACAGCCACACACAGAGATGATTTTGTGTCATCAATTGCAAGCCTGGGAGAACGCCCCAGCAGAAACCAACCACGCTAATGACCTTGGTCTTCCAGCAGGCAGAACTCTGAGAAAACCTAACCCGCTATTTAAGAGTCTCTGGTGCTTTACTGTGTGTGCTGGATAGTTTCATGTCAGCTTGACACAAGCTAAAGTCGTCTAAGAGGAAGAAACCTCATTTAGCAGAATGCTTCCATGAACTGGGTTGTAGGTAAGGATGTAGGGCGTTTTTCTCAATTAATGATTGTTATGGCAGGGCCCAGTCCATTGTGGGTGGTGCCATCCCTGGGTTGGTTGTCCTGGGTTCTCTAAGAAAGCAGGCTGAACAAGCCATGAAGAGCAAGCCAGTAAGCAGCACCCTCCATGGCCTCTGAATTAGCCTGTCTTCAGGTTCCTGCCATGTCTGAGTTGCTGCCTGGAGTTCCTTCAGCAGCGGACCATGAGTGTGGAACTGTAAGCCAAATAAGCCCTTTCTTCCCCAACCTGTTTTTGGTCATGGTATTTCGTGCTAGTAATGTAACCCAAGCTATGATGTTGTAGCGGCCCGTGTTTGGTGCAAATTAGTACAGATACTGTTCTAGAGACAGCTCAGCTGCTCACAAACCAATCGAACAGATGATCACAGGAAAAGCACATCTATTTGCCTTACCAGAAAACCCATGAGTAGAGATGGAACCATGTCGGCTAGTGCACTGGATTATCACTAACCCAACAGTATTTACTGAATGCTCGTTGTATTTCGGAGGCTACCCAGGCCCAGAGAATGAAAGACAAGGGAGGTATACCAGTTGCTTTTTAAAATTAATGCACTCCGAACGTCTCCCTGTAAACTTAATCCTGCGCTTCTGCCCGAGGGCAAATGAGTGAGTATAGTGTGGTGTGCAAGAAGCCACTGAAGGGTCTTCAAGCTACGTTTAGTGTTTAGTTATATATACATGTTATTGTTTAGTTACATATACATGTTATTAGGATACAGCGTGATAGCCTGGAGCAGGAACGGAGTATATACTGATCAAAGCAGGGTAGCGGGTGCGTTAGCTCAGGTTCTGCCCCAGACTGGCTTTGTGACATGAGACAAGTCATTTAGCCAGCATAGACTCCTCTAAAGCGGCAATAGTCATTGCTGAGCCAGACGGTGTGAGAACCAGGTCTGATGACGAACATGGATATGAACATCAGTAGCCATTCACTGTGGTTACCCCTGCATCCTCCACGGCAGAGCCAGCTAGATAATAAAGATATTGATTAAAAGGGTTATCACTAATGCAAATCACTCTTGAATACCAGAGACCTCTAGGTAATTTGCATATGTGATTTTCTCTTTTTTCCTTCTGAGACAGCACCTGACGCTGCAGTTCAGGGTGGCCTAGAACTTGCAGTCCTCCTGCCTCAGCCTCCTGAGCGCTGGGTCGTAGGCACGTGACACCGTGTGTACAATCTTTTGAACGTTTAAAAGTATTTTCTCTATTCCCTACAATTTCCTAGTTTAATTTTTTCTATCTAGTTTTTTTAAAGCCTGTATTGCATTTTGTTATTTTTATTTATTTGCATGTTCGCTTGCTTGTGGGAGTTTGTGGGTGTGCCACGTGTACATGTGGAGGCCAGAAAACAACTTGGAGGAGTCAATTCTCTCTCGCGTACCATGTGGGACCCAGGGAGGGGCTCAGTCTCCGGCTATCAGGCTTGGCAGCAAGCTCCTTTATCATGCTGGCCCCTCTCTTCCCAGGAAAGTAGTTTAAACCCAAGATCACCCAAAGAACAGCCTGAAATCCTTAACCAAAAAAACGATCTTTCTCTTATCTTACTTCTCCCATGTCCCCTGCCTTACACTGGTCTGGCTCATCCTGGAAGAGGTATCTGGAGGGAACGGAGCCGGGAGACTGCTGCCTATCACAGCTGCACTCTCTGTCAACGTTGGAGTTCAGCGTTGGAATTCAGGTGCCCACTGTGCTGGTGCAGTCGTCCCTGTCTCTGTCATCCCTGCTGGGGTTGCGGTTAAATTGTCCTCTAGCACAACCGGGCAGCGAGATACTTGTCCCTTCTCAGAACCCGCGGGCGGGAGACGGGGAGGACTGGTTATCATGGAAACCACGTCTCCCCCGGGGCCCCAAGGGGCTCTTCTGGAATCTGATCACTGTCTTCAAGTGCGAGAGCAGTGGTTAAAAGCTGTTATTTCCTTGCGTCTGATAAACGGTTGCCAAGAAGCTGCCCACTCTGGTTTTCTGGGAAGGATTGGATTGGGGAAGGGCACGAGTCAGGAGAATGGGAACAGATAGTAGGATTGGGGGCTGTGGGGGGGGGTCCAGAGCTCAGACGGGCTCGGTACCCAAAACTCTGCCTGAGCTGTTGTGAAGACTCAGAAGTGGAAGGGACAGGGAGGTTGTGGAGGGAAGATGAACATGATCCATCCTCAGAGGTTGGAAAGAGACTCACAAATGGGGACGTGGGGGTGTGGAGCATCAGTCCTAATGGCCTTTAAAAAGAATTCCAGCGGCCAGCGTTTGCACCTCACTCAGTCACCAGGTAGAACACATCATTTAACTGAAATGAGGTTGGTGAAACTTCAGGGGGCCAGGTGAGCACACACATCCTTAAAAGAGGGGTGCATTTCCAGTTCCAGCTAGCAGCCTGCCCCAGCTCTGGCTCATCACTAGGTTTTCCAAAGAAAAGTCCGGATTCTAAACAAAGGGTTTCTGTTAAAATCGAAGCTATGAATTCAAACTTATTTAAGTCACATCGAAGTCCAAAGAAAACACACGCCAGTGCCTTCTTTCCTATTTGCGAAGCTGTGCTGTATCATAAAGAACCTGAGATTCCAGAAGCAGAAGGGACTCTCATTTTGTCTTCCGTCACCACAACAAAAACACTGTGTTCTGAAGTCAGCATTGGGATGCTTCCGGATTTATGTGAGGCTAGCCATGCATTTATATTTTAGCACAACCTTCAAAGCATTAGGGATTTTTACCACAACATACACACGGGGAAACTGAGGCTGCTGGAGGCAAAGCCACTTCTCCGGAGCCACACGGTCCCTCTTTAGCGCCTCTACAGGGAGAGTAATTATTTCTCCATGTGACTGTTGCACAGATTGCTGCAGACATCTGCAAAACTCCCTCCCCTTCAAACATTCCTTCTTATTATCTTAGGTTTGTTCTGATGTCGTGGTTTTTAACCTGAAGGGAGAGATCGCCCACTCCGAGGGACATTTGGCAATCCCTGAGATCATTCTGTAGTTGTTCTTTCTCTAAGTGGGCACAGGAGGCACTGGACAGCCTGGGTACTCCCCAGACAGCAGCAGTAGGCAGTGTTCTGCTTTAAAAATATCTCCCTGGTACCTTCTCTGTAGAGATGAGGGCAGAGAGAGTCCAGGACTGGTCCTGGGGACACAGAGATGGGATGCTGAAAGTTCTGGGGGTGATGGACAGTGTTGTCAACCTGACTGGCCAGGAACCTCCTTGGAGACAGACCTGGGGACATGCCTGTGGGGTTATCTTAACTGTATTAACTGAGGTAGGATGATCCTCCCACTCTGAGTGTGGACATTCTCCGATTGGGATCTTAACTGTGTAAATGGGGCAACTGAACTGGACTCTTACAAGCATTCAACCCTCTGGCTTCTGGCTACTGGACTGTGGACGCCATCCAGAAGCTGCTCCCAGCTTGTACCACCCCAACTTCCATGATCCGAGAACTGTACCTTGAACTGTAGACCAAACGAAGTCCTCCTCCTCAGGTGTTCATCAGCTTGTTGTATCACAGCCTCAGATGGGACGTGGAGCCAGGAGACCCAGAGCGGCTCTGCCTGGCTGACTGGCTGTTCTTAGCCAGAGGCCTCACTAGAATACCAACAGCCTGGAAACACAGCCTTTGCCACTGCACACGAGAAAACCCTTCGGGCTTCCTTAAGAGTATCCCACAGGTACTTGGGGGCATCTGACATAGATGGATCTGCTAAAGCGTAAATGTGTGTACCCGCCAATCAGGACACTAAAAACTCTTCATGTCGCTTACTCATCAGTAAACAGCACACATGGCCTGTGGACAGATCTGTGGACCAGTCTCGTTCAGTGGTTCTAACACCCTGTGCCTTGAATCATTTTACTCTCAGAATGCTCTGACAAGTTCTTCTAATCAGGAGAGGTTAATAAGTTCCCCAGAGTTGTTTCCAGGGGACCCTGGTTCAATTCCCAGAACCCACAAAGAGGCTCACAACCATTTGTGGTTCCAATTCTATGGGATCTGGTTCCCTCTTCTGGCTTCCTAAATCAACCAGGGGCACAGGCAGGACATACGTATATCCAGGAAAAACGCCATATACATAAAATAAAAATAAATAAGTCATTTTTAAAAGGTTAAAAAGTAGGCTGGTAAGATGGCTTGGTGGATAAATGTATTTGATGCTGAACCTGAGAACCTGTTCAGTCCCAGGAATCCACACAGCAAAAGAGAGAACTGAACCCTGTAAGCTGTCATCTGACCTCTACACGGTGCTGTGGCACGCTCCTGGACACATGTGCACAAGAAATAAATAAGTAAAATACAGTAGAGAATTTTTTGTGTGTGTTTTAAGAAAGGTAACGTGCGTTCCAGAATTTAAGAAGAATTAGCTACATTGCTAAAAGGCAAGAGTCAACACTCTGCCACAAGGCCAATCCAGGAGCCTGCCAGTGTTTTGTAAATAAAGTTTTATTGACACAGTCGTGTCTATCACCTGATGTATTTCTTTGGCTGCTTGTGAGTTGAACTGTTATTACATAAACCATCTGGCCAAACCTCTGTAATTTTCTCAACAGATCCACGAAGTAGATGCTATTAGTTCTCTTAAGCATGGTGAATTTGAGGATAAGGAAGTCAAGTGGCAAACTCAAGTTCAGTGAGGACAGAAGTGGGCTCCAGGGGAGGCCCCAGTAGCCCCACTGTGTTTGCCCTCAGAGTGTGGAAACACACCACACACAGATCCTACTCATAAATCCCCTGAAAATAAAATTTTCTTCTTGTTTTTTTCATGACTGTATGTCGACTCCTGTATGATCCCCTTGTTCCAGAAAGTGCTGGAAGCTCCCAGAGTCATCCTGACCTTCTTAAACGGCATCCAGCCAGTATCTGATTCTGGTGGCCTCTGGGAGTCAATGCTGCTTGCACGCGGGTTCAAGTTCCTTCCCTCCCCGCTGGACCAGCAGCTGATATTTACCCAGCACTTTACCATCTCCTTGGTTAATCCGCCGTGTTCCCTGGTCACTTCCCATTAAGTATAAAGCGGCTTCCTAGTCACGGGCTTGGAATTAAAGTGTCACTTCTTCCAGTGAGAAGCTGCAGGTGACATGTACCAGCAGAGCTCAGAAGGCAAGGGAGGGCGGAGGGGACAGCCCCAGTAAGCTCCCAGCTCCTGTCCCTGACAGCAATCCGGATACATGCATCATTCCCTTACTCACAAATTAAAAAAAAATCCCATTATCTTTGGAAGTGTTTTTAAAGCTTAGGGTATCCAGCCTAGCTGGTACATAGAAATATTTGGGAGCATCAGCTGGACCCGTAAACCTCTATATCTGTGTTCCCGGACTAGACAGTTATCCCATTGTGCCTTGGAAGCCCACCCGAAATGAGAGCTGCCCCACCAGCAGGCAGCCGCTCTGGTTGCCCCCAGTCAAGGCATCCACAGCCCCAGCTTTTCTTCCCTCCGCTTTGATCTCAGACCATAAAAGCCAACTGTCTCCCTGAGGCACACGGTAACGGATGAGTTGCTGTACTGGCATGCAGAAAATGGTTCCTGGGCCTCCCCCGTGGCAGCAAATTCAGGAGCAAGAGCAAGGAAAGCGTCATATTTTAGGAGGAGGGATTTGCCATGTGATGGCCCAGCTTCGTGGCCCCATGGCCACAGTGTCTCAGCCTCCCTCCCTTTCCCCATAAGCTGTCTCAACAAGCGAGCTGTCTCCATCAGAAAATTAAAGGACACAGTGAGATATCTTTTTCACTGTGGCAAAGCCCACATAACATACACCCTACTGCCGTCCAAGTACCAACATTGCCTGTCTCCAGAATTCTTCATCTTGTAAAGCTGACATCATTGCATGTAAACTTCTCCTTCCCCTCTCTCCAAGTCCTTTGCAATAAGCAGGATACTCATCTGTGAATTTAGCCTCAGATAAATGTGAGCTCCGTAGGCAGCTGGCTCATCCCATTGAAACCTGTAAGGCTTGTCCCTACTATGGTAGGTGACATATGACAAAATCCCCTGGTTTCTTAAAGCTGACATCCCATTGTATGCATGTGGCATGTTTTGTTCCCCATTCGTCCTTCAGCCGGCTTCCACACTCTAACTATCGTGGAGAATGCTGAACATAGGTGTGAGATACTTCTTTGAAAGTCTCACTGGCATGTATTCCTATGTTAGTTTGCTGCATCACCTATCTAGTAGTTCTGTTTTGAATTTTTCTTTTTTAAAAACAGAATTTTTGCTTTGGTAGATGTGTGTCTGTGTCTGTGATTTGCATTTTCTTTTTTAAAATATTTTTTATGGTTTATTTAACTTTATTTTATGTGCATTGGTGTAAAGGTGTCAGATCCCCTGGAACTGGATCTTCAGACAGTTGTGAGCTGCCATGTGAGTGCTGGGAATTGAACCCGGGTCCTCTGGAAGAGCAGTCAGTGCTCTTAACCACTGAGCCATCTCTCCAGCCCTGCATTTTCTCGTTTATTAAGTGATCTCAGTATCATTTCTCAGGCCTCCCTGAGACTTTCTTAGTGCACGGAACATGCTTGGCTGCAGACCTGATGGATATGTGCATGTGAGTGCAGTTGCCCATGGTGGCCAAAGAGGGCATCAGATCCCTGGAGCTGAAGATACAGGAGGTGATGAGTCACCCAACGTGGGTGCTGGGAATGAAACTCAGGTCCTCTGCCAGGGTTCTAAGCAACTCTGCATGGCTCGCACTCACTTACCACTGAGCTGTCCCTCCAGCCCCTCGCCACACCCTTTTCTGTAGGAGTTTGACCATTTTACATTTATGGCCATAGTGCATGAATGTTCCAGTTTCTCCACAATGTTGTAAACACTTTTCTGTTTGGTGTGTGTGTGTGTGTAACTAATGGACGTGAGGTGGTAATCTGTTGTGGGTTTGGTTTGCGTTTCCTTATTAAGTGGTCTCAGCATCATTTTCCCTGGCCTACCTCACCCTTTTCTAGTTCGTGACACACGCTTGGCTGCAGAGCTGACACCCATTATTAGCAACCTCGTGGGATGTGATTCACGGCTCCAGTTGAGTTTCTCTCACAGGTCTGAATGTTTGTGTGCTCCAGAGCTCAGGGCTGTTCTGAGGGAGGTGCTAATACTTACTGCTACTCTCCTGGTCAGTGAGAAGTCATACCACTTTGCTGGGCTCTGCCAGGATGCTCTGGGGTTCTATACAGCGTATTCAGAACAACACCTTGTAGGTGGTAAGAAGGCATTGTGCTCTAGGAGCTGTGTGGGGTTTGTGTCCCGCCCTGCCACTTACTAGGTGTGTAATTTTAGCCATGCCACTTGCTTCCAAGACCAGCATAAATGAAGATTCCCCAGGGCTATCTCTTAAATGGGTAAATGGATGACTTAGGAGATATGGTCTCTTGCTTATCACCAAAAACTACACCCATCCCTAACCAGCTAAATAACGAAATTGTTTTCTCAATGCTTCAAAGTCTGAGGATCGTTGGGCTACAGTAAACCTGAGTGGCCCGTAGCTTACAGATGTAAATTTAGGTAAAAATGAGCTTGAATCCCACCTTGCCGGTCTTACGCATATGGTCTTGAGCAAGTTACGTCATCTGTATAAGCCTTACTCCATTTCAGATAATCAGCGTGCTTATATGTGTTAGCGTGTATGTGTGTGTGTGTGGGGGGGTGAATGTGTACATGTGTATACATGCTTGAGGAGGGCAGAGACTGGTGTCTAGTGTCTTCCTAAGCTTCTTTTTTCTTTTATTTTTTGAGAAGAAGTCTCTCACTGAACCGAGTCATGTAAGCCGGGCGGTTGATAGACCCTGGGGATTTTCCTGTCTCTGCTTCCCCGGTGCTGAGGTTACAGGCACAGCCACACACACACCCAACTTTTCTACATGGGTTCTGGGGGCTCAAACTTGGGTCTTTATATGCATATGGTAGGCATCTTACCAGCTGAGCTTTATTGGTATCCCAGTTACTCTGTTTTTAATATGGGAACAGTAGATCATATTAATCTCCAAAATCGTCCTCGGGATCTTAAGGAGTCATCCATGGCAATGACTAAGACATATATGTACAAACAAGAACAAGTTATTGATATGACGGAGTGGGCCTTCAGCTCCACAGAGGACACTCTCTTGGGGCAGTCTACAGAAGCCCCCATGTAAAGAACACTCTCCAGCAGCCCCACACGGAAGTCGACATGGGAAAACATGGAGCTTCCTGTCAGCAGCCAATACCGCCTTGCCAAACACGTGTGTGAAATACCTTGAAAGTGGACCAATCCAGCCAAACCCTCGATGACCACAGCCCAGTCAGACGGCCTGAGCTGGCCCCACTTGGCTAAGTCCCGATTCTGAGTTCTTAACCAGACACGCCACACGAGGAGTAAACTAGTCATTGCCGTTTTGAAGAAGCGAGATTTGGGGTGATACGTTATTCAACAATGAACACCTTCTCATCTGCCACAGTGACCATGAAATTTGAATGTACATGAGAGTCTATCCTGCATAGTACAGGGCGCAGCATAGCAACATGGCATGGGAGCTATCATCCATGACTGTCACTTTGCACTGTAGAGAGTTTTTTTTTCCTCCTTGGAAGATGCACCAATGGAAGAAGAGCACAAACAATGCAGGCCTAAGAATACCACTTAAACAGAGAAGAGGTGAGACAACCCAACAGCAGGAGCTATGGGGCTCAAGAAAATACAAAATCGGAGCCCTGTACCAACAGACATGCTAAATAAAATACTTCCAGAATTTTCTCTTTTCATCTGCACTTTTTGTACCCACTTTATAGAACTGTCCAGCTGAGGCTCAGAGGGCTGAGGCAATCCTCTGAAGACAGAGTCATACAATGCTGATTATGGGTTTCAGACCCTGGTTTCTGCTCCTCTTGACTTGAACTGAACTCTGAGAACATGGCAGGGTGCCAGGCCTTGGTCTTTTCCTTTCTCTGAACTTCAGCGCCATAGAATTTCACCAGGAACCATGTTTTCAGAAGCTTAATACACAAGATAGATGATTTAAGTGAGAGATTCAGCAGCCATCGATTGCCAACGGCACCTCAGTTAGGGGTGGGAACTTGGAGACCCCATTCTCGCCTATCCGTGCTGGGGTTTTGACTGACTCCGAGGTGTGCAGGTAACCGCAGCTATTGTGAATTGATAAGTGCACAGCATTGCCTGAATCCAAACAGCCCACAGTTCTCCACCCGCCTGCTCTTACATGCTCTCTGCCTCCTCTTCCACCTTGGCCCCAAAATCTGGGCAACTCAAACTGTACCCACGGAGTTATTAATAACAATAAAAATAAGGAGGACATGAAGTTGGGGGTGAGGTGGGGGTGAAGATAACCAGATGGAGTAGGAGTGAGGTAGTCATGAGCAGAGATGATAAAATACAGAGTATAACTATGTGAGATTTTCAAAGAATAAATAGAGATATTTAAAAAGAAATGGGTATGGAGTTATTTCCATGCTCTGAGAGGAACAATACCATACACGCAGCGATACCACAGGCGTAAAACAAATGATCCTGGGGTTGGGAGTTGGGTAATGGATGGTGAGCCATCTGGACAGCAGAATTGAGTAGGTTGAGTAGACAACTTAGGTCTACCCAGTTATGGTCAGGAAGGAAAATGAGCCTCCTGGACTGCCAGTTTGCTTATCTTTTCTCTGAGAAGCTTGTCTGTTATATGAATTCTCCCCAATTAAAAGTTGGCCTACAGGGAGAATTAATAATAATAGTAATAGCCCAAAGAGATGTCTCAATGGCTAAGAGCACTTGGTCTTGCAAACAACCCAGGTTTGGGTCCCAGTACCCACAGGGCAGTTCATATTCATCTATTACTTTAGTGACAATGGATCTGATGTCCTCTTCTGATCTCCAAGGACACCAGCCATGCACGGGAAGCACAAACACACATGAAGGCAAAACACTCAATATGTAAGATAAAACAAATGTATTTAATAATGATAATAATAAAGACATTATATGCATGAAATATTACAACACCAGGTCAAATGTAGCCCATGAGTCTTGCTTCAGTGACCCCAGACAGCTAACATGCTGGTCCCTTCCTGCTGTGGGACAGAATGTGTCTATCAGTAGCCTATGCACTGTGTTTGTTTGCAAGAGACACAGGCAGCTACATAAATATTCCAAAGTGGTTTTCACACACAGATGTGAGCTGTGTCTCGCATTGAGACTGTTTCTGATTCCCCAGTATGAGGTGCAGCCCCTCTGGGTGAAGGCTCCTTACAGCTGGGGCAGAAAAGCCAGGCAGAATGATTGTCCCTAGGCAGTGTCTTGGGAGAGCTGGGAGCATCTTACCACTCGGAGGCCTGAGCTTTGCATCTTGGGAGGGCAGCTTCCGTCACTCTTGGTGTTCCAGGGAACTGAGGTGAGGGAATCAAGGTTAATGACTTTCACTTATAGATGCTGTGCCAGGCTTATAAATGAGGCTTCTTCTTCCCTCTGGGATCCCATTGCTGAGATGTGACTGCTCTGGCAAGAGGCTGCATGCTTCCTTCAAATCGTCTCTATCGAACAGGCTGGTTTCTGGGTGTGACTCTGTCGAGACTCCATCCAATCACAGCTGTGTTCTGGAGCAGATGACCTTCTGGGGTTCAAGTCCCACTTACAAGTTAGCAAAACTGAGATGGGAATCCAGACGCTTCCACCTTCATATTCCATATACTTCTTGATCATTCTTGTGACGCAAATGATAAACAAGCATGGTTTGTTTTCTTTTGCTAATTCATATTCTCTGCCCTCAAGGAATTTGTAATTCAAAAGCACAGAACTAGAATTATTGAAGACAAGAACATATCACAAAGGCTTAGGATATGTGGTGGTTTTGAATATGGGTCCCACAGGCTTATATGTTTGAATACTTAACTTGATGCTCAGTTGGTGCAACTGTTTGGGAAGAATTAGGAGGTATGGCTTCGTTGAAGGACATGTGTCTCTCCTGGCATTCCCTGCGTTTCCTGTTTCCTGTCTGCTCTTTGAGTGTGAGCTCTCAGCTGTCCTCACCACCAGACCTTCACTTTGCTATTGGAGACTCTCACCCTCTGAAACTGTGAGCCCAGTTAGATGCTTTCTTTAATAAGTTGTCTCAGTCCTGATGTCTTATCACAGCCATGGGAAAGTTGCCCAAACATTATATATGGGGTGAGCCATGATTCATGGCGGGTAAATGATCATCAGACAGCAAAAAGGAGCAGTGTAATCCTAACAAGGGGAAAAGGAAATGCCGAGAGTGAGGGAAGAGAGCCAAGGTTTTAACAGTTGCTGGGGCTGATTCGGGATTGCGGCCTCTCAGCAGGGATTGGCAGGGCCTTTGCTCCAACATAGAAGATGATTTTGAACAGTGGCTACAAGCACAAACTTTGTAGCCACACGGTCCTCGGTTATATGCAATAGAGACCATCTTGAGGTGGTTTAAACAAAAGGGGCTTGATGGTCCTCAGAAATCAGTGGAGGAACACAATGGACTAGCAATTTGGGAAGTTCTTGGGCATAAGAAACTGGAAATCACCATTTGGTGATTCAGTGATCCAGCAATGGGATCCCAGAGGGAAGAGGAGGCTTCATTTATAAGACTGACTCCTATAAACTGTCTTCTGACCTCCAAACACAAGCCATGCCAAACATACACATCTGTGCATACATGCACACACGCCCCACACAATCAAATAAATGGGCATTTTAGCCTCTCATCCGGACACATAGATAACACACATTCTCCTGCTGCAAATAGCTTTCTCCAGGGCCCACAGCATTTAAATGTTCTGGCCAGGGACCTCCAAGTTCCTCATTTCCAGAGACTAGGTTATATATCCTTTAGCCACAAACACGAAGTCCCAGAGAAGGACTCTGATTGGCTTGGTTCCATCATGTAATTTCTTGGTGGCCAAAGGAGTGCTGCTGTGATTGGGTAGGATCGGATTGAGGGCGGGATTCTGAGATTGGCAGTTCCACCACAGAAGCAGGGAGAGTATACACAGAGGATCCCAGGGACGCAATAGTGTTGGGACACTTATCGGTGTTTTGCTTGGAGAAATGATGGCAGAGACAGTGTCACTCAATGTCATTGCGTGTGATGGGCTCATAAAAGGTCCAGTTTCTGGGGCTGGTGAGATGGCTTAGCAGGTAAATGCATATGATCCAGAAACCTGACAATCTGAGTTTGCTCTCTGGACCTCATGGGATTTTGTTTGTTTGTTTTTAAAAGCTGCTAGGTGTGTCTTACAGCTGTAATCTCAGTACTCCTGCAGTGAGGTGGGAGGTGGAGACAGGAATGTACTGGGAGCTCTCTGGTCAGACTCAAGAGTGCACGGTGTGGGAGACACAGAGAGAACTTGCTTCAACAGGGTGAAAGGAAAGAAATGACTCCTATAAACTGTCCTCGGACCTCCAAATACAAGCCATGCCAAGCATATACATCTGTGCATGCATGCATACACGCCCCGCACACAATCACATAAATCATTTAAATTCCAGTTCTACAAAATTCTAAGCCCATCTTCAGAGACGACCTGCATCCTTCAGAGGCCCTGAAGACTATATTTTTAGCTAACTTTTCACAGATGACTGCAGAGGACAGCTGGACCCGAGGATGGCTGGCCTTTTCTAATCCAGACATTTCACAGAAGGGACTGAGCTACACAAGAAGAAAACAATTCACTCAGGCTGCACAGCCAAGGGGTAGAAGAAAAGGAGACTGCAGCCCCCTGCTATGTCAGTGAGAGTTTATTGCTTCCCAAGTGAGCTCTAGTGTCTTTCTGGGCTAGAGAAAGGGGTGCGATGCAGAGATGAGGGCCCCAGGGAGCCCCTCTGTTCCCGATGGCTCTGCAACTAGGTTGGACTGACCAACAGTAACCATCCCAACACATCCACACATGGCTGGACACCCTTCCTCTCTCTTCAACGCTGTGTTCACCACCCTCCAACTGTAACCTGACAGATAGGACATGGGTGCAAGGGAGGGACTGAGTGGACTGTGGCAGCTCATGGGCTTCAGAGAAAGGCTGAGGCACCGAGGGGGCAAAGGATGGGGCTGGAGCAGGTGCAGAGAGTGTCAGTGGCTGAGGATGCAAAGCAAGAGAGGGGAAGTTGGGAATTTTATGATGCTGGGGACCCAGAGCTAAGTCCTAGGAACCTGGAAGGATGTGCTACCTTCTGAGTTTATGCTGATGCCCCCCAAAACTCACTGAAAACTCTCTTCAGGGAAGAAACTGTTGTACAGCTGTGCCCACCCTCACCCCATATCTGCTAAACAAAAATAGGAATTAGTTTCTGCTTCTCACAGCTCCAACGACAATGTGACAATCAAACTCCAAAATTAGAATTATGAAATGTTCTGAATGCACTGGAGAGCCAACCCAAAATATTTTCTACACACGCTTGCCCTGTGAATTCATGTCCCCGAAAGGGTTTAATGTTGGAGATAACAGGAAAAAAAAAAAAGACCAGGGAATTCTATAATCCCTCCCTCCTCTTCCTGGAAACCTCGGGATGATGAACACATCATCTGAGAAGTCCCAGGGAAAATATCCACAGAACTTTACCAAGTCCAGGGCTCCTAAACTTTGTCACACAATGCCCGGCTCACCACTCCCCGCCCCCACCACTCCCACCGCCCACCCCCCACTGATACTATGCCTGTCATGCAGTGCAGGGGCCGCTGTCTCCTGGTTGAGGGAGTGAGGGAGCTTTGCCAACCAGTGTCACCAGGCAGGAAACAATGGATGCAAGAAGCAGTCGCAGAAGGGTCTCTCTGTGCAAAAAGAATGCAAGTTGTGCATTATTCTCACAGAAAGTTGTGCATAATTCTCTCTCAGAATTAAAGTTGTGCAACATTCTCAAGGTGCAAGTGTACATACACCCACAAACACACGCACGCACACACGCACACCACATACACACAGGCAAATACACACACACCACATACAACACACACACACATGCATACACACATACACACTCGCCCCCCCCACACACACATAATGTCCTGGCTAGTTCTCAACTTGACTCAAGCTAGTTAGAGCTGTTTGAGAAGAGGGAACCTCAACTGAGAAAATGCGTGAGATTGGCCTGGTGGCAAGCCTGTGGTTCATTTTCTTGATTGACAATTGATGCGGGAGGGCCCAGTTTGCTGTGGGCGGTGCTACCCCTGGACTGGTGTTCCTGGATGCTATAAGGCTGAGCAAACCGTGGGGAGCAAGCTGTAGAGCAACACTTTCTATGGCCTCTGCATCAGCTCCTGCCTCGTTTCCTGCCTTGCTTGAGTTCCTGTTCCAAATCCTTCCATGGAGGCCAGTGATGTGTAAGTGTAAACAGAGTAAACCTCTTGCCCCACAGTTGCTTTATGGTCATGGTTTTCTCATCACAGCAGTAGTAACCCCAAGACACATACAAGCATAGACTCATACAAACACACAAATTCACACATATACACACATAGACCCTTGTTAGCATGTACATACATACGCATATACACACATGCAGATACACACACACTTCTAGGGACAGATATGTGATCAATAATTTGGGAGCAAATACTGAAACATATTCCTGTAGAGAAAACGAGGGGAGAAACTTCTTAATTTTGAAACCCAAGGGCCCGTTCTCTCGTCTGTCTGGCTCCCAAGAGCATGCAGGTACCCGCACCACCTTCTTCCATGGTGACGCTCTCCTGTCTTTGGACGCGGCCCTAACACACAGTCCTCGGATATCCGTTGCTTGCCCTGACCTTTACGGACTCTCTCAGTCAGAGTTCAAGTGATTTCCTTCTGTATCCTATCCCTCCCTGCCCTCTGTGAGCTTCTGGTAAGGTTGACACTTCCTTCCCTTCCAAGGAAGTGTGCCAACATCAGTGTGTACAGGCCATGTGCCTGCTAGGATCCTCTGGCTGCTACGATTGGCTCAGACGTGAGCATTTGACCAGCACTCCAGTAAGATTTGACGCTGGTGTTTCACTGGACCATAAACATGTTTCTTTCCTCTTTATCCTGGGTGTGCTGGGCTGGTGGGATGGCCCTTGAAACGGGCACCTTGAGAGCTCACCCAGTAAAGAAGACAACAGAAGATGAAGCTTGGCCACACGTTGGATGGAAACACCAAATGATGGCGGCCATTAGCATCGGGGACCTCCAAATGCAGGTGCTATTCTCATTTGTATGAGCTATGGCATCTCAAGCTGATTTTATTTTATTTTTTTTTTTGTCACCGGCTCAACTCCTGCTAACACATGTACACAGACGAGAGTTCAGAATCCTCTGGCAAACTTTGCATGCTCAGCTGTCACGTGCTGGATCCTGAGCCATTCACAAGGGCTGAGCTCATGTACAAGTAAAAGTAACAAGTGCCCATGCTTTAAGCTGTTCACAGTCTTGTTAAAGAGAGCAGAGGGCCCAGTGCAATCGGGTACATGTCCTAACCAAGTTACACTAGGGTTTCACTTCATGCCCGGAGGATGAGATGTAAAATATAGCGAGGCAAGGCATTCCAGCAGAGACAGGATTCTGGACTCTAGGATGCTGATAACATCATAGGTAGGTTCTCTGGGAGTCCAGCTCTGAGCTGGACCCAGTGTGAAGGCGATCTGTCAGGAGGGTGTGGAGGGAGCATTTGCCTTCAGGAAGGGAGGACGTGGGCCACTAAAGCAGTGGAAGTGGGGGCTTCTTCATGCAGGACCACAGCTGCTTCCACAGGACTCTTAGGAGCTTGAACGGCCTCAGAGTTCTCTGAACTTGGCTACCTCCTCCTGCTCCCACTCGGACTGGTAGCTCTTTGTGGGCTCCTGCTGAAGGGTCCATCTTGGGGTGAGGCACCACCCTGCAGTGTAGTGGTCCCTGGAGGGCTGCTGGGTGAAGGTTGCCTGCCAACAGGCTCTTCAAGCAGCTAGAGTAGCAAGCAGGTCCCTCAGTAGATGCAGAATCGGGTCAGGGCACCAACACGCCATGCCCACCACACGGGCGGCACGTGAAAGAAATAATATCTGTGATTTCTTTATTGTAACCACCGGTCCTCAAGTACACTTACACATAATCATAGTAATGATGAGAAACTTTTAAATGCTCGCAGTGCAATAGGTACTGTGCCAAGAACGCTGCCTGGTTCCTGCGTTTGCAGTTTGTGACAACCGCCCTGTGAAATGGCTGTTGCTATTCTTACGTAATGAATGGAGATTACGAAGCTCAGAGGGGTTCAGGACTAGCACATGGTGGACTAACATTCAACAAACCCACCCCATCCCTCCCACCCCCACTCCTAAACAGAGACCATGCATTATGCTCACCCCGCCCCCTCCCCCATTGCAGCCACTCAAACCAAGCCTAGGGAGAGGTTAGAAGGAACTGGCAATGGGTAAACAGCTAAACGTAGGAAGCGTGGACACAGAGGAGTGAGCCCAGAGCCCAGAGAGGGCCCTTCAGGGATCCACAGGCAGGTACTGACAGCTTGGGCATATGTTCAGAGTTGGACACTTTAGTTTTGGGGCTGTGGAGGTAGCCTAGTGATAATGTAACAATAACTAAGACTTGAGTTTGGGTCCCCAGTCCATACTTAAACATTGGGCGTGGCTGTGGCAGTCAGCAGCCAAGGCTCTGGAAGGCTGCCTGGTGACACTCGTCAGTAACACACTTTGTATTACAAATTGGTAAAGGATAGATTTTTAAGGTTCAACGAAAATGCCGTGTATTACATTATCAGGAGACGAGTATGTTAATTAGCTCAGTGGGATCTTTTTACACGGTGTGTATAGATCAAATATTGTATCTCACCAATGCACACACAATTAGCATTTCACAATTAAAAAAAACACCTGGAAAGCTGAAGGAGCCAACCACGGGAGAGCAGGGGCTCCCCCTTCTGAACAGCAGAGTGAAGGGTCACTTTTGACGGGTGATCCGAGCAACTCACTTCTTCATCTGCCACAACTCCTCAATGAAAAGAGAGATTTTTTTTTCTTTTTCAAAAACACCATACCAGCAATCTATGTCCATTATAAAAATTTGAATAGCGTAAAAGAATAAATGGAAAAAGGTTAAAAATCACCTATCACTGCTGGTATTTTGGAAAACATGCTTATTTTCTATGCAGAAACACATACTTGGGTATTTTATGTAAACAATGTGTTTTAATGCTGGCTTTATAGATGACTTTAAAAACTCACCGTATTTTATTTGTAAAAAAATAAAATGAACTCCTTCCCAAATAACCAGTATCAATAATCGAACACATGGCCACTCTGTGTGATAAGGCTCCATACAAGTTTGAGAAGCGCTTTAATCGCATGGCTTTTAATCACTGTGGCAACGGGTGCCTTGTCAGGCGGAAAATGCAAGCTTTGTCATTCTTAATGTCTAGGGGAGAAAACTAAAACCCAGAGAGACACAGTGCTCATTAAGAAAACCACTCAGCTCACAGATGACAGCCAAGATCGGAAGTCTTCTCACCCAGCTCCCGTCCCCACATCGGGACAGAACTGTGAGGGAGGCACCAACGATTGGATATTGACACAGGGAATCCAGCTGGGTCCCTTCCTGTGTTCACAGGCGGCCTCACCCTCCAGAGACAGGCTCCCGACAGTGGCTGGTTTGCATGTCTTGAAGTTTCCATTTCCCATTGCTCTCTAGTAGAAGGTTCAAGGGCACAAAGGACAGCACAGAGGTGACAGCCCGCATCATAATCCCTGTGACTCTTCAACAGAGGGAGAACAGAACACATCCTGAGGAAAACGAGAGGCGGGTTTTAGACTGGATGCTCGGTGGGCATGAGGATTGGTCCAACCGTGGTTATCATGATGTCCAGCGCTTCTTTTAGACTGTTTCCAAGCTCCCAGTGTGGGCCTGCAGTGGAAAGAACATGGCTCCATAACCCAGGTCTGAATCAGACACTGGTCCCATGTGTGGCTGGACAATGTGACCTTCAACTTGTCTGATCTTAATATGCTTCAGAGGTGAGGATGAAATGAGGCAGAGTACCTCTCTCTCTCTCTCTCTCTCTCTCTCTCTCTCTCTCTCACACACACACACACACACACACACTTATGCATGGGTGCACACACACCTATGCATGGGTGTGCACACATGCACACATGCAATGTTTAGCCTTATCCAGCACATATTATTTGCGATTAACTAATTTATTACTAATTGATGCTAATATTTTAATTGCTATTCACAGTAAATAACAGTAATAACTGGTAGAAGCAATTCCGGAACAGGGCAGTTTTGGGGTGACAATGGTTCCCAGGACCAGAGGACACCATAACTCAGGCTGCTGGTCCTCCCAACTTAACTGAGGTCGTGGACCCAATCCCTGTGTATACCAGTTACTGTGTCTTCTCTTAGCCCAAGGTAGCACAGGTTTCTGTGGACATTTTATAGAGTGTGAACTCTGTAGACCTTTGGGCGTTAATATTCGTCACTGTGAAAAAGGACTTGCTGTTTATATTTGGGAGGTATTTGTTAAATTAAAAAAAAAAAACAAAATAAAACCATTTCCATTCTGCAGGATTTGTCTGAGCCTTTTGTTTGAGCCCTCTGAAAGGCAGTTATAATAGTTTATATAGAATGACACCTCAGGTGCACGGGAAAGAATTTAGCTTTAAAAAGAAACGGACTGGTTCCTGTGACTTTAAGCCTTAGGATTGCATATACTCTTAGCTAACTGGGTCTGGAAGTTTCCATTATGCCATCTGATCTCTCTCCAGAGAACTCCTGCCCCATCCTGGCCTCTACCTCATCCCTTACGTCCCTCCCTTCCTCACCCCTCTGCTACCAGAACCTGGGCTCCTGATGGAATCTTTAGACTTTTGCATTTGACCATGATGGTTTAAGCTTATGAACTATGATACAAAGACAACATTTTTTACTAATGAACAACCTTGGGTCATGGGCACACATATGATTCAACCTGTGTGGCGCAAAGTACGGAGTGGTCTGATTAGCAGGCTGAAACTGAACTAGACAGAGAAGCATCAAGATTGTGACAACAGCCATGAATACCCTCCAATTACTTAGCATTTCTTCACACTGTGGTGGGGGGGGGGGAAGAGAGTTATTTAAGAAATGCTGATTTTGTACAAACCCAGTTTCAAAAGCTTGAAAATGCAATCACCATTTTTAGCCATCATTTTTGAGCGTCTATTATGTGTCTATTACCGTCCATGCGGGTAGGAGCCAAAGATGCACAAGACTGAGATCTAAAAGCTTCCAGTGATGTCAGACAGCACACAGCTGAAGAGGCCACATTCCCTGTACTGTGGTAGAGGTGGGAAGAAGTGGCCCCAGGAAGCCAGGGGCGAAACTCCATTGATCTGCCTTGGGATGCACAGTTGTTTCGTAGCAGCTAGAGACGTCGTATTGAGTTTGGGACAAGACAAAGTCTGCATGAACTGAGGTGCCCTGCCATGGAGAGTTACCTACCACTATCTCTTCAGTTTGAGGGTTTCTGCCTTCACTTAGAATTGGTTGGTAACTGTTACAACCCTAATGCAGTCTTAGTGTTCATCTAAGAGGTGCAGCTGAGGAATCCCGGAGATGGCCAGCTGGCCACCTCTTCATCATTCCTCAGAAAACTTCCCTCAAGCCTACAACCATTGTTCCTTGTTCACTCAGTGAAACCCCTAACTTCCCTTTCTCCATGGAGACCCCTCTTCTGGGTCTTCAGGAATAACCCTATGACCAAGGTAAACATTTTACATTTTCTTGATTGCTATGATTGTTACAGGGATAATCACGTAACTGAAACACAGCCAACAGCATTTTATCTTACTTTTGCATATATGCATGTGTGTGTGCATGCTTGTGCAAGTGCAGGTTCATGTGTGTGCAGGCATTTGTGTGTGCATGTGCACATGTGTGCAACATAGAGTCTACAGGACACCTTGGATGACATTCCTTAGACGGACACACCTTTTACATTTTACTTATTTATTGGAACAGGGCCTCTTACTGGCCTGGAACTGAGTAATCTGGATGGCTGGTAAGCCCCAGGAATCCCTCCACCTGATTCCACCTCCCTGGAGCTGTGGTTAAAGGTGCATGCTGTACCCAGCTTTTACATGGGTCCCGGGGGCAGGACTTGGGTCTGCCCACTTCAACAAATGCTTTGCCAACAGAGATTTACTTCAAGAAAGTTATTTTTTTTCCTACGGTGGAGAAGCGGATAGAAGGGTAGATCTGAAAATAATTCTGCATCCTTCTATGTCTTTGTGTTTTGAATTAGATCAGTTGTTCTTCACCATGGTGGATTTCAGTTGTCAAATTGCCTAGAAGCTTGGTTAACACAGACCCGTGGGTGTCTCTGTGACAGTGCTTCCAAAGAGAACTAGCAGGAAGAACAAAAGTCCACTGTGAATGTGAGTGACATCATCTCATCAGGTTAAGATCCAGGTAGAGTAAAAGGCACAAAAGAGCCAGCCAGCCCAGCACCAGGGTTCCCCATTAACCTCTGCCCCCGTTCCTGTGAAGCGCAGCCCCCACCATCCCGGCCGCCATGATGTTCTGTTGAAGCACACAGGGCCAAATGACTGTGGGCTGAGTCCCCTGAGACAATAAGTTGAAATAAACTCTTCCCCCTTCACACATTTCTATCAAGAAGATGGTCATAATAGTTTTAAAGGGAAGGCTGTGTTATTAGTACAGTCCCTATAATGTTCACATTCTTCAACGTGCACTCTGGGAGAAGCAGGAAGTTCATATCACATGAAAGGAAGTGACGTGTCCAGCGGGTACTTTCTTGGGCGCCCTGCTTTCTGATCCATCCCTCACTCCTCAGGGCCATTGCCCATTTGATGTCAAACCTGTCCACACAATCCTACTCCCGTGAGTGAATCCACATTCTCTTCTCCTCTCTCTAGACTTACTTAGGCTGCATCTGAGACCCCATGTTTGCATCTCTGTCCAGTCTATTCACACACTCCAGAGCCCAAGTCCCTCTGGGAACCCGAGTCTGACCACTCATTGCTAACAGTCGGGTGAGCCACCTGCAAAGAGGCATCCTGGTTCTTCAATTTAGCCTAAAACCCTCCCGGTTGTCAACAATTACTCATTGTTGGTGTGAGTGTAGACTGGTGTGGCCACCGTGGAAATCAGCAATCAGACTTCTCACAACATTGAAATAGACCACCATGTGACCTAGCTATTCTACTCCCTGGCCTATACCCAGAGGACTCTGCTTCCCAGTGTAGAGACACATGCTTATCTACGCCTACTGCCTTTCCTAAGCATGGCCAGTTCATGGAAGCAGCCTAGGGATCAGCTGATGAGTGGATGATGAAAATGCGGTGCATATGCATAATGAAATTTCATTCAGCTGTAAGGAAAAATGAAATTAAGAATTTTGCAGGTAAATGGGTGGAATTGGCGATAATTAAACTGAGTGAGGTAACAGGCTCAAAGAGACAAATGGCATGCATTCTTTCTCATATGTGGATCTTAGATTTAAAACCTTGGTTTTATATGTTTAATTTCAAACCTCTGTGGAAGTCAGGAAACTGGGGGCCATGTTGAGGGGGTGGTGACTGTCTGGGGTGAGAGGAGGCAGGAGAACAGGGGAAAGAACGAGGGGAACAATGGAGATGGAAAGGTTCAAACAAGGATGAGAGCCGGGGAGACAAGGACAGAGGCTAACCAAAGTAAAGGAAATACACAAAAACCGTATGCAGACCTACTACTTCATAAGCTGATTAAAATATAAGTGAAAAAGTAGAAGGAAGGTGGGCTGCATTGCTGGATAATGTCATTTCTAAAGTCATGTTGCTGTTGAACAAAGTTACAGTGCTTGGTGTGGAATAAGGCCTCATGAGTTGTTGATCAGAAGAGGCCCCATAGGTCCTGAGACAATACAGACTGTTGCCATGACTCTCAGCTGACCGCTAGAACCATGTGATAACACTTACTGCTGAAAACAACACTTGCTTCAGTTGCAAGACAAAGAGAAGGTTGCCACTCAGGTGGTAGCTTCCTCCCACCGCTAATTTTCATAGTACTGGAAGGTGCTGTGCAGGCTGCTGTAGTAAACAGGGCTTCAATGACCTTACCAAGTCATGAATTATATGAACTACAACACCGGGTAAGAGGTGCTCACTGGTGCAATAGTGGCATGGCTGTTGTTGGGGTAACCAGCAACTCTCAGTGTGGATTTGATGCCCATTCCATGGGAGGGAGTTCATCCCTGATTCTGTAAACCCACTAAACAACTTCATAGCTGTGGATGTCACAGACTTGTTGGGGGGACCTTACTACTATGACTTTGCTAAATTGCATGGCATCAAACTGGTTCCTAAATATTTATGTTTAAGTCAATAGACAACTGCTATTCTCAACTTCACTCTGAGAAACTTATCTTTGCAGCGAACAGCAATGAATAAAGAGACTCATGGATGATCACTGTACTTAGAATAAATGGCAGTTTAGTGCTCAGCCCTGAACAGGACATTTACACCACTGACTCTAACTCCCAGGAAAAGCTAAAGAGAGAGAGAGATGCTGGGAAAGAACATAAGAATCAGAAGATGGGGAAGAGAAAAGTGAAATGCTTTGTTCAGGGCAAACATGATCCCTCAGCAGCTGTGGTTGCTTGCACAAGGCTGAGATGGTTCACAGTCAATCAGCAATCAGTAATGGGTTTGTGGGCCCTTCTGCGTCCACTGAACTACTGGCAACAGATGGATCCTAGGGACAGGATAGTAATTTACTTCAGTGGCATAACAAATGCTGAGCCCACCAGGCCGCAGTGAGTAGTTTCAAATCCGTGGCCACACAGATGGTCCCCAAAGCAAACCAAAAATGCATGGAAGTGTGGGGAAGGGTTTTTGTAGAAAGGGTGGGGATGACAGAGGTGGGGCAGAGAGCACAGAGAATTGACGGACGAGGGTGGGCAGAATGCACTATAGATTGGCATGAAATTGTCAAAAGAAAAAAATCTAATCAATAAAATGTCTTCTACGTGAAGAAATGGACGCTTTATTACCTTCCACTTGTGTCAATTACCAAACGCTATCCTCAAATGACAGAAGACAGCGAGGGAAGAGACGATGAACTGCTGCAAAGTTCTCTGTAAGAGCTCTCAATCCCATACACAAAGGAAGAGTCCACATGGCCTAATTATTTCCTAAAGACTCCCCAAGCTCACTTACACTATCATGTGACCATCATACTTCAACATGAGTTAGTATGGTGCAGGAACTTTTTCAAACTATCACGTTATTTTAGGATTTCTCAGGAAAATCCCACTCCACTGCTTACACTCAGCTGAATAATCTGAAGCATTTGCACGTGAGGTGCCCTAGTGGATTTGTGCGTAGCTCTATCATCTGTCTCATGCCTGTCTATGTCATCATTATATGCTTGTACATTGGTGGACCCATGAGTGCAAATGGTCAGCCTCATTCTTTCTCCTACATCTCCAATCCTATGCAAATATTGGCACCTTCACCTTTAAACCAAGTTCCCCAGACCACATATTATCACCACTGAACACCGCCGGTGCCTCTCCTATTGTGCCGGGCCCTCTGACAGGTCAGCCTCTGTCCTCATCACCTTTGAATCCATTGCCAAGATCACATTCAAAATTGACCCTTAAAAATGCAACCTGTTTTCTTGTTGTTGTTATTGATTTTTCTACTGAAAACCTTGATTCTAGCTTCCACTTACTCAGGGAAATATTTTCATCCCTACAGCAGCCTCCAGAGCCTTCTGTGATCTGACTGCTTGTTCTTGCTTGATGTCATCTTCTACTCTTCTTCCAACTCATGTTACTCCAGCCCCAGGGGCCTTGCAGTTTCTCTCACACAGAAGGGATGCATCTCCCCGTGGGAAACAGGTTCCTCGGTGTCTGTTTAAATTCTCCTTCCATGAGGCTCTTCTTCACCCACACCTCCAGGTATTCAAAATTTCACCTCTGCCATCCACCCTCTCTGATACTCTGAAGGGTTAGTGTTTGTCTTGGCCCCCACACCCCTCCTCCTTTCTTACTATCTTTTGTGGGATCATAGCACATTTTCCTTGAATATTTAATCAATTTTTTTCTTCTCTCATACAACAAATCACAACTGCGGTCTCCCCTCCATCTCTCCTCTCCCCCAGGCTCACTGCTCCTTCATTTCCCTTCAGGAGATAGCGGGCCTCCCAGAGATATCAGTCGAACACAGCAATAACAAGATGAGATAAGACCAGGCACAAACCCTCTTGTCAGGGCTGGATGAGGCAACCCAGTAGGAGGAAAAGGGTGCTGAGTACAGGCCACAGAGGCAGAGACACCCCTGCTCCCACTGTTAGGAGTCCCACAAACACCCCAAGCTAAACAACCGCAGCATGTATACAGAGGACCTAGAGCAAACCCATGCAGGCTCACTTCTGTCTCTGTGAGCCCCTATGTGTTCTCCTGGTGTCCTTGACCCCTCTGGCTCCACAATTCTTTCTTCCCCTGTGTGGTGGGGTTTCCCCGAGATCCACCTACTGTTTGTCTATGGGTCTCTGCATCCTTTCCCATCAGTTGGTGGAGGAAGCCTCTCTGATGACGATTGGACTAGGTACCGTATTTTATCTATTTTTCTGTGTGCGTGTTTCATGATTGCTCCATTCCTTTCTCTCCCTAATGATGAGAATTTTGAGTATTTGATACATTTCTATGCCTCAACAGTGCCTGACACATAGCTGATGCCCAGTAAATATCTGTCAGAGATGTGAATGACATAAATGGATGGAGAAAATATTTGAATGCTAACTTCCCACAGTACAACTACCATAGTAACTGCCCAGTATTCAGTAAACCAACCAAATAATGAAGTCATTTTTGTGTTTTGTTTGTTTTTGAGACAGGGTTGCATGTGGCTGATTGGCCATCTCTGACATGATTGTGCAAATGCCTTCTACAGGATGAAGAACACAGCACCCATTAATCGAGGGTTGCCTGTGAGGAGTCACATTTCTCCTGGCAAAGCCCACTTCCTTTCTGGAGAGTCTGCCATTCTTAGTGATACAAAGTCAGTCAATATTTTTAAAATGAGAGTCTGGAGAGTCATCTGTATGCAAAACTAAGCTCTTTGGATTCTGGGATCCTATCATAAAAACTGTGGACTGAAACCCATACTCAGTTCATTTTCTCAACGTATATGTGGGAGTCTATTTGAAAAGAAATAGATTTCCATACAAACAGGAAAATGCAAAAAAAACAATCCCACCTCCATTCACTCTCCATGAGCACTATGGAGACCCTGGCACCAGAGAGTAGCAGCATGAGAAAGTATTTTATAGTCTATAATAAACTTACTTGCACATGATTTCATTTGGGCTTCATAAGTACCCTGTGAAGAAGGAAGTATTATTATCCCTGTGGTGGCAGTCTATGATATTGTTTCAAATTATTTGCTGTTTCTCTATAAGAGAGTTAGACACCTGCTTACTCCGTGTAGACTGCACTGTCTCTGTGGGGGAAATTTAATCTCCCTTTCTCTAGCATAAATGGAATGTGAGCTTAAAAGACCATGCAAACTGTCATTGCTCTTGATGCCCTCTTCAACCACAGAGAGCTGAAGCACAGCCATTGTATGGGTTAGAAACAAATCTTTGATAGTGTAAGCCACCAAGACTTTGGGGTGAGTGCTAAAGTTACCGCCACGTGTTGGTGGAGCCCACATCCTCCAAACTGGAACATTTCCATCCTAGTGAAGGTTTGCTAAGACTCAGGAAGTAAACAACTCACAAGTCTCAGAAAGTTACTGAAACCTACAAGATTCACAGGCCCCCTACTACCGCAAGCTGATATAAAACAGGAAGGATTGGAGCCAGTGAGGTGGCTTAGTGGGCAAAAGTAGCTGCTGTCAAGGCTCATAACCTGAGTTCAATCCCTGGGAAACACACGATGAAAGTAAGTTAGCACTGACTCCTGCAAGTTGTCCTCTGAACTAAACACACACACACACACACACACACACACACACACACACACACACACACACACACACACACACACTAAATGTAATTAATAAAACCAACAGTGATGACTTCCAGGGAGAGCAGACTCTGGATCATGGTGTGGCCTGAAAGTCATGAAGTTAGCTCCAGGTTACAGTTTTTGAGTGTCACACTCATGATGAGTTTTCCATGCTCTTGCATGTAACTGTTTGCCCATACTCTTGTGAGCAACCATAGCCAATGTGTTGGTTCACTGAGCTGTCATAAGTGCTCCAACAGGGATGAGTAGATCGTCCATATCTCCCCATTGGTTCACTGAGCCGTCATAAGTGCTCCAACAGGGATGAGTAGATCGTCCACATCTCCCCATTGGTTCACCGAGCCGTCATAAGTGCTCCAACAGGGATGAGTAGATCGTCCATATCTCCCCATTGGTTCACTGAGCCGTCATAAGTGCTCCAACAGGGATGAGTAGATCGTTCATATCTCCCCACTGGTTCACTGAGCCGTCATAAGTGCTGCAACAGGGATGAGTAGATTGTCCATATCTCCCCAGGAAAAGTCACAAAATACCTATAGCCGACCAACACGTATTTTGCATACAAAGAAATCTAAGACTTAGCAAGATAAGCAAGTTTCCTTAGGAACTTGAACTCTGGGTGTTTCAAGCCCAAAGGACATCCTCATCATTCTGGTGAAAGATGATGTCTCTGGTGCGTATCCTGGAGTGAGCTGGGAAACTTAAGTGGTAGCTGGAGTGCTTTCACTGTGACCCCTTCCCTCTCTGAGCCCCTGCTAAGTCAAAAGGGGCCTCTGATTTCCATATTTATTTAGGAAACAAGTCTTGGCTCAACATAGCTGTTTTCAACAAATAGATCCTTGGAAACCATCCCAGCCCAGGGCAAAATATGAAATTTAATCACAGTGGGAATTTAGCCAACACCACCAACCCTTATTGACAGCTTCTCTTGTTGCCTTTTAGGGCTCGATTGTTTTATGGAAGCCCTTGGAGGAGCCTGGAATAGAAGCCTCCATCCATCCTTTTGTTCTTTCTGACCTGCCTTGGTGTTCTTTGTAAAGACAGAGGGGACCAGGGACATCTGGGACCCCCCCTGAGGACATGCCACCAGGGGTTAATGTTCCTGAACGGGTACATCTACATACATATAGCTTCTTCATTTGGGATACAGTCCAGAGAATAAACATTTAATTCCCAAGAGCTAAAATATGGTCCATGGGTACCGAGCATATGAGGAAATAAATGGTCCATGTCTCCCAGGCAACCTGACCATCCAGCAATGTTTCCAAGAATTTCTGTAAAACAAATGTCCTTGGGCACCTTCTGGGACTGAGTAGCCAGAGCTTGCTCATCGGGAGGCAGGAGAGAAAGCAGATGTTAGAGAGATGTACCACCGCCTTCCTCTTAGACTCATCAGTACTGTGTGGGAGAAAGCATGGGAATTCAGCTCAGTGAGCACAGCTAGAATCAGTGCAGAGATACACAGAAGATGTTTTTTCTGTTTAAGAAACATTTGTCTAACATTTAGTATGTGCCAGACAGTTTCCAAAGAACTTTGTAAATATTGACTTACTTGATACTGACAGCCATGTGGTTAGAAACAATTACTACCCCTGTATGACAAGGGAAACAGAAGCGCAGAGAAGCTGAAGAAACCACTTCCCGTCTAAGAGCAAGAGATGGAGCGGGTGGCACCTGACCCCAGCAGCTGAGTCCAGTGTGAGCTTTCTTTAGTACAGTGCATCATGGGAGAGTCAGACCTCATTCAAACATCAAAGTTGATGGAGTCTCTTTGACAATGGCATACTCTTTCTCTTAGTTGCAGCTCCTCTGAGGGTGGATGGTGAAGATACCACACCCCAAGATGAAGGTTGAATGTCTGGTCTCCCTATATTTCATGTTCTTTGAAACTTCTAGGCCATGAACCCTCAGCAAGGAGAAAGAGGGTGATTTTTTGTGCCGGTATCTGAATCCAAGGCAGTGAGGAGTATTCATTAGATGGAAAGAAGAAGAAGAGGAAGGGAAAAAGGAGAAATGAAGAGAAGGAAAGGAAATGGAGGGAGGAGAGAATAAGGAGGGAAAAGGAGAGAGGGGGAGGATGAAGGGAAGGAGAAAGGGAAGTCCTCAACTATTCATTACCTAATCCCCAGTCACGGGTGAGCTTTTAAAGACCCGACATGCTGCTCCTCCTAGCGATGTTTAGAGACATACTAGAAAAAATCACCTAGAGACGGTCTAAAAGAATAAAGATTTTGGAAGCCAATGAGAGCTGTGGTCCCTCTGGCTCTTTCCTTTGAAATATCTTGATCTTGGTTGACCAGAATGCATATTTACTGCTGAACAATAGTTATGAGTTCAAAAATACATTCTTTATCTCTCTCTCTCTTTCACACATACACACACACACACAGAGAGAGAGAGAGAGAGAGAGAGAGAGAGAGAGAGAGAGAGAGAGAGAGAGAATACAGCTTTCTCAACTAGTCAGGTCACTAGACTTCGTCTTCTGCTATTATTTATTGTAATACAAAGAATCTGAAAATTATCTAAAAGGGAGACTCACTCAGCAGTCACGCCCACAGCTCCCGGCTCTTCTGTAGTATAGACTTCACCTGTTCCTAGGTGAAGCTACAGGTCAGGCAGCACAGAGATTGAGAATGCTACAACATGGTTCTGGTTCCAGGATTGTGTCTAGGCATTGGTGTCCCTGTGAGGTCTGATGGACCAGGCTTTTTCTTTTGGGCCACCAACCAGCTCCCAAATCATGACATGGAGACTTCTTATTAGTTACGAACTCTCAGCCTAGCTTAAGCTCTTTCTTGGTTAACCCTTTTGACTTAAATTGACCTGTTTCTCTTTATCTATCTTTGCATCGGGGCTTTTTACTTTCCTTCTGCATCTCTTATTTTCACTGCTTCTCATGTCTGTCTGTCTGTCTGCTAACTGCCTGGCTTCTGGCCCCAGGCATCTCCCTCCTTCTCTCTCTTTTTTTTTTTTGAACCTAAAGTTCTCCATCTATTTATTCTCTCTGCCTGCCAGCCCAACCTATCTTTTTTTCTGCCTAGCTATTGGCCGTTCAGCTCTTTATTAGACCAATCAGGTGCCTTAGGCAGGCGAGGTGAAACAAATGCAGCACATCTTGACATGATTAAACACATCCTTACATCGTTAAACAAATACAGCATTAACAAATGTAGCACACCTTGACACAGTTAAAGTAATATTTCACAGCAGAAACAAACATAACACATTTTTTACTAGCTAAAACAAAATCCCACGAGAGTCTAACCCTTGCCATTACACACTTCTGTCTTCTCCACACAATATCTGCAAAACATCCAGATAATCCATGTGGCATTGTAACCCAGAAAAGAAAAGTAAAAAGTCTTGAGACTAGAGATAGGGAGACCTAGCCAGCTCCCGGCCACTTTCCAGCCCTACACTTGCTGTTGCCTTCCCTTGTCTCAGTATTATTCCTTCCCTATCTAATATGGTAATCAGAAGCTATGTTTTAGATTTTTTTTTTAAATCAGTGAGATGTTTCATTTAAATCACTTCATTCAGTGTCTGGTGCTTAATGAAGACGGAAGAATGTAGACACTGCCTCTTTCCCCATGTCTTGTTCATACCCCAGCCTGGTCCCAGAAAATCACAGCACCCTATTTTTGATTTCACTCATTCCAGAGTCAGGAATAGTCCTCCCTTGTTACCTTCATTTGGTAAGCAATTTGAAACCCTAACATTAAAAATTAAAATATAAACAGCCCAGTGTCTGATTTAGTGGACAATTAGAAATTAAATTAACAGCTAATTAATGATAAGCTAACTTTGTTATTGTAACCACATTAGCTTTGTTCTTGAGGGAGTATGAAAAGAGAGAGAGACCACCAAAAAACAAAAACTACAGATAAGAAAATATTTAAGCTCCTGTATTACAGCCTTGACAGATTGCCTCTTTGAAGTCACTCACTCTGAAAGTCAGTTTCTGATATTCATGCAAAAATGTTTAGATGCCAAACTAATGAGAACTAATGATCCAGTAGAAAGAAAAGGAAAGCCAAACTAATATTTGATTAAAAAATATTGGGCCCACAGCTGAGCAAAGAAGTCTGGGTCACTGGAATGCAGGTTGATTGGCAGCTGATGAGATAACGAAGGGTTTTCTTCCTCGTCTCAAACACAAAGTGCTTATCTGAGGCTTCAGTCTGGAAGCCCTAGCTGGAATCCTCATATTCAGCTCCAACAGGAGGGTGAGGTGCAAACAGATGAGGTGGCTCAATACCCCTAAGAACCCTCAGCAAAAGCGGGGGTGTGCCAAGTCACCATGTAGAGTCAGTGAGCTCACCTAGGGCAGTTGTTTTTCTGGTCGCTATGACAAAATCTCTGACAAGCCATTTAAGGTATAGATTTTGGCTCAGTGTTGCATCATGGTGTGGAGGGCACGGTGGCCGGAGAGGTCCATCCCTGGTCTGAGGAGGGGCATGGTGGTGGGAGAGGTTCATCTCTGGCCTGGGGAAGGGCATGGTTGTGGGAGAGGTTCATCTCTGGCCTGGGGAGGGTTACAATGGGGTTGTTCGTTGTCTTACAGGATGAGGAAGCAGTTGGAGTCCTAATCGCCAGCTGGGACAAGGTATTCAAACATGAGCTCACCTCCCCATGCCAACAAGAACATCACTTTCCTTTTTCCTATTCGCTGCCCATTTCTGCCTCTTCCCTCAGAGCCCTTGCTATCTCAGAGGCCTTTAGCATTTTGTCACAGTTGCGTTCTGATACACCTGTTTTTTTCTGCTAGCCTGCAAGGTCCATGGGTTCAGAAAATGTCTCTTTCTTGTTTATAGTTATGCACCAATAAATACAGTATCTACTATACACAAAGGAATGTGTTCCTTTGCTTTAATGTGAGTGAGTTAAATACTTGGTCAATCTCATACAAAAGGGGTGTAAGAAGCCGTTCTTTTGACTTGTCTTTTGAATATGAAAATTGGTGATAACAACCCTGAATCCAAGAGATAGCTCAGACCAGGGCCAGAGTGGTGGCGATAGGAGAGGAGACTTGCACGAACTCACCAGACCACAGCTTATAGATGCCTGTCTGCTCTGATTACATGCTGGTTTGGCTTCAGTGAACAGAAACTGTCTCAGAAGTGAAGAACATCCCACTCCGCTCTCAGTGTGTGAAGGATCAGTCAAAACACAGCATGAGTCTGACACAGTGAGATCTGGATCACAGAACCTCTGCCCAGAGGGCCCCCATCAGCTCTGTGATTTGCTATCTCAATGGTCGCAGCCTCTGTTTTAGACACAGTGGCTTTGTCTGGCCTTTGCCAGCCCAGCATCCATCCCCCTAAAGCGTAGTAATAGCTACCTGTTTTTCTCTGGGGAAATTTTCTCTTCCAGTGTGTGTGGCCCCACATTCATCAAAAGTCAAGAAGGCAATTTACCTCCTGACCCAAAGACCCTGGAGACATTAGACCCAAGTGTGGCTGAGCAGCTCTTCCCCGCTGGGATGTTCATGGTTCTGCAGTGGAGTGTCACAAGGTGGGGGAGCAATTGTCTCCTCACTTTCCAAGTGATGGGTTTTTTTCTTCAAGAATTCATGGCACCAATACTAAAGCATTCTCTGAGCTTGACTCTCCAGCCTGCTAATTCAACCTAAGATCCTTTATTCCTCTAATATATGTGTTTTCTGCTTAAGTAAGGCCAAGTCTATTCCTCTCATCTGAAATCCAAGCTTTCTAACCTTTGAGTTGGAAAGAGGGAAAAGGCAGAACCTGATCTTCCAGCTCTTTTCTGTGTGTTCACGTGTGTGTGTGTGTACCCATGTGCCTGCATGAGTTTATGTGTATTACATGTGCGTGTCTGCCTACAGAAGTCAACCACATATGTGTACATGCCTACAGAAGCCAGAGGACATCATAGTCTCTGAAACCGGAGTAACAGGTACTTGTGAGTCACCTGATATGTGTTTTGGGAACTGAACCCAGGTCCTTTGCAGGAGCAGTAAGGGATCTACACAGCTGAGCCATCTCTCCAAACTCTTAATGACAGGGTCATTTATCACTTTATTAGTAAGCCTTTCCCAATGAACAGACCCAAGTAAAATTAGTACAAAGAAAGAGGAATGGAGAAAAATTAGCGTGGAATTCTGAGGTGGAAAGCAAACGGGAGGATCTGCCAAAGGAAGCCAGTTTTTGGTTTCTTTTGCTTGCCTTTACTCTTGAGTCAATTAGCTGGTCTCAATCAATTAGCCTCAGTTAGGGAGGTATGGATCCTTCATAGCCAAGGGTTTGCCTGATAGCCAATTTCTCTGTCTCATTTCTCAGATAGTTCAGAGGCTCAGAGGCATCATTCCTGTTCCCTCCCCCAACTTCTCTGTGTGTGTGTGCGTGCGCACGTGCGTACGTGTATGCACTGTTACAATATCACAGACTGTACTTCAAGAACACAGTGAAGGACCACATACACCTGAAAATTCCTGTGGTTTTCCTCATAGCTCAGGACGAAGGCTTGTGAAATTTACCCTCCATCTTTAACTGATGATATACAGGTTACTTTTGCCCCACATAGCACCCGACACAAACAACCTAAGGGGCAAAGATTTACAGCGCTGCACGGTTTCAGTGCATCTCAGCAGGGACTAGAAGATGCAGCCATCTCAGCTCACAGCAGTGGGGATGCGTGACACAGGCTGCTCCCATCACAGCCGACCAGGACGTAGAAAGAGAGGCAGGAAGCAGAAGCAGGCATCTCTTTATCAGGACCAACCCTGGTGACCTTTTCCCAGCTAGGGTCATCTCTCTGATGTAGTGGAAACGTGGGAGCTGCATGCACGCAGGGCTGGGGGCAAGCTGCAGGACTGCAGAGGCCACAGGAAGCACCCCGTGAGGTGGCCGCAAGGATGGGCGCAGCAGGAGCGCTAGGCTAGTCTTCTCCTGAATCCAGGCAGCTAGGTTTGGGTTCCGATTCCTAGGCTGGAATTCCAATCCCAGCTCTGGCCTGGGCTGTTGGTTAAAATGCATCAGGCAAAAGCCGGGCGGTGGTGGCACACACCTTTAATCCCAGCACTCGGGAAGCAGAGGCAGGCGGATCTCTGTAAGTTTGAGGCCAGCCTGGTCTACAAGAGCTAATTCCAGGACAGGCTCCATAGCTACAGAGAAGTCTTGTCTTGAAAAAAAAAAGAAAAGCCTTGGGCAAATGAATTTTTTTTTTGTAAACTCATGCCCTCAAGGTTGGGCACCAAATAATACACAATAAAAACTCACGGAGAGAAATTGGGGTTCAACCTGAAGACCCGAAAAGCAAAGCAGCCAGCCATTGGCTCTTACCTGACCTCAGTCTGAAATGGCGATCTTGCCTCTAGGAATCTCAGAATGAGACTGTGTCTGAGAGATGTTTCCTTCCATTTTATAATCCTCTCTAGGGCTGGGATTGAAGGTGTGCACCACCCGGTTTCTATGGCAAACTAGGATTGGAGGTGTGTGTTACCACTGCCTGTCTGTAAGGCTGACCAGGGTGGCTGTTTTACTCTCATGATCACCAGGCAAGCTTTATTTATTAAAATACAATTGCAATGCCACTACACTCTAAGGTTCACAGTCTTCCAAACTAGTGACACCAGTCAGGAAATAAATGTTCGAAGCGTGAGCAGGGAGGGAGCAATTCAGACTAAAATCCTAACAACTAGAAACACCCATAAACCACAAAGATATTGAATTCTTTTCCAAAATCAAGCATTAGCCATGGTCTATAGAATGAACATATGCCCACCGCTTCAGCCTTGTTGACACACCCAGCCAGGTAGCTGAGCTATGCATGGACCATGTGGGTCAAGAATGCTGGTTTCGACTGGTCTGGGGTAAAAAGACATATTCTAATTGCTCTGTGGTGTTGAGCATTATCAAGGTGAGACACTGAGCATGCCTGAGAGGGTGTGAGGGGGCGCGGCTTCTGGAGGCTGGGGCTAGGGTGTGGATAAGTCAAATCTCACGGAGCAAAAAGGGCACCAGGAACATGACCAGCAGAGAGGAAGGAGGTTTGAACAGATAATTGGAACAAGAGAAAGGATGAGAAAGAATAAAAGAGACACGGCTCTTTGAACAGCCCTAGGCACCAACTACATCCCATTCTAATTGCAGCCCACAGTTGCCCTAATGATAAGCCTTCACTGTGGAGCTAACTTGAAGGAGCCGGTATCCTACACCTGCCAGTGGAGACAAAGAGAATCTACTGTGCAAAGGCTGAGGCGAAGATCACATGGACCAATTCCATTTTCTGCAGCTCCAGCTTTTAAGGTAAAGGTTGAGAAGGAAGCCTTCCACTTCCCTCTCAAACTGTGGTTACTAGTGTATGTATCCTTTGAGCTCCCTGAAACTCCGTGAGATAATAACATCGGGCACATATTCATTCAACAAACATTTGCTCAACTCCCAGTACATGTGTTTCAATAACATTATCCTGGGAACGAGCGGAAGAAAGACATGATTACAGAAAGGTCACCTTTATAAAATAAGATGTCAGTTTGCAGATAGAAATATAGGGGTTTGAAGGTTGGAGAGACGACTCAGGTGTTAAGAAAACTGGCTCCTTTTGCAGACGACCTGGGCTGGCTTGCCAGCATCCACATGGTGGATGAACCATCTGTAACTCTAGTTCAAGGGGATCCAGTGCCATCTTCCGGCCTTCATGGGCACCGCGTGCACTAACACAGATATACATGCAGGCAAAATCACTGATGTGCGTAAAACAAAAGTAAACAAAATTTCAAAATATGAGACATTTTGCAGGCAATAAACATTGACATGGTATGGGTGTGTTCGAGTTCCCTGGACTAGTCAGTCAAAGTGACGTTGTATTAACGAGGTCCCCTAGCCTCACTGACCGGACTTCCGTTAGCTTCAGCCATGACCCCATAAAGGACTGGAAAAATGTTTGTTTCCTGAAGCAGAGAGTAAATGTTTCTGGCTTTGCAGATGTTCCCAGTCTCTATCATGACTGTCAGCCCCACCGCTATGTGCAAGAGCAATCTCATGTAAAACGCCAATGAATAGGCATGGTTCATCCTAATAAAACTTTATTTACAAAAAAAACTTGGCTGTCGGAATGTGACCAGAAGAAGGTCATTGGCCAAAGACCTTACTGCACCCCTGTGTACACAGGAGACACTTCCTGTCCCACTGCCACAACCCATTAAAACTCCGAGCTCCTTAAAGTAGTCAAATAACATTTAGTTTAGAGATTTTATTAACCTTGTGATCCTTGACTGATTGGAACATGGGTGCAGTTCTGTTTGCCTTCCTCAACCTGACTGAGAAGCCAATCACTTCACATAGGCGATGTATTTTCTCCAAGAGCCTCTCAATATCCTGGCTGCCCATCACCATAACAACCCACACTATATAATGAAAATGTAGAAGCAATAACAAATAAGAGAGAGACTCAGGCAATGACTTCTGTGGATATAAGTTTTGACATTCCAAGCTATGCTCCAAACAGACCTGCGTGTGTCTTCAAACACTCAGAATTGATCAGATTCTCATAATGCCGGGAACGGGTCTGTCTCTCCCTAAATGCCGACAGTTGCACATCAGACGTCTTAAAGCGTTTTGAGCGTCTACACATAGCAAAGAGAAAAGCGAATTTCCATCAGAAGAGGTTAAAACAAGTGGAATCAGACAGAACTGGGCAGACTGTAAAAATCAGCCAAGAAAAGCTAATAAAAGCCGTTATGTAGACATGGGTGACTTGGCGTCGTGCTGCTCAGCCACACAAAGAGGGAAAGGGGATATGTTTCATGGGTTGTCTGCTCCTGGGACAACGAATTCCAGTTCTGTCTGAATAATAGGTATTTCTGATAATAATTGTGTAATTCTGTTATTGTAGGAGCCCCTGATGACACGGGAGACAGAAACCAGGCCTCTGAGGGCAGCACAATGCCCTCCCTTTCCCTCTAGATCTCTGTCAAAGTTTCTGTCAACTTGATAGAAACATAGACATCTCTGGGAAGACAGTCTCTCAACTGAGGGATTGCCACTTCCATCCCATTGGCCTGCAGGCATGTCTGTGGGGTACTTTTCTGATTAATGGCTGTGGGAGAGCCACAATCACTTCCTGATTAATTAGTGTGGGAGGGTCCAGCCAGTGGACAGTGTCACCTCTGAGTAGGTGGCCCAGGGCTGTTTAAGAAAGGCGGCTGTGAAAGTCAAAAGAACAAGCCAGTAAGCAGGCTCCTGATTCCAGGTTCCTGCCCTGACGTCCCTGGATGATGGACTGCAAGCTGTAAAGGGAAAATAAACCCTTTCCTTTCCAGGTTGCGTTTGGTCTATCACAGCGGCAGAAATACAAGCTAAGATAGTCCCCAAGTCATGGACTGTCAGCACACAGTGTCTAAAAGATTCAGAATACAGCAATTTGAATCTCCCAGTTTATTTCCGTGCTTCCTGAGGACAATAACAGCTAGGGAGTGTGGCTTGGAATTCTCAAACCAACACCTGCCCTCCTGTAATGTCTGCTTAGTTTCAGACAATTCCTGCCCTCTCCGTCTCAGGGACTCCCTGAGAAATGTTGAGAGTGATGGGGAAGACTAACCTGCAGTGGTGACCATCTGGGGGCTGCCATTTCAGCCTCCCAGACAGTGGCTCACAAACATTTTATTAAATACCCTCCTTGAAATGGTTGTTAGTGAGGAGATGCAGTCACTCTCAAGGGCCACCATGAATGTCATCTCAGGCTCCCCACTTACAGGGCTCTCTCTTTTCCTTACCCATGTCTTGAGGGTAACAAAAACCATCTGCTGTAATAACAGGAATAAACACTCAGCACGGTGCATTGCTATGTGTTTTATAGCCATGGATCCTTTAGGAGACCATTTGAACGATGGATCAGGTGAGTTATTGTTGTGTAAAGGCGTAGACTATGTTCTCTGTATAGTTGAGCTATTAAGCCTCTATCCAATATGTAGCCAGCAAAGATGGCCTCCCTTTCTGTGGCTGACATTTTGCTTGTTTATTTTGTTGTGCAGATGCTTTGTTTTCATGAGGTTCCATTTGTCAATGGCCAGTCTTATCTCCCAAGCAACTAGAGGCTTATTGAGAAAGTCCTTGCCTCTGCCTACATCTCGAAGTGTTTTTCCTACTTCTTACTCTAAAGCTAAAAGTTTCAGGTCTTACAATAAGACCTTCAATAATAAAATGTTTCTCTCCCTCCCTCTATCCCTTCTCTCTCTTAAACACACAAACACACACTGTAGAAGCAGAGGTAAAATGATCATGGCGAACAAAGGGGACTAGTGGGTGGGTAAAAGTGAGATCGGAAGGCACGGGGCGGGGGGGGCGTGCTCAACACGCAAACACATGCATGTAAAAACCTGGAAAACAACAGGCCTAGAGATGTAGCTCCGTGGTTAGGGTGCCTGCCTAGTACACACAATGCCCTGGTTTGGTCCCCACCACCACATAAACCTGGGGTGATTGTTCACAGGTACAACCCCAGCACTAAAGGAGTGGGGACAGGGAGGATCAGAAACTCAAGATCATCATCAGCTACAGGAGCCCTCATCTCAAAAAACAAGAATAAATAAATAGAAGAGTAAACAACATTACGAAGTGGAATGTGGTATATACTGAGCTGTTTTAGAATCTGTTCCCTGCCACCAGGTTTGGTTCTGGGCAAGTAAGTTAATCTTCTTTAGTTGTATTGGTCATCTATGGCTGTGTAACAAATAACTCCAGAGCTTGGTGGCTGAAAACAATACACATTTACAATTCCACAGATGCTATGGGTAAGGAAACTGCTCACAGCCAAGTTACATCCTCTTGTTCGAGCCCATGTCGTTCCTGTAACGGTGACAGCTTCTGTCACACAGAAGGGTTGACAGGAAGCTGAGCTGCTTCCACATTCATCCAAGCTTGGGAACAGTCGATCTTCAAGGATTCTTGGACTGAAGCAGTTACATAGCCATTTGTAGCATGAGGCGCCGGCTTGTTGGGGTTTATGTCCTGCCTGGTCCCCCAGCCGTTTAGTCCCAGAGAAATCACACAGAGAGTCTACATTAGGTTATAAACTGATTGGCCCATTAACTCAGGCTTCTTATTAGCTCTTGTAACTTATATAGCCCATTATTCTTATCTATGTCAGCAACATGGCTCAGTACCTTTCTCAGCAGGGCAGGTCACATCCTGCTTCTTCGGTGGTCCAGGCAGTTCTGCCAAGAGAGCTTCCTGCTTCCCAGAATTCTATTCTCATTGCTCCGCCTCTACTTCCTGTATGGTTGTCCCACCCATACATCCTGGCTAATGGCCAATCAGCATTTATTTAAATCATGATTGACAGAATACAGACAACTCTCCCGCACCAGCCATTGGCTGTCAGTTTGGAGCTCATCAAACAGGCTTTGCATTCGGTGCCCTGCTTCTGAACACCTTCAAACTGGGAAGGCACCCGCAAGAGTCCACCAGCAGGACAAAAGCCACAGTCTGTAGTAACCTCCTGTCCATTCATACTCAAGTGGGTCCCGGGACCATCTCCAAAGTCTCTTATCCTCTAGCGGACCTCGTCCGCTCATCTGCAAAATGGGACCCTCAGAAGCTGTCGTATACACGACTCCTCCAAACGGTAAGATAATTTAAAACCCATACAAGACAGAGGCAACACCATGGAACTGAAAGAGCATATGGGCTTTGCCACTTGCCTTGCACATCTGTGTCCAGAGAGTCTAAGTGTGAGAGTCTCCATGGGCCTCTTAACCTGTCCAGCTGGTTTCTTACACCACCTTCCTTCAAGCCCTTTTCTGAGAACCAAGTAAGACGCCCTGGCCAACCATACCAATGAAATTCTTGGCACTTCATCTCTGACAACTCAGGCCGACGGAGTTGTTTATCTTTTGGCTTGCAAGATATGGGTTTGTGGGGACACAGATGCACACCGTTTTTAGTACCAGGTGTCATTACAATAATACTAATAGCATTACAAGACTTAAAGCAGAGTGTCCCTTCCCATTTCTTTCCCTACATTCTGGTGGTGGAGGGACAGTCTGAGACTGAGCTGTGAGGGCGGGGTCTGGGGCTGAGCTGTGGGGGCGGGGTCTGGGGGCTGAGCTGTGGGGGTGGGGTCTGGGGCTGAGCTGTGGGGGTGGGGTCTGGGGCTGAGCTGTGAGGGCGGGGTCTGGGGCTGAGCTGTGGGGGCGGGGTCTGAGACTAAGCTGTTAACCATTTTTCCTGAGTGACAGAAGAAAGTCAGGCTCTGTAAAATGCACAAGCTAGAGCTCAGGCAGCCTCTCCCGTGGTGCACATGACAGATCTGAGCATGCACAAAGCCACACAAGGGAAGATAACTCAATGTCATCCCTAGGTGAGTATTCACCTCAGAACAGCATGTCAACAAACCGGAGGCTCCCAGTGAAGCCAACAGAATGCTGGGCAAACCCCTGAAACAGACTTGGGATTCCCAGCAGATAGGGCACTATCTCACCACCCTCTCATCCTCAAAGCCTACTGCCATATAGACACTGTATAGCAATTTTCCAATCTCAGAGATGTCTTACCGCCATTCAGTCTGCTCAACACACTGAATCCACCATGGATCAACTGGGCCTTGATTCTCCCAAAGCAGATGGGTTTACTCAAGGGTCTCTTTCTCAGAGTAAAATTTCTCTTTAAAAAATTATTTTATTTATTTATTTTCTAAAATATTTTTGATTGGTGCATAGCATTGACTTACTTGGGAGAAGCCATGAATGTGATGTATTGGTTCATGTATGAATAGAACTGTGACCGAAGCAGGTAAATTAGCATAAATATCATGTAAGTTTTTATTTTGTGTATTTTGAGCATATTCAAAATAGAGTAGCAGTAACTAGATCTGGGGAGGCCAAGAGCAGCATGTGGCTCACTGCAAGCAACAGTTATAACCCCACAAGAGCAATAAGCATTGGTGTTATATGGAACATCAGGATGTCAGTAATTAGCGTTAATATGTCAAAGTTTTCTGACTGAGGCAGAATGTTTCAAAGCCAGAGTCAAACATCTCCAGCTGCACGGTCTCAGCCGAGATCCTTCACATCTCACATGTATAGCTCAGCAAGGCCACCAGCCACAAGCAAGAATCGGAACATGTCAGGCAATTACCATGAACACAGGACTGACTGAGAGAGACTGTCACGTGCATTTGTCATGAATGTGTCTTACTTCACCTGTTGTTAAACACATGATAAGTGTTCAATGAGAGACTGGAGCAACGTAAGTACTCAATGAACAATACGTGTTGTCAGAGACACACTTAAGTTCTTCTACGTGGTCTAGTACCAGCCTGATCTCCATGGTAACTCCACAAACCCTGCCTCCCCCACAGATGGGAGACAGATCTGGTGCTTAAACTCACTGTTCAGCCATGAGTCACAAGGAAAGATGCCCTGCGTTTGTGGGAACACAGATGCACACCTTTTTAGCACCAGGTGTCGTTACAATACTAGTAGCATTACAAGATTCCCTCCACTTTCAACTCAGCTGTCTTCCCCTTCAGCATTGTCTGCTGCCCTGAGGGATTACCATCTGAAAACATTCACAGGTAAAAGGCTCCTGATCCTCCTCAGGAGGGACTTTCAACTCACAACTGTTTTGAAAGCGTGGTTGAATACAATTTCCCATAGTTTATAAAAATGCCTGCCACAAGGAGATAACTGGAGTCCCATCCCATCATACGCCATTCCTCCCTGACAATGAGGTGCCACATTCTCTAAATCGCCCCTAACCCTTCTCATCTCCTATTACACATTATCACTTCAGCAACATTGCAGTATTAATTTGATTTACAGCCCAGCCACCCCACCTGAGGCCTCCGGAAGATGGCTCCCCTCCGATCGCTTCCATCAGCGGCGTAAGTGGAAGGTAATAAAAACCCGTACATGGCTCAGACTTTCAATTTCAATTGGAAATTGAAACTGTGCAATATGATTAAAGTTTAATCTGCATCATCAATAAACATGTGTGCTGAAGCAACAAGGGTTGTTTTCCCTCCTGTTTGCAGGATTTGATGAGAGTATGTCGGCTCTCCTGTCTAAACGATGCGCTTACTAGTGTTGGGGTTGGCCGTATTTATGCACAAGGGGTTGTGAGGAGTTGATCGACTTACACAAAAATGATAAAAGCCCATCCTGTGGACATGTTGGAAAGAGAAGTGTTGCTTGTGGTCCAATGAGGCTGTCTTGGATTTTCTAAGGCTATAATGGTTTTTTGGAGGCACCTGAAGATCCAGGCACTCATTCATCCATTTATCAAGTTTTTATTGAGTGACTACTATGTATCAGATCAGGTGTTGGGTCCTAGATTCTACAGTGTGTATGTGAGAGAGAAATAAGATACCATTTCTCCTCTCATGGAGTGGAGAGGAATACCAGTCGAACAACTAGGCCAGGAAGTGTAAATTTCCCCTTCTGAGCAGTTTCCACAGAAGAAAAACTTGAGATACTTAGCACCGAGGACTGGGAGATGTAACGCATGTTGTGAGTTAAAGGAAAGCTGCCTGGAGTTCGGGATGGCCCCGCTGAGATCTAAAGAGTGACTCTCATGCTGTCCACGTGGCTGGGCATGGGGCAGGGAGACCATAGGAGGTGGTACAGACAAAAAAGTGATGGAGTTATAACAAGCTGTGTTAGTCAGGGCAAGGTGACTAGATGGAACCAAGACGGCAGGATGAGATAGAAATTTTATGGGGATTTGTACGTTGTGGCAAGGGTGTCTAGACTTTCCTTTAAAAATAACAGGAAGTTATTAGAGTAATATACACAAGGCAGTTACATGGTCTGCCTTAAAGTCCATGAATGAATGAATCTACATGGATGATGGGATCAATAAGGAGTGAGAAATAGATGGGCACATAGCAGCAAAAGCTGGGTCAATCATTCCAGGAAAGAGAGTGAATCACTTGAACCAATTAACCCTGGAGCTGCAACGTGGTCACTGTGTCCTTCAAGCACATAATTGGCTCCTCCTTTCTCCAGCTTCGTGACCCTTCCTTGGTATGTCTCCTTCACATCCACCAGCTCTCCAAGTACCAGATTCCTCGAGGAAACGAGTCGTTCAACATCTGCCCTGGGAACGCTGCTCTTCACTCCCACACCCGCATCTCCCCATCCCTACCAAGTCTGCTTCCACTTGCTTTGGTGTTGACGCCTTTACAAGCACTTTCTCCTTTTCTAGGAAGGCTCTCTAGGCTTTCAAGGCCTCAAGATACTCTTTGGAGAACACATGTGCTTGTCTACAAAGAACTAACTTAGACGGCATGTCTCCAGTTGCCTATGAAAGTAAGACGGGCCCTTTGCCTCATGCCCCCTCAATACCCTACACAGTAGGCACTAGCGATCTTGCACTGTATCAATAAGACATCAATAAACAGGTATTTAAGACCTCTCTCCCCTGCTCCTGCTTTCTAGTGTTGTCCCCTTAAGCTGTTGGAACTCACTCATTTCTTCAGAAAGACCCCATTCCATTCACTGAACCTCCCCTATTACACACCCCCAGCTCACTGCTTGGGTAGATACTTCACAAGGCATTCATGTTTCCATGTCTTTTTCTTTTTTTAAAAAAATTATTTATTTATTTATTATGTATACAACATTCCTTCCATGTATGCCCGCATGCCAGAAGAGGGCACTGGATCTCATTATAGATGGCTGTGAGCCACCATGTGGTTGCTGAGAATTGAACTCAGGACCTCTGGAAGAGCAGCCAGTGCTCTTAACCACTGAGTCATCTCTCCAGCCCTCATGTTTCCCTGTCTTAAAGAGGTCATGCCTGGTTTCTTCCAAGAGCAGAAGCTTCCTCCAACCTTTTCCCGGTCAGTGAACCTTCTAGAAAACAAAACTATGCTCTCTGTTTCTACTCTCTCCTGCTCTGCTTCCTCCAAGTGTGTAAATCACCCTTGCGGTTCCATCAAAGCAACCGTCAAGGTCCTAGGAAGCTCCGAATGCCAGCTTCAGCAGCAACTCCTTAGTTTTGTTCCACTTGCCATTAGCATCTAATGTGGCTGATTGCCGCGCTAGTTGATTTTCTGTTGAAGCAATAAAAACAGCATGACCAAAAGCAATTTAAGGAAGAAGGGGTTTAATCCAGCTCCAGATTCCAGAGGGAGGATCCATAATGACAGGGAAGACGTGGCAGCAGTAGTAGGTAGGCTGTGGTTGAGTTCCTCTACTCACAGGAAGCAGAGAGGATAATTGGAAAGGAGGTAAGATTGTAAGCCCTCAAGGATCCATGTGTCATCCCACATGACGTACTTCCTCCAGAAAGGTCATACCTCCTTGAAGTTCCAGTGCTGCGGGAGCTCCTTCCGCTCCTTCAGCGAATAGCCTTTAAGATACCAGCCCACTTGGGCGTGGTCTCTTTTGCTTTAAAAAGCAGTGGTAGCCCTGCTCTCTCTCTCTCTCTCTCTCTCTCTCTCTCTCTCTCTCTCTCTCTCCTCTCTTGCTTCCTGCACCACTTCCCCCTCTTTTTTTTTTAAAAAGAACACCCATAGTCCATTTTTTGGGGAATGTGGGCATAGTTTTCCAGGCTATTTCCTGCTGGTTGGAGGTGCTGATAATCTTATGGGGACCTAAAGAAAATTTAGAATTATGATCAAGTCCTGACTGGAGTATCCTGTGAGTCTTGATCAGCTCAGGCAGCAGTCTTGAATCTGTTCTGGATGTAGAACTCAGACATTCAGGCCATCTGTTCCTAGCAGAGATTTCTCAGGTGGTCTTCCTTGATCAAACCTGATTTTTCTTAACTCAGAATGAATCCACAGCCTCTCATTTCCTGTGGAAACAAAAGCAAAATCTCTTCTCCAAAGTAATATACCTTTTGACTTCAATTTTGAAGTCAAGGTATTTTCAAAGTACCTACCTTGGATTAATTTAGCAGCATTTATAAGCAAATATCTTTTAGCAGCTGCTGCTACATCCTCAGCATTCAAACAATTCAAAGAGAGCATAATAACATACAGCATCCAGATTCTCTGTGTATTTTTCATCTTTACGTGGCTTTATTTTAACCTCCATTTCTTTTATTTTTACTTTTACTTTTTGGCTTTTTGAGACAGGTTCTCCGTGTATCTTTGGCTGTCTTGGGACTCCTTCTGTAGACCAGGCTGTCCTTAAACTCACAGAGATCCACCTGCCTCTGCCTCCCAAGTGGTGGGATTAAATGTGTGTGCTACCACACCTTGAACCCACAGAGATTTGTCTACCTTTGCCTCCCAAGCATTGGAATTAAAGGCATATGCCATTGCACCTTGAACTCTCAGAGGTCCATCTGCCCCTGTCTTCCAAGTGTTGGGATTAAAGGTGTGTGCCACAACACCCAACTACTCTCTTTTTTTTAAGACTTTTTAACCTGTTTCTTTTCTCTCCCAAGCCTGCATATATTTTTTAACACACTGTAAACCATTTTTTGTTTTTTTTCCAGTTTTCTTCATCTTTGAATCTCTCTTTACTGTATCTCTCTCTCTTTTTCTGACCACACAAGTTTTTAATTTGCTAAGTAATATGGGTAGGATTAAAGCCATGGCTTTGACAGCTGGATCCAGCCCATTCCTTAGCTTTCTGAGATTCCAGACTCATGGCAGAGGTACTGACCGGAGCCATGTTTATTGCCACAACTCCATGGCGTTTCAAGGTCTCTGCCACCACCAAAAAGCATGTAGTCAGCTTTTCATCAACACCATTTAAGTGTTTTGTGGCAGGACCTCTTAAAAGAGCTGCAAGATTTTGCAGCTAAAGCTGAGTCAGGAAGCCTCTCTTAAATGAGAGCGCTTGCCTCTAGCAAGCAGAGCAGACCTGAGAAGTTGCTGCTACCAAGAAGCCATGTTTTACTCTATTCTTTTCTGTCTAGAATTACTTCCCGAGCTCTTTCAGGCTTTATGTGGATGCGGATGTCCACGTGGGCACCATTTGTTGTCAGGGTTTCCTCACCGAACAGCACCACCAACTGGAGACCCAGTATTCAAACACATGCTCCTAAGGAGGAGACAATTTACATTCAAACCACAACTCCTTGAAGGATGTGCTCCAATCCCTTGATGTAGGCAACATCTCCTGGTTCTTACTTACATCTCTGACTGTGATTTCCCTTCCAGGACTCTTTTGAGAACTTTCTCAGCAATACATAACATTTCACAAGTGAGTAGGATAAGAGTATAATATGCCGTGTGATTTTGAATGTTTCCTTTGGAAGTCTTCATCTCTGAGAGTCACTCCCTGAAGTACTCAGAAAGTGTTATGCTGTCTTGGAAAATGCCTTTTAAATGGTCCAGATGTAGTTGAAATTTTACAAAAGGTAGGTATAATTGAAAAATAAAGCAAAAAGTACATGACTTGACATTATCATGATTTCATCTTAGAAACTCAGATCTTTGAAGTCCTAAAAACCAATCGTATTTCCAGCAGAACGATCAATGATCCAGGTGAGGATTTACTCAGAGGCAGTAGGACTCTGCCTCATTCATGGAAGGTGAGGGACTGCGGGAGGAGGGGGGTATGTGCTATAACCAGGAAAAGCCCGGCATATTGTCAAGAATTCTGCCTTCTTGGACTAGGGATGTGGCTCAGTGACAGAGTATTGTCTAGTGTGTACCAAGGCCCTGTGTTTCATTCCCAGCATTTACCAAACAAAAATCCTGACTTCTTGACTTGGCTCACCAGGACCCATAGCTAGCATATTTGTCTATGCTGAGCTGAGCCTCTCTGTATATGTAAACATGTTCCAGGCAAATAGATTCCTCTGAAGGAGGTAAAGCTTATCAAGAAATTCAGAATGTCTTATGATTTTGGTGGGGAAAGGGGACATCATAGTGTCATGATTAAGGACACAGGCTCAGGCCACATGCAGACCTGGGTCAGTCCCAACTCCATGGCTACTCTGATTGACCTTGGATAAACCCTGGAAGACTTCAAGTGTCCATCTCCCCATGGCCAAGAAGGGCTCTCATCTCTGACTACAAGAAAGGTTAAAATGGATGAGACCTAGGGTGAAGTAGTTGTCCCCCAATTCTTGTTGAGGGGATGGTAGGCAAATGAGAGGCAGAGGGCCTCCTGGGTTCTCAGTGAGAACCCTGGGTTGGTCCTTCTTTCCGTTTCCCACGGAGCCATCCAGTCAGGGTGATTTGCAGTTGGTAGCAAACCCAGCCCTGAGACGGAAGATCCAAAGCTGGCAATAAAAACGTCAGCCAAGATTTGCGACATCTTCTTCCCACCCCCCGATCTCCCATTAAAAATGATTTGTCGTGAGGCTGAAACATGGGCAAACAAACGTGATTAAAATTCCCCCATATTAAATACCTGTGTGGTAATGGCAGAAGTGAACAGAGCCCTCTGGAAAAGCTCTGATTCATCAGGGAGGAGTTGGGGGCATGAACAGCTGGCAGAGGCAGAGGCAGAGACAGAATGAGAATCCGGCTTTGCATTTCTGCCACCTCGGGCATATCTTAGCATTTCCCTTCCATCTGTTTGAATTCATCTTTCTGACTCTGTTCGACACACATGGAAGGTGTCTGAAGCACCGTGGGGCATCACCATAGCATTTCACGGGCAGCAGGATTCTGCCTTAGGGTTGGAGGGCCTGTTACGTAGATTATAAAACCCTCTCCACGGCCTTTATATCTCACGAAACCCATTTGCTTTCTTTAGGTCTGTGGTGGATCAGTTGCAAAAAGAGCTACCACCCTTTGGCTCTGCCTGTGTTTCAAACTCTCGGGATACTTCCTTGCGTCACCTTTCATCAAGTAGCATCTTTGACGTGGGATGGGCTTGTGGCTGGCTTTAATTAAGAGAAGGGGGCAGAAATGAACGTGTGCCCATTGCAAGGTAACAGCTTAAGAGACTGAGGTTGAGCAAACTTAGGTGATAAGAAATACACAGCCCGATTACCTCCTGTTACCCAGGAGTTAACTAACTTGAGCCAACTCCTCAACTAATGAGTGAGGAGATAAGGGACCCTTCCTCTCCGTACTCCAGTCTAACCCCAGATTACCAAAACACCCAGCTGACATCAGGCCATCTTGTGAAATTCCCCGTGACCCCTGGATAAGTTAATATGATGGTATTATCCAAAGTCACTTATCTGTGAGAGATTTGCTACGCAGTGAAACTATTACATAATCCATATGCAGCATGACTCACCTCTTGTATGTCTTCCTAGAATGTGCTCTGGGGCTTGCAAGCAACTTCGCCAATACAACCTCAAGTAGGCGGCCGTTTTATTTTCTACGTTATGGAGCCTGGTTAGATCTTTGGCTATTATTAGAAGGGTTTCCTGAGAATTCATACTAATTCAACTTTACCTGGAAAAGACCAGGCTGCTCTATCACTCAAGGACCAGGGGAGAACCTCCTAGTTTTCATAGAAACCGACTGCATGAGGTACCCAGAGCATCTGTTATTCTCCCAGGTACCAACTAATTGCTGAACTTGGTGTTTTCAAGGTGACTGTAATCTACTGGGCTGATTGGAGAAGTTGATTGACAGGCGGAAATCAGCAATAGAAGTAAGCTTGCTCAGCCATACTCAGTCAACACCCCTTACCCCCACTCAAAGGGTAAAGAGGTGGCCAATTTGGACGGATCATATTAGTGAGGCAAAGGCTCATCTGGACTAAGGTTGACAAGCAGTCTCTTCTACATTTTCTTCCTTTTCTTCCACTTCCTGCTTCTCTTCCTTCCCCTCCATGCTTTCCTGCTTCCATCTTCTCCTTCCCCTTCTCCATTCTCCCTCTTCCCTGGTCCCCCATTTTCTTCTCTAAGTCCTCTTCCTTTTCCTCTTCCTCCTCTTCTTCATGTTCTTGATCTTTCATAGGGAGGGGTCATTTCCACCACTCTCTTGGAGTATGGAAACACCTGTATCTACTTTTCCAGCAGGTCTTCAGAGCTTGCAGAATTCAGCGGTGACCTGATACCAGGATCCCTACATCGCTTAAACGATATTCCCTCATTCCCCTCTACACTCCCACTCCAGCTCACAGACCTTCTCAGAAAATGTCACGTCCCGAGGGAAGTCTAGCTGGCACTCTGCAAAGGGGACTTTGGAGCCTGCAGGGGAGCGGATGGCCTGGGCACTTTAAATGCAGACACTGAAAGGGAGTTAAGAGAAGACGAAGACGGCATTACCAAGACAGAAGCCATGGACTTGCAGCTGACAATGCATTTGTTAGCACACCTGTGGAAACAGTGAGGCGAAGGGAGTGTCTGAGATGGCACTGTCCTGAACATGAAAGCAGAGGTCACCAACTGACTACGGAACAGAGATGTGAACGCATAAGAAGACATAATGTGGGTTTTCTTAAACAGAAATCTTTCTCGAAAGCAGAAATCTCCATTTCTGCAATTCTTAATGTTCCAGCTCTATCTTAAAGCTGTCTCCCAGGCCCCCGCTGCATTCGAGGAACCCCATTACCTTACACCCCACTCCTTGATTCTAGCTTCCAGAAATTACCCTAAACCATGAGTACTGAATTGCCACTGTCCTGGATGGTTGCAGCAGACCCTCTCCGTGGAGAGGTTCAGTCCCCTTTCTCTTCTCTGATGACCCTGTAGATCCCAGCTCAGACTCCTCCAGTATCAGAGTCAGGGATCTTCTTCCCGCAGACACCCCACTCCTGGGCAGTTTTCCACGTGATGGTGCCTCCTACGGGCAGAACTGGGTATACTGTTTCCTTTTCTTTTCACTAAACATAACATAAAGGTGGAATTGCAAAGCATCACTTGGAGATCACAGCACCATAATGCATGGAATGTTCCATACTCATGAGCCAATTTCTGTGACTTACAATAAGAGACGAATAAAATCATGAGTCTATTCCAGCAGTTCTCAACCTGTGGATCAAGACCTGTTAGTGGGTCAAAAGACTCTTTCACGGGTTGCATATCAGATCTCCTGCAAATCAGATATTTACATTATGATTCATAACAGTAGCAAAATTAGAGTTATGAAGTAGCAATGAAAACAATCATATGGTTGGGGATCACTACAACATGAGGATCTGTATCAAAGGTTGCAGCATGAGGAAGGTTGAGAATCACTGGCCTATTTTTTATGTCATCTACTTTTTTGAGACACAGGGTTCTATTATATAGGCCTGGTTGACCTGACAGGTGCCATGTAACCCAGACTGGCTTTGAACTGACACCAATGCTCTTGCTGCGGCCTCCTGTGGACTGGGATTATAGGCGTGCACCACCACACCCAGCTTCCCTGTTAAAATTCATCTTGTTTTAAGTAAAGCAAATGTGTGCATGCTTACAAACTGTTTCTGTCATATTGTGGAGAAAGTCTACACCTAAGGGCTAAAACGGTCATGGATGCCATACTGCCAATAACCCACGTTGCACGTAGCTCAGTCCCCCTTGGAAGGACAGCAAAGGAGTGACCACTTACAGCTCAGGAGCTTGTCTTGAATGGGTTGTGTTCTATCCAGTTTTTCCAAGACCTAAGCTGGAGAAACAGATGGGTCCTTCCTTTCACCTACATCTCAGGAATTGCTAAAGGACAGAGCATCGTGAACAAGGTGCTGAGAAGCCAGCGGAGTGATGCTGACAGCTCGCTAATGGTGCTTAGAATGGTAGTCGGGGGGGGGGAGTGCTGTGCTAATTAGTTCGTCTGTTGGACCTCAACACATTCCCCTACCTGCTTTATAGAAAGAATCAAAGAGTTCACACCAGTTAGAAGAGATGCTTCCAGCCCACCCTTTTGTGAAGGAGCACTTCCAACACACAGTTTTTTCTTATCTTACCCAATGTTTGGGTGTTCACTCCTGGCCACGTTGCACTGGTGCCCCTCGCTCTGAGAATATTTCTGTTCCTTCATCCCACAGCCACAGTTTGTGGAACGTGTTGGCCTTCTTCACATCCAGGATGGCTGGTTCTCAGGACTCACGGGGATGTTAACTTGTAACCCAAGTGCACGCGAGAGAGAATACGACCACCAGTTTTATTCAAACGACCATTCCCAAGATGAACTAATGACCAGCTAGGGTCTTGTCAATGCAGTCTGAATTTCCTGGTGACTCACTAATCACCTACCCTGAGTTTTCTAAGAATAGAAGGGTACTCACATCTCAGTCCTGAAACTTGCCAGAGGATGCCGCTGAGCTTCCGTGTGTCTCAGTCCCTTTGGCCATGACACAGGGACAGTGATGATGTCTCTCCTATAAAGTGATTGGAGAGAATACTATATCTAACCTCTGATCACTTAGTCACTTATGAGTGTGTCTTGTGATGACCATGGGTTGTGACATCATCCATAAGGCCAGCTCTGTCCTTGGATCATGTCAGTTCACTAGGAAACATTCTGTGAGGGATAAGGAACTCAATACCTAGTATGAGACACAGACATAGTGTAAATTATCACACCTATGGCAGGCTAACTCAGGTTTCTGTTTCTAATTTTAGGTTGTCTTTTCCCTCGTCTTTGAGCGTATGTGCTGGCTGGTCTCTGGTGGGCACAGGTATTTTCCACTGATAGAAAAGTTGGAAACAAATACAATCTTACAGCTCAGATAGTCACTTGGTAGTGTGATTGACAGGAGTTTGTCACAAATATGAGAATATGCATCTCTTTCTTCCTCGGTGAGCACTTCAGGGTTCTCGTTTTATGCAGCATGACCTGGTGCATTGACGATAAAGGGGATCTTGTGTCCTCGCTGACCGTGCCTCAGAGCTGGCCACTGCATCATCAGCTCAGATCAAAGACGCAGCTGGGTCAGCGGCACCTACACACACCCTGCCTATCGAGCCAGCAGAAATCCTCAGTGCCAGAGCTGATACTCACCAATGTGACAGCAATTCCACAGACATTTACTGAGCTCCTGCCGAGGGGAGAATTCAGTGAATGCAGTGAGTGTCCTGTGGACAGGTGTGACATGAACTCTTGTTAATTAATGGGTGGAGGAAGGAAGGAAGAACGGAGGGGGAGGGAAGAAGAAAAGGAAGGAAGAAAGGTCTGTATACTGTGGTTTCACTGAGGAATCCATAATGTCTTCTCAATCAAAGCCGCAAGAAATCAGAAGATGGGAGATAAACCCCCAGCTGTTGTAAATGAGACCCAGAGCACAAGCCCCGGGTGAGTGGTTAATGGTTCGCTGACTAAAACCTGAAAATTCTCCCAGACAACTACATTTCAAGAGGACCTTCTGCAGCAGCACCAGGGACACTACCATCTTCACAGAGCTAATGGATAATGCTCAGTCTGTAAAAGGTCACTTGATTGAGGAGAGAGAAGCTTGTACAGGCAGTCGCAGGAAAGATGCTTTCAAACGCAGAGAAAGGATAGCAGCGTTGTGGCGTAAGGAACATTTACCATAGATGCTGAAGCAGAGGCAGAGGTGAATGCAGGGAAATGTGGGCTGAAAACGGTACAAGGAACCAGGTTAACAGAGGGGCAGCATGATGGCTTCCCATGGGCATCCTAAGGGATCCTTTGCTTGGCATCTCTTGGGAAGCCCCATCCCTTGTCTCCCAGATTTGAATTGCGTATGATTTGTACATGCATTCTGGAAGACTCTCTGGATCATTCTTAGAGGTGACATTTTGGGGCACTCTTAACCACCCAGGGATGTAGGCCTGACTGTTGAGTAGCTCTTACGTGACACCCATGACCACAGTACACAATAGAAACTATTTAAGGGATAGATGCTTCGTCATGGCTCATGGTTTCGGAGGGTTGCAGCCCATCATGGTGGCTGCCATGGTAGGAGTGTGTGGTAGATGCTTCTTGCATCATGAGAAACCAGGTACAGAAAGTGAAGGACTTAGGGACCAAGTAGAGCATTCATAGACCTGCCCCTAATGACCCTTCTTCCACCAGTCAAGTCCCTGTAAGGCTCCATGGCTCTCCAAACTACGCCATCAGTGGGGGAACAAAGTGTTCAACATATAAGTCCATGGGGCAGCATTTTGGATCAAACTGTAATATGTCAGCAACATTGAGGCTCAGAGAAATGAAGTTATCTGTCCAAGGTCATGTAGCCTCTGAGTTCCAAGTTGTGACAAGCACAAACCTCAGACATTAAACTCTTGCGCAGTCCCCCATTCTCAATTCAAGGCTGCAGGACAAAGCGTGTGAAGGGGAAGTGTGGGTAGTGGCTTTGAAAGTGTGTCCTGATAATAATAGCAGTAGAGATCGATAAAGACAATGATAGGGTTTTTATATCTGTGAAAAGGAAAGAGAACATGCCACGCTGGTTGCAGCAGACTTTATCAGGAGGCTCTGATTAATGAACAGAGCCTCACGCAGCCTCCCTAATCGACGCTGGAGATTTCCATCTCTGCAATACAGTGCAGCAATGTGCTTGGGCATTGGTGCCATTTCCACCCTGCCTGTGATCAGCTCATCTCTGTTTGAAAATTAAAAGGTCAATACGCACATGCACGGAAGGAGAGCAAAAAAGAGGTGAAGTTAAAGGAGCTGCCAGGGCTGGGAGATGGCTCAGTGGATAAAACACTTGTGGCGCAAGTGTGGCGACTGGAGCTTGGTCCCTCGGCATCCGCATAAACGCGGAGTGGATGTGTTGGCCTGCCTCTAGTCCCAGCACTCAAGAGCCCAGATGGGAATCTTTGGAACGGGCTGCATAGCCGGGCTAGCCAGATTGGTGATATGAGATCCTGCCTGAGCATATAAGATGGAGAACACTCTAGGAAAATGTCCAATATCTGTCATCCTCTGACCTCCACAAACTCATTCACACATGTAAATGCACACCTACACTTGTGCCCAAACCATATATGAATATGAACACAAACACATTAATACATACATCACACACATATACATCACATACACACATCACACACATCATATACACATCACACACACATCATACATACAATCACACACATCACAATACCTCTCTCTCTCTCTCTCACACACACACACACACACACACAAACACACACACACGACTTCCTCTCCAAAGCAGCTATAGATCAGCCATGGGAATCCCCAAGAATGGTACTGAACTTGGAGACAGAGCCTATACCCCCAAAAGCCAAGTTCAACCATTCTTTTTCAAAACAGTTGTTTAAGACAACAAAATTAATAGTAAACGGCAGGAAGGGGAGATTTATTTGATGTGGTCACATTAGGAAGAGGGACAAAGAGGTCTGGTGAACCCCTTAAGTCTGTCTTCAGGGAACTGGAGATAGATTACATGGAGAACTAGGTCTGTGCACACCTACGCGGTCCCATCAGAGGCCATCCTACCCAGGAGGGACCCTTCATTGCCTGGATGTCAATCTCATGCTGGAAGGTGGTCTGTTGAGTTGTTTGAACTGTGTGAAATCTCTTTCCAGAAGCCAAGTTCCCTCCCAGCTGAAGCCCTTCCCTCCCCGCAGTATGAGATTCTGGGGAAAATTCCCATTTCTCGGGGTTCACTGTGTCACTAACCTGATAGTCAGATTGAGAGACACAAGTGTCTCTTTGGAATATCTTTGTTTCTGTCAGGCTGTTTACAAGAACGGGTGTGAGCCCTTGTTTGACTTAACTGTAGGTAGCTGGACCTGGGAATGATGGAGCCCATCCAAGGTTAAACACCCAAGGTCACGAGTCTGTGTGAACGAGGTGATTGCTCTCAGCTCCACCTGCCTCCCACCCAAAGTCCTCATGGGGAGGAGGTGACCAGGTTGGACTTACTTTCCCATAGCCCTTGATGTTATGCCCAGCCTATGAAGGTTTTTGTCCACCCGCCAGGAAAAATAGCAACCTCTTGTGTTTCTGTATCTCACTCCTTCACCTCATTTGCTGACAGCTGCCAATATCCTTCCTGTAAGATCTTAACGACTCGGGTGTTGGTTTCAGTACCTCCCCAGTGGGCTGTAGCTTCACACGGCCAGAGCCTCTCCTTGTCTCTGTTTGTGTCCCACAAAGCTATGCCTGGGACATTGCGGGTGCTGCACAAACACTTTCTGAATGGAACAATGTTAGAATAAGAGCCTCCTCCATTCCCGAGCCTCATTCTCAGTTCTGACTGCCTCTGTTTGGTGGTGGCCCTCACAAACAGAACCTGTGTCCTTAAGTTTGGGTCAACACACAAGCATTGCATATTTATTTGGCTCTGTAATATACAGCTAGTGTCTACAGTGCATACCGATCAAATCAGAGCAATGACCATTTCCGTCTCTTTATCATATTTTTATGCTTGGCTTCTCTCTTAAAAAGAAATTCAGGCATAGCAGCACATGCCTGTTATCCCAGTACTTGGAAGGCTGAAGCAGGGGGATGGCACATTTGAGATTGACTATATTATAAGATGGTGTCTCTGGGATGGCACATTTGAGGCTATATTATAGGACTGTGTCTCCAACAATTAAAAAAAGGTCTATAGCTTTAAACTTCTGTCTTAGGGTTTTTATTGCTGTGAAGAGACATCCTGACCATGGCAACCCTTATAAAGGAAAATATTTAACTGGAGCTGGCTTACAGTTGCAAAGGTTTAGTCCACTATCATCACAATGGGGAGCATGGTGGCTCTGCAGGCAGACATGGTGCTGGAGAAGGGATTGGGGGTTTTGTATCTTGATCTGCAGGCAGCAGGAAGTGAACTGGTTTAAGTTTCTGAGACCTCAAATCCCACCCCCTAGTGACACACTTCCTCAACTCCTGCACACCTACTATAACAAGGACACACGCCCTAGAGAGGTGGTTTGAATAGGGCTGATCCCCATAGACTCTTGTATCTGGATAACTGGTCATAGGAAGCGGCACTTGTGGGAGGAGGTGTGGCCTTGCTGGAGGAAGTGTGCCACTGTGGAGAAGGGCTTTGAGGTCTCCTATGCTTAAACCATGTCCACTGTGGCTCACAGTTGCTTCTGCCGCCTGCAGATCAAGATGTAGGGCTTTCAGCTCCTTCTCCAGCACCACGTCTGCCTGCACACCGCCACGGTTCCCACCGTGATGACAATGGACTAAAGCTCTGAAACGGTAAGACAGCCCCAGTTAAATGTTTTCCTTTATAAGAGTTGCGTCCGTCATGGAGTCTCTGCACAGCAATGGAAACCCTAAGACACCTATGGACCAAGTATTCAAACACATGAGTCTATGGGAGCCATTCCTATTCAAAACACCATCACCACACACACACACACACTCACTCACACACACTCACACACTCACTCACTCACACACACTCACTCACACACTCACTCACTCACACACACACTCACTCACACACACACAGTCACACACTCACTCACACACACACACACACGCACACACACACACTCACTCAGTCACAGAGGCACAAGTTCTGTTTTCTCCAGTTCAATCTTTGAGCAGCTCTCTTCTTATTCTTAGAATATCATGCAAAGCTGACTGCAGTTTTCAACTTCCATCTGGGTGTTAGACATTCTTCCTGCAGAGGGACAGCACCCCTTCCCCACACACATACACACACTTTCAGGTTCCCCCCACACATATCCCCTAACCCCAGCACGAGAGCACGCACACACACACACACACACACACACACACACGCACATACTTTCAGGTTCCCCCACACATATCCCCTAACCACAGCACAAGAGCACACACACACACTTTCAGGTCCCCCCCCCACATCTCCTAACCCCAGCACGAGAGCACACACACACACACACACACACACACACACACGCACACACTTTCAGGTTCCCCCCACATATCTCCTAACCCCATCACGAGAGCAACCCCCACCTCCCCACCCCATACACAGACTTTCAGGTTCCACACACACACACATCCCCTAACCCCAGCACAGTTGCTTCCTTCCTTGATCTTCGCCAAGTTCCCTTTTAGGCAACCTTTTACACTGCCTGAAGCACGACTTCCTGCGACTGCCTCTCTAGAATCTGCAGGCTTAGCTCCTGCCTCACAAACTTCCACAGCATCCTGTATCTCACCTCCATCAACATCTGTCTTTCCCACAGATCCCACTTTGTGAAGTCGACAAAAGCAGGGTCTGGGTTTTCTTCCGGCTGCTGAATTCCCAGAGCTAAACATGGTGCCAGACAGTAGGTGCTTTTGTAAATATTGCTTTTGTGAATAAATTCATGCCTGGATAGTGAGTCCGTGGATAGATCCCACTGAAATGACTTCAAACACAAATTCTCAACTCCCCAGGTGGCTATTGGAGACAGAGGAGTTCAGGTTTCCTGGCTGTGACAACGCCTGCCTCATCCCCACTTATTCTCCTAGTCCAGTCTCCCAATGAACCAATCAGGTCTTTTGCCTATCACCACAGACTCCGGCCCTGACTCAGGGGAGCCAAGGCCATCGGCAAACACATATGGTGCACACCATACATGGCAAACACTTTGAGACCCGGCTTTTTTATTATTCAAGCCTCTAGCTAAGAAACAATAAGTTGTCCTAGGAAGTAAATAATAGCAAGCAACTCAGCCTCTAGAATGAGAGCAAAATTTGAAGCAGTTGAGAGAATTGTGCTGAAATTGCAAAGCCAAGAGGCCAAGGGGAGGAGGGCAGCCAGCTTCATATGCACACAGAGCCCCAGCACTGGCCTTGAAGCCACAGGGGAAAGAGAGAGGGCCTGAGCATGGAAGAAAAAGCACACGGAGACCTTTTATTGCTTTTGTTTAAGTCTAATTACAGAAATCATAAACACATGCAAAAATCTTCCATAATTAACCAACCCAGAGATAATGATGTTTAACATTTAGCTGTATGCCCTTTTGGCGCTCAGGAAGACGGGCTTCAGGGCACCCTTATTAGTCCACAGCCAGCCGCCGTCAGCCAGCAATATAGCCCAGCTATAATGAAGCTGGGAAGTTCGTGGCGTGATTCTAGGATGTGGGCTAACTGTTCGTTGACTCAGTGATTCTTAGCAAGGTGCTCAAACCTTGACTTCCACATCTATAAGCCGGGGACAAAAGCGTGCTAACCCCTCTCTGTCAGAAGTGGGGGGGTGGCTCAGTCAGGAAAGTCTGCACTACACAAGCCCAAGGACCTGATTCAAACCTCAAGACCCAGATAAGCATCTGAACCTGGTGGCATGCACATGTGGACGCAGAGGCACCTGAGGCTCATTCGGTCTGGCTTACCTAATTGGTGAGCCCCAGGCCTGTTGGTGATGTTGGCTCCTTAAACAAGCTGGATGGCTGGCACCTATGGACAACACTTGAGGCTTACACACACACGGGTATTCACACTCACACACAGACACACCAGAATAAACGTATGTAATAAACCTGATGTATAAAAGATGAACAGGCAGAGTCATTATTGCTAGCCTAAGATCTGTCATGTTGGTGTAAAAGCAGCAGCAACTAGGTTTCCAAACTTCTATTATGGCTCAAAAGAGATGAGTCTCCTTGCCTCTTCTGCAACATGGGTTTCAATACAGACTACAAATAATAAGCCGGATAAGAGCACTCGACCCATCTGCGCCTTCAATAGGCCTGCATATGGGGACCGGATCTGTCCAAGGGTGGCACTCATTGTGAATGATCGCCCAGGGGTCTGCCGAAGGAGACTCACACATTTCCTGGGGAGCTGAAAGTGTTAAATGAAGATTGATTAGAAACGATTCGTTACCAAAAATTTTGTGTACGAAAGGTCTCTGGTGACTTCCTAATTTAAATGTCACTGTTGCTGTACTGAAAATACAGAGGACGAAATCACCAAGCCTCTCCCACTCGCACCTGTGACATTACATCATTACATAACACAACCCAGATTCACAGAGACCAACCTAAGCTTCCGGGGCCTGAATTTCTCCATCACTGAACTTTTTGGAGAATGATCATTTGTTTGATTGGGGGAGAGATTTTTTTGTTTATCATACTCAGGTAACTAATTTATATAAAATTAGATCCTTCTAAGTAGAGCTAGCACAAACGACAGCAAACATAATTGGATCTCTCTTGGATGATTTAGGAGACACTTCTGAATGTCACTCCTCTTTATTCAAGACCGCAAAAAATATCTGATAATAAAATTAAAGTCTTCCATTTGCTCATTAAATCAGCCTTTGGGATGTTACATGTCTATGGGACCAAGGCCAAGGATAAGCATCACACTTAGTTTCTCAAGCTGTTTATCAGAATCATTGGCGTCCCATTTCAGAATCATCCTACTGGTTCCGTAGTAGAACACATCTATACCGAGCTGGTCACATCTAGAGCCACTCCCAGGTACGCCAAGGTAGGTCTTATCTAATTCCAAATCTCACCAAGCGATGGAATGTGACAATTCGTGTCTTGTAGCTATCACACATATCGTGTCCTTAATGAAGATGCCGAGCTTCACTGAGGAGGAGCCTGAGAGAATGAGAGCTAAAACTTTACTTCTGGGCAGCTCCCAAATGTTCTAGCCCTCTCTCTGTATCACAGTGGCTCTCAACCTGTGAGTCTCGACGGCGCCCCCTTGAGGCACCAGAGTCTAAACAATGAAAAGCCTAGTGCCAGAAATACTTCCTTGGAGCTGTTGTTCAGTGTGGTCCCTAACAGTACAGGGTGCTGCTGCTGCTCACCCACCCTCCAGAACCCACCAGGAAGAGCCTACTGCTGACTGCTCTATGTATTCAAGTCGCAGAACATGGAGAGATCGATCAAGCCAGTCCTGACCTGAAGCTTCATCTGTACCAGTTAGTTTTCACGGCACTGAAGGTGTCATGCACACTACTAAAGGAGAAAAGTAATCATAAGGCCCGCCTTGCTGTGAACTCTACGAGCTGCAGTAATGATTGGCCCGGCGAGACATAGTTGCTTGCGGCATGAACATCATCAGAGTAACTGACCACTTTCTGTTTGGGTTTAAGCTCCACTCCACAAGATGAAACCTATACCTGGCACCATTGTTGGGCCAAGAACCCATGGCTAGATGGTCATAGGCCCTGAGGGAATCTACTACTATTGTCTTGTTTTGTTTGTTTGTTTGTTTTTGTGAAAGAAGGGGCGGAAAGAGTGTCAAGCAGAGGTGGCAGTTGACTAGAAGTATGCTTTGTCTCTGACGCAGGAGGGCAGCTGCACAGATCAGCTCACAGCAGCTGGGACACATATGAACTCAGTAGTTGGGATGGATGCCATGTGACTGTACATATAACTCAGCAGTTGTGAAGGCATGCAACTGCACATATGAGCTCAGCAGTTGGGACGGCATGCAACTGCACATATGAGCTCAGCAGTCGGGATGGCATGGGCATGTACTGCACCAACCCTGTGTAAGCCCGAAGCAGACAAACTCCCAGCACAGAGAGGGGATCTGGGAATACAATGCTAGTCCTAGCCTTAGAGCTATTGACAATTGTTTAGCTTTCATGAAAGGGAGGGACAGTGATCTCTAAATGTAGCACTTGATGAGGAGACTGTGGTTCAGTGGAAGACCACACTCCCAAAATATGTTAGCAACACTAGTTGGTCTTCAAGGACTTAAAAAAAAAAGACACAAAGTTGGGTAGGTAAAGAAGAGGGTTGATCTGGGATCAGTTACGGAAGGAGGGGTGGATTATGCTGTACAACACTCTCAAAGATACAGTAAAATATTTCTAAAAGAAAAAAATAATAATTCAACAACAGCTAAACATACAGTTTAACTTTAAGAAGGGGAAAAGTCACGGAATTGGGCATTTCTCCAAAAGTTACACACATGGGAAAATATACAGTGTTGGTCACTAAAAAAATTCAAAACAAAACCACACAAGATTTCAAATTCACCAGGATGTCTAGAACCCCCAAAGTGAAAACCATCAGAGGCCAAGGAAACCATAGGAAATCTGGAAACAAGACTGGTAAGATGGTGAGAGGGCATAGCTGTAGGGCACAGCCCATCAGTCAAGTGAAGAACTCCTACACAGCACAGCCAGTCTATTCTGGTACACATCACAAAGGACTGGAAATACACGTTCAGACAAGTCTGTGCACAAATATTCACAAAAGCATTATGTAGGCACTAAAGACATAAATCACCATAAATGGATGGATGGATAAACCAAAATACTGTATTTCCATACAACTGAATATTATCAAACCTTCAAAAAGTATGAAGGGTTGGTGCATGGTACAACACAGATGAACCTTGAAACTACCTTGTTAAATGAACAAAAAAAAATACAGATAGACTCATAGGATTATTTTGGTGGGAAGGAAGGGACCCAGTGGGAGAGGCACAAAAAAGAGGGAGAGTTGAGGGTAAATACAAGCAAATTAGGTGATATCATATATGCTGTGTGGAATTGTCACAGTGAAATGTATCATAAATGCCCACCTAGTGTTTCCTCGACAGCTCATGACCAACCAGAGCTGGCAAATTTGTAGAAACAAAGCAAATGGGTGCTTGAGGGGCCTGGGAGTGGAGTTCTGGAAGGGTGTGCTCCATGGGAGCAGGAGTCCTTTGGGGGTAATGAAATGCTCTGAATACGGAGATCTCTGGATACACATACGGTGTCAGATGAGGTGCTGGGTGAAAAGAAGCACAAGAGCATGAAGTCACAGCAGGCGCAGCGTGGCAGGGTAGACGTCCCTGGTCTGCAGAAGTCACAGCAGGCGCAGCGTGGCAGGGTAGATGTCCCTGGTCTGCAGAAGTCACAGCAGGCGCAGCGTGGCAGGGTAGACTTCCCTGGTCTGCAGTAATCACAGAAGGAACATGCAGTCACAGTGGGCGCAGCGTGGCAGGGTAGACGTCCCTGGTCTGCAGAAGTCACAGCAGGCACAGCATGGCAGGGGAGACTTCCCTGGTCTGCAGCAACCACAGGAGGTCTCAAGACCAGTCAGATGGCTGCTGAACTCTGGGGCTCTGAAGACACAGGTGCTCAGGGAACGATGACCTGAGTGAAGGCTGCCGATCGGGTCATATGGTTTCCCCAGGTGAGCTGTGGCACAGAGTGGAGGAAATGAGCACATGAAAGATAAGGGCCACAGGCAGAGGCCAGAGACAAGAAGGAGGAGAAAACAAAAACACCTTTTCCTCCCCTGGTCTCCAAAACCCAGGTGGCGGAGAATGGAAATATGGGATGTAGATTAAAACGTGATTTTCCGGAACTTCCAAGCTGCAGGGAGGCCGTCGGCCCGGGGGAGATGCTAGGATGGCAATAACTCACCAGCAGCCCCGCACAAGAGCAATGCTTATTAAAGGTCAAACGGAGCCAGCGGGGAAAGGATTGATGGAAGGTAACAAAGGGGCACAGGGGTGCAGGGGCCACTGGGAGAGACTGGTTCTGATGAAGAATTTGTTGCAAACGTGGCACAGGCCAGCCATTCAAGTGAGCGGATGATGGCTGGGTCCCCCACCGGGAATGCTTAGGCTGGAAAGGACTGCTTTGTTCTCTATGACCCAGAGTTTTTCCTGGCCCTGTGCAGAGGTCAAACACTGGCTTGAATAAGAAACAATTGTGTGCAAGCCACTAAAACAGCACTGGAAACCGTCTGTCTGTGCTCACCAGCTGAGGAACAAAGAGACCAATGAACTATCACGGGTCACGTGATGGAGGAATGACGGAAGCTCCCATAGGTCCATGTTTAACTCATATATCATCACTATCACCTCAGTCGTCATGGTAACAATCATGATAATTGTTGTCACCAGCATCATACCATCACCACCATCATCACCACTAGTTATTGACCTAGCATCATGATTACCACCATTATCTCCCATTAATACCCTCACCATCACTACCACCACCAGCACCACCATCATGTGCTTCTATTATCTGTCAAACATTGTGCACAGCCCACAGTTCCATTGAGTCCTCTGAACAACCTCCACAGAAGATCTATTATTGCCCCCATTTTATAGTGAAGAATGCTGAGATTAAGCTATTGATACTGTCATACCTGTCCACTGAAATACAGAGTTAGGGATTGACACCCATGTCACCACCCCAAAATTCTGTGCTGTGAACCTGTCATACTCAGACACCTTCCACGATCACCAAATGATTAGTTAGCACCTACTATGCACCTGTTCATAAATACATTGTTGAGATTGATGCTAGGTAACTTTCTCTCAGGACCACAGCTATCTTGGCAGTCCCATGGGGAGCTGTCACTGACATCTTTACCTGGGAGGTTGGCTCATTGTCTTGAGAATCAAGTGATCTCACTAGGATCTATTTGCATATTCAAATAAATATCCCCACAGGAAATGGAAACTGTCTTTTGAATTTGCACATCTATTCTACAGCACGTTCTCGTCACAGACAGGCATGTGGTTCTGAAATGAGGCCAGAACAGGCCATTTAATCCATCACTGATCCTGGAGTAAAGCAAAGTGAAGGCCTTGTTGGGTGGGGGTGAGAGAGAGTGGAAAGTTCAAACTGGCTCAGTGCAGGCACTAGCTCTGAGGGCCAAAGCACCTGGCTTCCAGTGAGTCCCTGTGAACAAATAACAATTGCTTCTTATTAATCCCAGCCTTACTCCTGAGATGATGTGTTTATATATTCATAGCTCTCTGTCTCTCTCTGTGTGTCTCCCTGTCTCTGTCCTTCTGTCTTTGTCTCTCTTTCTCCCTCATTCTGTCTCTGTCCCTCTTTATTTGTCTCTCTCTCTCTGCCTCTCTCTCTCTCTCTCTCTCTCTCTCTCTCTCTTGTGAACATGAAGTGTTATTTTCATCATAACTCATGGATGAACAGGCTCATGTGTAGCCTTCATTTGGGTTCCCACCTACCAACCATTACTTACATTGGGTTCTGGTTTGGTAGAGTCCAAAATAGCCCCCAACCACAGCATTTATTGGGAATATATTTCCACTGAAAGTGTAACATTCAGAGTTCAGGAGAAGAAGCCACATGGGAGACTTGTCCCTGGCCTGCGACCTTACTCAGGCGTGAGGCTGATTAAGTGGTTTCTGGTGTCTGTTATCTGATGTTGGAGTTTGGTAACTTCTACTGTGCACGCGAGACAGGCAAAGGCATTTTATCAGGTACTCAGTCCTGGGTTCAGTGGCAATCTCAGCCACTAAAGCTGGCAATGGGGCGTAGAGTCAATGGGACTGCACACTGCATAATTCCATAGTCAACGGGATTGTACACTGCATAATTCCATAGTCAACGGGATTGTACACTGCATAATTCCATACTCAACAGGATTGCACACTGCATAATTCCATAGTCAATGGGATTGCACACTGCATAATTCCATAGTCAATGGGATTGCACACTGCATGATTCCAGAGTCAACAGGATTGCACACTGCATAATTCCAGAGTCAATGGGATTGCACACTGCATAATTCCATAGTCAACGGGATTGCACACTGCATAATTCCATAGTCAACGGGATTGCACACTGCATAATTCCAGAGTCAACGGGATTGTACATTGCATAATTCCATAGTCAACGGGATTGTACACTGCATAATTCCATAGTCAATGGGATTGCACACTGCATAATTCCATAGTCAATGGGATTGTACACTGCATAATTCCATAGTCAACAGGATTGCACACTGCATAATTCCATAGTCAACGGGATTGTACACTACATAATTCCATAGTCAACAGGATTGTACACTGCATAATTCCATAGTCAATGGGAGTGTACACTGCATAATTCCAGAGTCAACGGGATTATACACTGCATAATTCCATACTCAACAGGATTGTACACTGCATAATTCCATAGTCAACGGGATTGTACACTGCATAATTCCAGAGTCAACGGGATTGTACACTGCATAATTCCATAGTCAATGGGATTGCACACTGCATAATTCCAGAGTCAATGGGATTGCACACTGCATAATTCCATAGTCAACAGGATTGTACACTGCATAATTCCAGAGTCAATGGGATTGTACACTGCATAATTCCAGAGTCAACGGGATTGTACACTGCATAATTCCAGAGTGTCCCACTCCTAGCCCACCACTAGAAACTGAGTCCTTGGAAGGGAGGGGTGAGAGGTTCATCAAATGAGAAAGGCCTAATATTTTCAAGGCCACAGAACTGACCTCAGTTCTCTTACCTTTGACCTTGATGATATTAGTGTCCCCAGAGGGAGTTGGCACCTTTCACTAGAGAGCTACATATACACCTGACCTTTGAATGAGAAGTTGAAGAGGGCAGGGGTTCATGGGAAGATGGTTCACCATTGATGATATGAACCTGAAATAGCATGTTTGAACCAAAAATTCCAGAGCGCAGCATTCACGGCACTTATGGTACGAACAGTGCTCCCTTGAGAGGGACTGCTGGGATCGTTCTATTTACAATCCAACCACAGCCACCTGTCACAGCACTGGCTGGTGACAGAGGAATCAAAGCCTCAGGACCTATGAGCAGCGGGAAATTAACCTGAAGACCAATCAGGTCATGCCAACAATTAAAACATCATCATCACGACTTTGGAGGGGATCCAGGTGAAGATGGAACTGTCAAGAGGGCCTGGTCATCACAGTGGTATAGACATGAGATGAAGTCCAGAGATAAGGCAGGAAGCAGAGTTCAGGGAAACACAGAACCTCCCTGTTCCCTGGACTCCATCAGGCCGTCCTCGGCACCAGCAGTCTGGAGTCAGCAAGGGAGGTAGTGCTGGAAACCCTGGCGCTAACTTCCGTGGGGGTGACGTGCTTGCACACGTGCTGGCACAAGAGCGTAAAGGTCAGAGGTCAACCTCAGTTGATACTCCCCAGGAACCATTCACCTTATTTTCTGGAGCTCACTGATTAGGCTGGCAGCCCGAAAGCCTCAGGGATCCCCCTAGTGCCTCCTGAACACTGGGGTTACACGTGCAAGCCAGCACACCTGACATTTTTTCATGGGCTCTGGATGGGACCAAATCAAGGTCTTCATGTTCGGGCAGTGTCCTTATTAGGGTTTCCATTGCTGTGATGAAACATCATGACCAAAGGAATGTGGGGAGGAAAGGGTTAATTCACCTTATGCTCCCACATCGTAGCCCATCGCTAATAGAAGTCGGGACAGGAACTCAAGCAGGGCAGGAACCTGGAGGCAGGAGCTGATGCAGAGGCCATGGAGGGTGCTGCTTACTGGCTTGCTCCTCATGGCTTGCTCAGCTTGCTTTCTTACAGAACCCAGGACCACCAGCCTAGGGTGGCACCACCCATAACGGGCGGAGCCCTCCCCCATCAATCACTAATTAAGAAAATGTCCTACAGCTGGATCTTATGGAGACGTTGTCTCAATTGAGGTTCCCTCCTTTTAGATGACCCTAGCTTGTGTCAAGTTGACATAAAACTATCCAGGATGGGCAGCCAGTACTTTTCCCATTGAATCAACTCCTCAGTCCCAGGAGAGCATTTCGGGTGGTTCTAGAAACAGTGGAGTCAAGTCAGGGTAGCGTGGGGTCGTGTCTGGGGAGAAACTCCAGCTGCAAATGGAAATTCATTCTCTCCTTTCCCCTCCCCTCTTCAGCCAGGATGCCTGCACTTGTAAAACACAAGCAGGAGAGAGCTAGGCTCATTAAATGGCTAATTCTTTCCCTGCACTGCTTTCCCTAACGTGGCCCCCGAGTCAGCAAAACCCGTTATCTACTTAATCTGATTTGATGGCATGGTGCTGTTTATTCTATGATTTTTTTTTTCTTGTTGGATAATGGCAAGCCCTGAAAGGGCTCTATTGATTACTCAGCTGCAGGTTTATCAGGGCTGAGCCAGCCCCAGCCCTCCACCAAATGGAGTCTCCATCAGATCCTTATCTCGCCCTCCAGTAGCTTGAAAGAGTAAATTTAGTTAAGGCTGTGGGATGGTTCCTGTGGGTTACATTCCCTTTATAATGAAACAAAATTAGAAACTGTTTTGGATTTTAACACTCTCTGGTATCCAGTGAACCAAATTACCCCCAGAGGGGAGATTATAAATGGAGGAGAAGTCTGTGCTTGGGGGTCTCACAGAAGCCCCATAGCTTGTAAATGGGTGAAGCAGTCAGGAGAGCCAACATTGGGCATCTCGTCAAGTGCTCAGCACCTGCGCATCTGCTCTTCAGTCCCAATGGGGGACACCATCTACCTTCCCAAGTGAGTCAGACTTGTCAACAAAACCAATAGTCCTCAGGAAGAGAATGTCTTGGGGGCTGACGATATGGTTCCACGTGAAAAGGTGCTTGCTGCTAAGCCTGACATGACTTCAGTCCTCAGGACCTATATAACGGAAGGGACAAACCAACTCCTGCAACACACACAAACACATATGCACGCACACGTGCGTGCTTTAAAGTTTAAATAATTGGGAGCATATTATCACTGACTACATGTGTTCAGACTTGGTCTTCTTACTGAAGACAGACAAAATCTTGTTTTCCCCGAGACCCTTTCCACCATTTTCCATCTATCTATTCATACAGAAACGTGTGGTGAGCAGATCCAGTAGACAGGGAGTGTTCCCACCATCCAGAAAGCTCACCTGCTAGACGGCCTGCAAGTGCTGCATGGCCTTTGCCAGCCCACACCCTAGCAGGTTGTCCACCTCTCTGGATCCAGCCATTGCTACTATGAATCCCAGCTACTGCAGGTGCATGCTGACAGCACCTTGCTTCAGCGGCGTGCTGCCTCTGGCTCTCTGAGGGTTTGACGCAAGAGCTGTGCTGGAGCCTAGCCAGACTGCACATGGGTTGAGCAAAACTCTTGATCCATGGCGGGAAGGGGCCATCTTGTCTCTCCTGTTCTTAAGGGGACATTTCTGAAGTCCTTCCTATGTCATCTTCAGAGGTCCCTGGTTGAGTATGGACCTCCTATTGCTCACATCAGTAGTCAGTTTAGTGTAACACACCTGTGCAGCTGGGAGCTGGCTCTGTAGTCTAAGCGCTTGCCATGTACAAGTCGGGAGTGGAGTTCAGATCCCCAGAATGCATATAAATGCTGATGGACATGGTGGTCTGACTTTTGTCCCAGCTTCAGAAGGCAAAGGCAGGAATTCCCAGAGCAAGAGGGCTAGAAAGAGTAACCAAACCATTCACAAGCTCTGGATTGATGGAGAGACTCCAGAGAACTTAGACAACAATGCAGACACTAAGAGAGACTTACATAGATCTAATCTACATGGGAAGTAGAAAGTATAAAAAGACAAGATCTCCTGAGTAAATTGGGAGCATGGGGACCTTGGGGGAGGGGGGAGGGGGGAGGGGGGAGCTAGGGAGGGGAGCAGAGA